>OZ010678.1:29940565-30320565 GCA_963932185.1 Troglohyphantes excavatus
ACTTTTTTTTATTCAAATATTGGATAAACCATTTTGTACTTATTTAAGTTATTATTCATTGCAATTCATGAGTTGTTTAATATTAATTTTATAATACGCCAATAAAATTAGTCTAAACAGACAAGAGATGTATTTGACTTATTTCTTTGGTACATTGTTTTATTTAACCATTTTATAGGGTTATTTTTATAACTATTTATAAAATAACCCTGTAAATAGTTGTTGCATATATTTACATTTTTATCATTTCAGCAATAAGTTTTGTGACTATGAAAAGCAGTCTGAGTTCCTGAAAGTGGTACTTGAATCTGTCCTTCATACCTGGGTTTCACCTGCAGTCATATCGTAAATATCTTTTTATTATTCCTGTTTCTGTACTTTTGAAATCGGACTTAATTTTTAAAAAATACGCTGAACAAAGGATCCTGGGTTCGACTCCCGGTTGGATGAACTCTTCACTCTTATTGATTTAAATAAATCGCAGTTTCTTGTATTAATGCAGATTTAAGTGCTTCTCATGAATATGTGTTCTGTATGTTTGTTTTATGGTTATTATGATATATATATATGTATATGTGGCGCAATGCACAACTTCGCTACGCTCGGTATTGAACCGAGGAACTTCGCCTTGCTACGCTGATACCCTTCCAGTCAGGCCAAAGTGATCACTCTCGCCTAAGCAGAAGTATCGGGTAGATAAAGTGAACCCCACATATATATATATTTATAGTAAACTCTTATTTCCTTCATGTTTTCCACTAACTATATATGCCAGTAGAATTACGACTTTAAATGGGAGTGTGTGATACTTATTGTTTCACTGTTTCTTTTAACCCAAACATTGAAACAATTTATTTTTTCTTCGATTTGTACCCAGGTTTTTGTTGTGAAACCTGCTGATTAACATTCTAAATATTTATATAAGTGAAATAATAGTTTAAGGCATAACACCATCAATACTTTCTTTTTATGCTAATTGTTTTAAATTATTGTACCCCTACAAAAGAATAAGTATTCGACATATACAAAATATCAGATTTGAATTTTTATGCACATTGGCATTATGGCCACAGTTCTAACTGTAAATGGGAATAATACAATCCAGCATAAAAGTCGATACATTTTCTAAAAAGAGATGTTTTTTATATGTAGAGATATTTGCTAAATTCTATTTTCTATTTCTTATTATATTTTCTTAAAATTGCATCTTGTTTCTTTAAAAATACTTTTTTGACACCATTTAACTTTAAATTCTCATTGCTTTTCTTAATTAAATATGTACTGGTTTAGAGTGTGATCAGAGAACCTTTCATATGATATCCCAATACTCTAAACACTAAACCAAAACTTTAGCTATATCTCTGGTATTCATCACCTTTATGTATTCATTGTCAATTTCATAAAACTATTTCTTGAAGTCAGTTTGATTGGGTTTTTATTATATTGAAAACGCAAAGTGGCAACATTACCAGGCAAACCGGGAAATCAGGGAATTTTTCGAAGTTTCACAAAAAATCAGGGAATTTTTCAAATTTGGATCATTAAAATGGCAATTATCGTTTATCTATGCCCTTTATTCTGGTAGTTTAGTTATCAATATTTCCTTTTAGTTCTGAAAATGAATTTTAAAAAAAATGCATGGTTATGCATATTTTCAGTTTTATTTCTGTAAAAAACATGAACACTGCTGCAGGAAGGAGCAAAAGCAAAGTGTGTGGGACAGAGATTGTAAGCAACATGTGAGGGACTAATGAATATATGATTTGTTGAAGATTGGAATAGGAAATATGAAGCCAAACATATAAAACATTTAAAATATCTACAAAAGAAATAATTAAAAAAAAACTTGCTTTTTTTAACATGTTTAATTACTATCATGCCTGTGCAATTGTATAATTTGCGTTGTATCCATACATTATTATTTTAACGCACAATTAGTATTGCTTATAATTTTTTGTAATTAATAATTTTTATAATTTGGATGACACCATCATGGAAATCAGGGAAATTTTTTTCCAGTATTTTGTTGACACCCTGTCATTGTCAATTTCATAAAACTATTTCTTGAAGTGAGTTTGATTGGGGTTTTTATTATATTGAAAAGGAGTTTACTTAAATAATGCAATATAAAGTCATTTTATTAATTTTTTTAATTATTATTTTAGAGGTATCGAATCTTCTGAAGCATTCATATCCTTTGTTGGCATTGATAAACCAGAACAAATTCCAAATTCTGATTTGGCTCTTAGTAAAGATGCATCTGATGTGAGTAAAGTTTATTTTCTTCATTTAGACTTTATTGTTTGTAATATTTCTTGTAAATATGTTTCTAATAATTGTATATTCACTTTTATTTTTTGACTGTTTATATATTTAATACATATTTTTGTTTTCAAATATAAAATAATATTGCATAAAAGATACATAATTTGGTATAATTTGCTGATATGTATTGAAAGCATGAATAAGAATACTTCTCCACAAATATTTGAATTAGAATATTTGACTAGTATGTTCATAACCTCTAAATTTTTTTATTTAGTTGTGAACTTTAGTTAGATATAATTTTAGAGTGGCAACGTAACATGGAATACCAGGAAATCAAAGACATTTTATCATGGAATTTTTTAATTCTGGAAATGTCATGGAAAATTTCACAATAAATCAGTGACATTTTCAAATTGTTATCACTAAAACGGCAATAATCGTCTATTTTGCGTAGTTTAATTTTCAAAATTTCCTTTTAGTTCTCAAAAAGAGTTTTTTTAAAAAATGCTTGGCCATGGGTAGTTTTGTCGTTGATTGAAACGTGAACCACGGCTGTAGAGACAAATCAAAGCACATTGGTCTTTGGATTATAAACAACATGTGAGCGGCTAATGAATATACGATTTAATTTATTAAAGCTCGGAATAATAAGAAACATTAAAATTATATACAAAAGAAATAATTTGAAAATAATTGCTTTTTTTTATGTGCATTCTCTGATTCCAGAGAACATGTTTAATTACTTGCTTGTCCCACTTGTATAATTTGGAGTTGTATCCATAAATTATTATTTTAACTGTATGTAAATATTGCTAATAATTTTTCATTTATAATGCAATATATTTATTATATTATTGTAGCGGAGATACTTTGTTTCAATATCATGTATTGCAACAATTCTTAATCTAATTGTAAAATCAAGGAAATATTTTTGACACCATCGATAAAATATCAGGGAACTTTTTTTCCGAAATTTTGTTGCCACCCTGAAATTGATAAATCTAAGCCTGCCTGTCTTGTGTTATAAGAAGATGAAGTACTACATAAAAATAAAATAGAGTTGGAAATTGCAAAATTTATTACAAACTATTTTCTCACTTCCATATGATTTTGTCCGATTCGATTTTTGTAATGAGTTAGTGTATGTAATATTATATGTTATTATATTTACTTATTTTAAAAATTTTTATAGCTCATGTATGCTGTAAATATTGTAAGAGCATGTGTCAAGCGATGCGCGTGCCCTACCGATCCAGACGTAAGACAAAAATATTTTGTGTTTTAAATGTTTCACACAGATTTATTGTCCTTTCCATAACTCCCACAGATTTTGTAGAATTCAAATTAAGAAACATAATTTTTAAAACTATTTTAAATTGTAGTAGCAAAATATTTAATTACAGAACAAATGTTATTTAAATGGTGATTTTTGAATAAATAATTTTCAAAACTGGTATTTGTAATTAATAAATGATTTAATATGTTATTATAGAGTTTTATCTGTCCCACTATGTATAGTAATATATGTAAAAAGAAATTTTTAGTAAAGGTTGTGTTAATGCTTAACTATTTAAAAGAACCTTCAGTAAAAAAATTAATATTTTTGAGTTATATATAGCTTTTTAAATACTACATTAAACTTTAAAAATTTTAAATAGAACAACCTCTTGATAGACATAATTAACATATTTTTCCATGAGGACTTTAGGATTACTTTCGATTATGAATATATATCATACTCTGAGTGTTCATTATTGTTTCCTATGCTTTTTGACATTAAAAATATAATTCAGAAACGTATTCCAGCTTTTTTAGTGAAATTAATTTGAAAGTTTTTTAATGCAGTAACCCTTTAAAATTTACCTTTCCGATTTTACTTTAAATAATTCACGTAAACTTTGAAAAGTTTACATTCTTGTATAAAAAACATCAATTTAGTTATGGCCCATAGAGCTTTTTTAGAATATATCTTAAAAACAAATAACTCTATTTTCTCATAAACTTATTGCACTATTTGACATCACAAACATTCAAGCAAAACCTTAGGCTATAAATTAAATATTGCATATTTTTATGTAGTTAAAATTATACAAATTTATTTTTCGGAATAAAGTGAGAACTATAATTGTAGTTAGATACTATTTTGGCTTTGTTACGTTAATGCTTTCAATATTTCTTTACTATAGGTAGCCAAGAAAGGAAATTTTATTCATCCCCTCAGTGAGACCCTAGGAACCACATTTTACCGAAATCCTGCTGCACAGTATATTCTTCCGATTCTAGAAAAAGTTATTCTATTACTGAGGTAGGTAGAATCTTAGAGAAATTCATCGAGACACATTAATTTCATTGTCATTAACCTAAATATTTTGTTCTAAAGGTATAAAATGCTTAAAAATTTCTTTCTCTATATTTTGCTACCATATATACTAGCGTATAAGCCGAACCCCTAATTTTAGGGTGATTTTTTTGGTCCAAAATTGAAAACTCGCATATAAGCCGAGTTGTATTTTCGTGTATGAAATATTTCGATTGAAATCGGCAAATTCTCGAAAAAAGAATGACATTTTAATACTTAAAATAAATATTTAAGCCAAGAAATTAAAAGTTCAAAGAAAGTGACTAGGGAAACGGCCTTCCTCGAATTTCGCGACGATTTATCGGGCTTAAAAGTATATACTACTCATGATGTTCTGGTGTCTTTCAAACCTCCATTAAACTTCTTAAATTAAATCTCCCTTATTATCAGAATGAAATATTTTAAACCACATACTTAAATACCAAAATGTGCAATTTCTAATTCTTAATATTGTTTTGTAAAGATTTAAAAACCAAGAAAATGTCAACTATTTTCTGTCAACATTGTTGACTACTGTCGCTATTAAATACGAATAAGCATTTTTTTATCCATCTCGGAAAGAAATACTATTATTTTATCGATTAATTTGTACTTCTTTTTAAAATTTATAGTTTTTAATTACGAAACAAATTACTTGAAGGTAGAACTTGAATTCGCGGATTAGCAATGTCCCTATATTTTACTAATTTAAAGTCAATTCCATCCACAATTCTAAAAAGACAACAATTAATATCTGTACATAATATTATCAAGGAATAAAATCTGTATTGGGGAAATAAATGTTGTTTAATTATTGCAATCGAGTAAGAAAGACATTGACTTTAAAGTGGTGTCATTCGCTAAGCATGATGTCAACTTCTTAGACTTCCATCCAAAATTCTATTAAAGTAACGTATACTAGCTTCATAGATTCTACAAACCAATTAAATATTTATTAAAATACATACTTTTTAGTTAATTAAACTTATTATTTATGTAAGTAGTGGAATTTTGCGTTACGATGACGTCACGATGCGCAGATCCATCTTCAGTAAGCACGTGACGCAAATTCTCGATCTTGGAAATGTGTCTGTTCGATTTTAGAAGAATACGCTTAATTTCAACTTATCTTCTTTTCCCATTTTAGACAAATTATATTAGAAATTTTACTGACCCGCGTATAAGCCGACCCCCCTACTTTTTAATGAAAATTTTGACTAATTTCTTGGCTTATGCGCGAGTATATACGGTATGTTTCTCAGGCATTTTTAAAGGCTTAACTTTTTAAGGCTTTTTTATTAAGGTACTGTAAGTATTTTTTCTGGTAATCGTTGGTTGTGTTTCTTTTCAGAACTCTAAACGGGCTACATGATCCTCTTGTGATGCAAAGAATCGATCCAAGTTTTTTAACCGTCCTTGGAATAAACGAGGGAGAAAAAAATTTCATTTTAGGTATGGCTTAAATTTTCTTTTCTGTAATCAATTATTTTTATAGCTTAAATCATTATTTTAAATTCACTCATTACAATAATAATTTATTTGTATCATAAAATCTTTTTGTAATTTGAAGAGATTCACACTTTTAATATATCTTAGGTTTGTTCTAAGAACCTTCTGCATGATAATTTTATACTCTAACCACCAGAGCCAAAATATTTGCTAAAGTCAATGTAGAATTGGCTATCTTAAGTCACCACTACAAACCATTATATTTGAAATTAAACGAATATTTAAAAAAATATAAATTAAAAAGAAAATGTAAGTTAACTTTTAGAATTCCATTGCTTTGTTTTAATTTTTAATGTGAAAAACCTGTTTAAAAATAATAGAGATAGGCATTGTTGGGCATATTGCTTAATGTGTCCAACAATAAAGCTATCTTAAGTCACCACTACAGACCGTTCTATTTGCAATTAAAGGAATTAAAAAATATATTAATTAAAAAGAAAATTTAAGTTACTTTTTAGAATTCTATTGGTTTGTTTTAATTTTTATTGTGAAAAACCTGTTTAAAAATAATAGAGATATACATTGTTGGGCATATTGCTTAATGTGCCCCACAATAAAATTTTAGACAAGTACTTTTTTATATAGAATGTACGTAATAGGGCATATAACAAAATGGCCATAGACTTATTTTTTAATAGATTTAAGAAACAAAATTACTGGGAAAAAAAGTTATAAGAACTTTAATATTACATGTTCTTATATTTTATACTTACATCAGCCCTTAAGAAAGCTTTTGTTTTCTATACATTTGGCCTATAAATTTTTCTTCCATCTTATGTATATTGTTTATAGTATGTATGGATTTTAACCATTTTGTATGGTTCTATAATTAGTTCATAAAGTTCTTGTATTTCAATAATTTTTCTTTAATTCTAATAATTGTTGAACCTAATAATTTTAAAGCTAAAATAGTTATTAATTGCCAGCAATTGTGGATTATAATATTAATAGTAAAATTATACAAAACAATGAATGCAAATTTTGTCACATAACTTTTTATTATGGATTTGTTTCAGTTTATATAGAATTGATTTGGTTTGTAAATTAAGGTAATTGTTTCAATTATATATCACCATGGTTCGCACAGTCTTTAAATGTCCTTAAGAACTACTTAATTTAGGTAGGTCCTTAATTAAGAGTCCTTAATTTTCGACCAAGGTCCTTAATTTTTGTCAAACATGTTTTTTTTACTAATTCACATGGGTGGTATTTTTCTGTGTCTTACATGACATTCTGAGTTTTTTAAATTTTTGAACTCAGAATTCCGGGTGCATTAAAATGATTGAAATGTAGAATTCCGGATTTTATGTTGATCGTATCCACACTTTTGACCGTTTTACGTAAGTATAAATCGGCAAGGAGAGAAAAGCGTGAATAGACGTATTGAGTGTCAGAAAAAAAAAGTGAACTTTTGATTTCTTTTGTTCGATTTTTTAGTCAGTGGTATTTTATTATAATACACGACACTTCATCGTTGGAAAATCTCAATTTGTTTGTTGTTTTGTGAAGAATCGATACTCATTCTAGAAAAACGAGAAAATTCAGAAGAATGTAGCATCTTTAATGGATGGAAATTCTACGCCAGAGTTTTTTCCGGAAGTGCTATCCTGCGCCAACTTGCTACAAAACCCCACTGACATGTGATTATGTGAATTTTGCGCCAAATAATGTGCGATTCTCCACTAACGGTGCCAAAAAATTTAAAATGTCCTTAAAAATTATTGAGGGGTCCTTAAAAAGTCATTAAGAACTACTTAATTTTTACTTTTGAAAATCTGTATGATCATTCATACAGAATTTCTACCACCATATATGACATTTAATTTAATGTCCTTAGAAAAAAGTATTTTTTTATGCTTGAAAAGTATAATTAAGGAAATTGTGAATGTAAATCATCAATTCTATATAAGATTATCATTTTAATTGGATGATCATTAAAAGCGAATGAAATAAACTGTTTTATTGTAATAATATTTTTTAACATAACTTACACTTTAAAATGAACATTTAATTTTAATTCTTTGTTACTCTTATTTTGCAGGAATTTCTTGTCCAGAGAACTCTCTACAACCAAAAACTCAAAGTGATCGCATTAAAACCTACATTCAAAATCTTTATGAGGGATGGTAAGTGATCTTTCCCTTTCAAATTTATGCTGCTATGTTTTGTATCTTTATTACAGTCAAACCCCGTTATAACGAACCCTCAACGGACTGGTTCAGAAGTTCGCTATAGCCAAGGGTTCACTATATCCGAATTTTCAAATATTGACGATACAAAAACTTCCTAAAGTCGTTTTGTGCGAAACAAATTACTTACACTGAACACTGAATTGCAATTAGTAATAGGCAATAATAAAGTAAAATAAATATTTGTTCTTAAAAAATATTTAAAAAAATAAATTAATTTTACTACTACTTAAATTTATTTATCTAAAGTATGAAAAGAAGTTTTGATTTTTTGTTGAAAGCATCAAAAGAGTCCATTACATTCTTATCCACAGTTTCTGTTGCAAAGAAATTATGCAAAATGTTCACAGCTGCCTTAACCTTAGCATCCAAAATTGAAAGACCTGAACTAACATCCCCTTTGTATGAAATATCTGTAGATAAACGATAATCACCGTTTTCTATTATCTTAATAATTTTCGTTTTATCCTCAAAAGAAAAGGCATTAGCAAACAGGAGCGATTTTAAACCTACACAAAGTCCACAAGTTAAACGATAATCTTCAGCAATAGAATGAAAGGAATAGGCAAAGAATGTATGCTAAACCAGTTGAACGGGGGAAGGGGAGGAGCTGAGCAGGGGAGTCTATTGTCACCTTTGAGGAACCTGGCTTCTATCAAAAGAACAAAGGGTAAGGAATGTGGTCGGGGCGAGTAAAATTTTTAGGAAAAACCTGAAACTATACTGGAAAAGTGTGAATTTTAATTCGCTACATCCGAATTCCTTACTTTTGAAGATCGTTATAAGCATTTGAAAATACATTAGTGACATATTAGTTGGGTTGGGACCAATTGAAAAGTTCGTTACAACCGAGGGATCGTTATATCCCAGGTTCGTTATACCGAGGTTTGACTGTATTTAGATGCTTCTTTACATCATTTATATTTATACTATCCTTAAACCTTTTATACATCTGAGGCGTCGTACTTTGAGCTGGGCCTAAACTCGCTACCTCATGATTCACAGCAAGGTGCCCTTGCCCTCTCAGCCAAAATGATCGTCAATGGGGAGAGTGCAGAGTTGCTATTTAAGGCATTGAGTACATCATCACACATCCTTTATGGTGCCAATGATTCTAGGTTGTATGGAAAGCTGACATTCTAAATAAACAATGATAGTTTTTCAGGAAATTACCTTAAAGTTTTGAGTCATACATTAACATATTTAGCCTGTTTAATTATAATGTGTACAGGCTACAACTACATGTAGGAGGCACACAAGCTGAGGCCTCAACCAACTAAGAAGCCACATTTTATAAGCTTATACTTTCCCAAACAATAATTTAATAAGTACTTTTCTGAATAACACTATTAAGTGGAAAAAAAGTTTAATTCAAGGTGTCAATGATTTAAATCAACGGATTAAATCAGTGATTAAGTAAATTTGGTTTAAATCCTTGAATAAATGCAAATATATATATATCTTGAATACCTGGGTAATTTTTTCTCTCAGAAATGTTCGAAATATGTAAAAACTTGGGTATTTATAAAATATGGTTTCAGAATGGTCAGAAAAATATAATATGCTACACATGAATATGCATTACATAAATACATCATTGTGATATATTTTTTTAAAAAATCATGATTTTTTTTACACTTTGGTAGGTATGAAAGTAGCAGAGAAAAAAAATGAATCCCCAAATTATCCATTGACATGACATGTAATAAATGCAATTTGGGACGGGTATTTATAGTAAAATAGTAGGGATTAAACGGATATCCGGTAACTATCCGGTATTCAGCCTATCCGGTAACTATCCGGTATTCAGCCTATCCGGTATTCAGCCTATCCGGTAACTATCCGGTATTCAGCCTATCCGGTAACTATCCGGTATTCAGCCTATCCGGTAACTATCCGGTATTCAGCCTATCCGGTATTCAGCCTATCCGGTAACTATCCGGATTCAGCCTATCCGGTAACTATCCGGTATTCAGCCTATCCGGTAACTATCCGGTATTCAGCCTATCCGGTAACTATCCGGTATTCAGCCTATCCGGTAACTATCCGATATCCGGAAGTAAAATGCCGGATATGCGATTTACCAAGCCGGATATCCGGATGAATAAAACATCAAAGATTTTTTTTGTGGCGGTCAATTATCTTTGCTTTAAGTATTTTTCTGAAAATTTTACCAATGTATTAACAGTGTGCAGATTCTCCCTTGAATTTTTCTCGTTTTTAACTTTAAAATTCTATTAAATTTTTTTTTTAACGAATCGTTATGGTGGAGGGTCATAACATCTCACAACTAATATAAAAGTTGAAATACAAATAAATTTCTCAAAAGTTTAAGTAAACTTGAGTTTTCATGTTTGGAATGAAAGGGCATATGGTAAAAATGGAATTATTCAGAAATTGAGTTTAAAGTGTACAAAGCATACGCCCATTGCTAGCAGCACCCTAGACTAAGCCTTTGTAAATAAAAAAGTTTTGTGAATGTTTATTCAATCTTGGTATCACCTTAAACGTAAGGAATTGGGGAATATAATTGAATAAAAAAATATTTTGTAATTTTTGACCGATTTCCGTTTGTTCTAGTGTGTATGAGAAGATATTTTCATAAAAAAAGAAACTGCCGGATATCCGATATCCGGCAAAACCACTATCCGGTTCATCCTTATAAAATAGTTAAACATTTAAGAAAAAAATCTGATTTAAAATTAAAAAAAATTCTTAAAAAAATCTGATTTAAATAAAAAAAAAATCACATTTAAATAAAATAAATCAGATTTTTTTTTTTGCACTATGTTTTAATTTAGATGTAATCATTAATTCTTTTTTTCAGTTTATTTATCTTGTGGAATGCTGTTGAGAACCTTACGATCGATTTCTACACCCTTCCAAATCTTCCAACCCTCCTGACAGACAGCATCTTGTTTAAGATTGAGTACATGCCACCCTTCAACCTCAAAAACATAATTCATATCCTTTTAATTGGATTCACTTTATACTTATTATATATTATACTCTCTCTCTCTATATATATTATGTAATAATAATTGCATTCTCTTTACTCGAGTACATTCGCTACATACTTGAAAAATGTTGCAATAAAAAAGTTATTTTACATATATATAAAGATGAAAATCCCTAAAACAGGGTGGCAACGTAACCTGGAAAACCAGAAAATCAGGGAATTTTTCCAAATTTCACAAAAAATCATGGAAATTTTCATTTTTAGATCATTGAAACAGCAATTATCGTCTATTATGGTAGTTTAGTTGTAAATATTTTCTTTTAGTTCTGAAAAAGAATTTTTTAACAAATCATGGTCATGCACATTTTTATTTTCATATTTTCCGTTCTATTTTTGTAAAAACGTGAACCACTACTGGAGGGAGAAGCAAAAACAAAGTGTGTTGGACTTTAGATTGTAAGCAACATGTGAGGGACTAATGAATATGTGATTTATTGAAGATTAGGATAGGAAATAGAAAGCAAAACATCTAAAATTATCTACAAAAGAAATAATTTGAAAAAACTTGCTTTTTTTTGCATTATCTGCCTCCAGTGAACATTTTAATTCCTATTATGCCTGTTTGTGTTATATCCACACATTTTTATTTTAACTGACAATAAGTATTGCTTATTATTTTTCATTTATAATGTAATATATTTATTGTATTATTTTAGCGGTGATACTTTGTTTCTATACAAAGTATGTATTGCATTATTTCTTAAAGTAATTGTAAAATCGAGAAATTTTTTGTGACACCATCATGGAAGTCAGGGATATATCAGAGAACTTTTTTTCCAGAATTTTGTTGCCACCCTGTAAAATGTGCTCGGATATTTGTGTGTTTGTCTGCCAGTACCAGAAAGGTTCTGTAGCTACAAATCGTAGAGCATTGTTATGGTTAAAACCATAATTGTTTAATTTTTAATTCCTCTTTTACTTAATTTAGTTTCAGACTCCCCTAATTGTATTAATTAATTTATGTAATATTGATGTATCCTATTTAATTGTCAACCTTGGGAATCTGCACTTTTGATTCCATTTAAGCCCAAACGTAGATTTCCCCCTTTTTCATAACCCCCCTAAGAGCTTTTTAGTTGTAAATGGGGTGATAACCCCTGTCTAGAGTCTTTTCCACCCTTTTGGGTCCCCACATCGGCCTCTCCTCCTGTATCATGTTACACTTCTGGGGTCTGGTATGTCAGTTTGACTTCGTGTTTTTGAGACCGTTTTACGTACTGGTCTGGAATTGTGTTTAACTGTAACCGAAGTTGTAATTTTAAATTCTCTGATTGGCTGTGAGGAAAATTGATGTGCTAGTTTTGAGGGATCTGGCAAGGAGGTTTTGGCGATTTATTGGAAAGCGCAGCTTTTGACGAGACTTTTTAACGCATCTTTCGAAGCCTCAAGACGTACAGGAGTGTAGCTCCCGTCTTATAAACGCGGACCGTGTGTCCTATTTCAAAACCCGATGGGTTAATCTCGTGCAATAGCCGCCGATGCTGATGCGGGGTTAGAAGAATTACGTAACCGCCGCCACCAACCTCAACGATGCTCGAGAGCCGCCTATCCCATTAGATGTTGCCGGGTTAAAAGAGAAATAACCCCAGCCACCCATCGACGTAGCACCCAGAGGGATGTTCCCGTCCTCTGCCGTTGCCTCGGATGTCAGCCCTGGACGCCTCCTGCGTCACCCGTCAGGCCGGTGATCCTCGCCCGGAGAAGGTCCCCTCCACCAACCACCTCTGATTTGGATCCTTCTGTTGGACGACCATCCCCGGCCGACGCCTGGTGAAAGACCACCTCTGTAGCTGACATCGGAGTTGACACTCCGTCGAAGGATGTGCGAAGTACCCCCTTTTTAGTCCACCTACCAATCTTGGACACTTTTAGTATGGCGTAGCGGCTTGGCCATGTTTTCTGTTTTTTTGGGGCACTCGTATTGTATTCGCCTTGACCTCCTGCCACATCTCTCTCGACGAAATCGCTGAAGGTAGTAGTTTTTAATTTTTAGTTTACCCTCCTCCTTTTAATTTATTTAGTTTTAACTTGTTTGGCATTTTGTAAGGTTTTTAAGTGTTCTGTTCCCTTTTTAATTGTGTTTTAAATAAATTTGTTTTCTTTTGGTCACAATTTTTAGTCTTGTGTTTTTTTGTCTGTTCAAAACTATACGATCACGCCAGGTAAATTCTTAAATTAAACAACGATTAATATTATCGTTCTTCTTTTCTTTCTTTTGTTTAGAGTGCTTTTTTGTAACCCTTAAAAGTAACTTTCACAGCATTAATATTTACCGAATAACTTGTTTGAAAAATTATAATTTTAACATTGTTATTTTCAAGGTGTGTTAACAGGAACAACATTTTTCCTTATGTTTGTTTTTAATCTTAAATGCATAATTATAGAAAGAAATACAAGTTATTGCAGAATTTTTTCTTAACACTTTTCAAGATTGTTTTTAAGGCCGTTTTTTATGTGGTGTCCACCTACAGCGTACAATGAGCTCATGCTTGTGCTTGAAGGACTTTGCCCATTTATGCTTCAGGTTAGTGAGTTAAACACCTTGTTCAATACTTTGATTATTCTATGTTCAAATATTCTTGTCGACTTTTATTTAGTTTTCTTTATTAACTTTCCAATTGGATATTTCAGAAACTCTCAGCTATTTGGGAAAAATTTAAGCTGAGATATGGGACCAGGTAAGGTGTTCTGAATATTCTAGATGCACAAATAACATTTAACGAGGCTGAAAAAGCTTTTATGTCCGGACAAATGTGAACATGCTTGATTAAACATTTTATTCATCTGGTTTTTTTTAAATAATTTTTAGGCTTTATATGTAAATTCTTCAATAAATATTATAGTAAAAAGATTAGGTTAGCTAGGATTTAGTTAAGAATGTATTAAGATGTTTTAGAGATTAATTGTTCTATATCATGCAACATAAACTTTATTTATCGCTATATAAAAAGCTTTAATTAATAAATTCCTTTTTTTTATTAGTAGTTAGTTTAATTGCAGTAAAATCAACCAAGTAAATAGATTTGATATAGTAAACTTGTGTTAAAAAGTTACAGAAGACTAGTTAATAGAAAGTAAATTTTTTAAAAGCAACTTTTTAGTATTGACTCTTTCAATAATCAAAATAGTCGTGCAACATTTCCATTTTTTCATAAAAAAATATTTTTATATATGTTAATGATTTAACTCTTATAATTTCTAGATATTTTCTTTACTTAAATGTTCAAACTTCTGCATTCAAAGGATTTTTTTTTTTTTTATAAATCATTTTGAACAATTTAGTTAAGAATCAAGAATTACCTTAAATTTGTTTTGAAAAAAAAATGGAGTATAATAGCACACACTTTAAATGCATCCATTCTATTTTGTTGGTTTCTTTGGTGTTATATTTTAAAAACTGTGTAAATATTTAATATCTTTTTCTAAAATTTATTAATTTTTTTTCTGAATTTAAAATCAGCTTTATTTGAGGTTAAATTACAATAAACAATTGGGCCCCGATAGCCCAGTAGATCCGCATTCGGCTAGCAGTCAGAGGATTGCAAGTTCGAGCCCAATTTTCAAAAGACTTATCAAGAGTAAAAATGTAGTAAACTTGTGATTGGCCGATTGCCAGATTCGATACTAAAATACTAAAAGTCATCTAAAATATCCAATAATATATACTAGCGTGTATATGTGACTGATGCACTTCAAATCTGATTGGGGTCCAATGTCCTGCACTTATTGAGGTTGTCTAATGCCAGTTCATGTGTTGTCCTCGTTATCTGACGATGGTTAAAAAATACGAGGAATTGCCTCTAGGTCTTTCCTTCAAGATAGATCCTGATCTGTTGACAATAGCCTACTTTTCATCTGTAGTGCGATGTTAATTTAACCAACTAACAAACAATAAATAGTTTTTAAATTTTGTGATTTTTAAGAAAAAATTCATATTTGCCCTTTATATAAACACAAATATATATATATATATATATATATATATATATTTAAAACACTAAATCACTAAATAGCTTTAAAAAAATCACTTGTACTTTCTGCAATGAATCATAAAATTACTTATATTTTTCGGCAGTTCTGGTTATGAAGATCAACAAACTGAAGCTGAAGAAATTCTAGAAGATCAATTAAACAGACTACTCACCAGAGAATACATCCAATTTTTAGGTAACTAAATTTTAAGCAATTTTTAAAAATTTATATTTCTCATATTTTATAAAGTTTTAGAATTTCCCCCCTAAATTTTCAGAGAATTTCGAATTAAAGAGATTTACATAAAAACAAAATCATTTAATGTCCAATACATAAGGTTGTGATAAGAATTGTTACCAGTCTCAATCAGGATCGGAAACTCTAGTTAGTCATAATTTGGAGAGTGGGATGTTAGTTCTGGTGTCTGTCATCAGATGATGGTTTGTGAATTTGATTTTTTCCCTGTTTGTTACATTCTGGGCCGGTTCTAAACGGTCAACGATAAACCATCATGTGCAATGCTGCATGCATCATGTGCAAAACCATTTCTAGAGCAATGCTGATTTAACATAAAGTTAAAAACAACTTATTTTTACTATGTAAGCTAGGGAGCCCAGTGGATAAAGGCATTCAGCTGCTAATTAAAGGATTTGCTAGTTTGAGCCTGTGTGATGGAGTTGACAAGGAAAAGTAAAATATTAGTGATCTTGTGATCGAAGGGTTGCCAGTTTTGCTACAAAAATACTAGAAAGTCGTCCAGAACATCCAACAAATTATACTGGCGTGTATACGGGACTGGTGCGTGATAAATCTGATCGTGGTCCAAAGTCCCGACATCAATTGAAGGTGTGGGGTGCCAGCTGAGGTGCTTCCTCGTCATCTGACCTTGATTCTAAAATAACGAGGTGCAAGTATGAATGTGTGTGTCTGTGATAAGTCTCAATATGAGGACAGAAATACGCAGCTGGAAAACGTATAAAACATCTAACCAAACTGTGTAATCTACATTTAAAATTTTTAACACTCAAATCCCTTTAAAAGCCATAAAAATCTAAATATCTAATTAATAAAAAAAAGTTAAAACAGAAATTTTATGAAAACACACAGCTTAGGTGTAAGTTTGTGTCTGTTGTAAAAATTGATAAAATTGTTTCATATCGTATGACTATTTATAGAGGGTAATGTGGGCATACATTTAATTTTTTGAATTTTGTTAAAATATTCATTGATTTAATAGATTTACTCTACTAAAATATTTTATTCCTTAAATAGTTGAACTACTTCATAAACAAAGCATGAAAACTTCGAATGGCGATAATATGGATGACGGACAACCAGAAGTTTCAACCAATCAATCGAAGTCCCTTACAGAGCTTGGGCTAAGAATTATCAAAACTGAGGTAGAAAAAAGCTTATTTAAATATGAAAATATTTCAATTACAAATTTTCTTATTTAAGGGAAAAAAACAGGAATATTCTTTTTGCTAGACGAATTTTTATGCCTGTATTTAAAAATTGTAAGATAAAAGTAAAAATTGTAACTTTAAATTTATTTTGTAATCAGTGACATTTTATTTTCTCTGTAACAAAATCACATTTTGGGTTTTCACTATTTTACTCACAAAATTTCAAAGTATTTTTGATAGATTTTCTTGTGGATTTGTGGCAACATTATTCTTTACACAACTACTTATTAACCTAAACATTTTTAAAAATCATCTATAAAAAAAATATTGAATTTGGGTCATAATTTTGAATGACAATGCTGTTATGTGCTTTCTTAGTTTTTCAGGGTGTCCACAAACAGGGAAATATCAGGGAATTTGACCATTCTGGAAAAATCAGGGAAATGTCAGGGAATTTGGGATATTTTTGAAAAAATCAGGGAATTGGTCAATTTTTTTTAACTTGATTTCTGGCTGTGAAACATTGTTGATTGGTTGCAAATATTCAAATGCTTTTTAAATGCAATCAAAAAGAGGGAAATTGCGTATGGGACTTTTAAAAGTGTGTAAAAGTGAATTTTTTCTCTTTCAATGTCGTAGAAACCGCACCAAAATGCTGATGTTTCTAAAATTTGACAAACCAATTGGCTATCTATAACTAGGTACTTGCCCACCCACTCAATTTATTTAAAAATAGATCTTTTAAACGTTTAAAACTTGTTAAGTTCCTAGTGAAATTCAAATTTCTTTTGAACATCCTTAAAAGGATTTTTTTTCTGTTAAACTTGACGAAACTGTTGTTGCCTCTATTATTTTTTGGGTACATTTTAGATCTTAGGAAATATATTTTGTGTACTAAGCTGTATATCTTAAGATACTGGATTCGATTTAATAAATTAGTTTTATTATTAGGGATAGGGATGCATTGGGTTTCTACTTTTTGAGTATATTGGATTTCTTTTTTAATATTGAGGTTACTTTAGTCTTTGATCTTAAAGTACAATCACTAATAATCTAAGAGATATATTGCACTTACTTGGACTTTTATGATTTTTAAGTAGCATTTTGAATTATTGATATTTGATAAATGCTATGGAATTTTGAATTTGGGGTACATTAAATTTTTATGCATTGATTATTGATTTTTGGATGTTAAACTTTGAGTGCACTTTTTTGGGAGTTAGAAAATCAAGCAAAATTGTTAGTAAACTTATATATTACAAATAAATATATTTTTGGGAAATAATAAGATGTCAGAGTATATCTTGCCTAATAATAAGGAATAATAATAAATTTTTTAAATATTGCCGTAAAAAAAGTACGGCTTGCAGGGATATTCAAAATGCTTTCCCTGTGGACACCCTGTTTTTAAAACTGTATATATATATTTGTAATATTATATTTCGATACATGTGATTTATTATTACATTTTTGACATTTGAGTAGATGACTTTATTGATTAAAATTACTCTTGCAGTCTGTACGAGCTGTATACATATGTACTGCTTTTGACTCCCTTCGATGGTTGGATACTACATCAAACATCAGATCTCTTCAGTTGTGCGATTTGATCTTTCACAAGGTACTGGATTAAAACTAATAATTTAATGTATGTTTGTATTCTGTAAAAGTAAAGAAATTGTAATGCTTAACAGAAAATATTTTAACTGAGTTGTGTACTATAAGTTTAAGTTTTGATATAAGCATATTTTCTTTTGTTTTAAAATTAGTTTTTAAAGAAAATTAATTGCTGGTCTAGAGTTGTCCTGGCATTTCCAATAGTTTTTAAGTTTATGAATGTATTTTTTGTTACAATATTTTTAAAATCAAATGTGTTTTGATGTATAATTTAAAAGCCATATTTATTTAAATAATATTTTTTCTAAATTATGTATTGCAAATTTTATTCAAATTTATCAACACATAAGTAAATTTTAAAATTTTCTATGACTTAATGCGTGAGTTGTAGATAACTCGCTGAGCGTCAAATCCAATATGGGCGGCGGCAGCCCAGCTGTAAAATATGTTAGGAAAAAGTTGCAAATTTGCCCGTTTTTCACTCTTTATAATTTTTTTCCCTATGTAGCTAGTACGTTTTGGATTTGCCGGTGTTTCTCTGTTGATAAACAATTCAGAGATCACTTCACTTTAGAATAAATCTTTTCAAAACCGATCTTTTTCAGTTTGGAACAGATTTATTTTTTATCTGATCATATATAAATATTAGTTGATCAGTTTTTGAAGTATTCTCTTTGTTTTTGCCTTATACATAAAGTAAAACAAATACGTTTACTTTATGCAAAATACTAGTATGATTTTTATAATATTATATGCAAATGTAATTGCAGTTATATATATTGCAGTGTTGCCATATTATATAAATGAAGTTGGCATATTAGGATCTAACCCAACTTAATTCTGTGTGAGTTCTGAGTTCTACACTTGTCAGTTCTGTAGGCTGTCTGTCATATTCCGGCACTCGCATGCTCGTTCGATTGTGAACTTCCGATTGTATCATGGATGTCTACTGCAGCCATTAGCTGCTATTATTTCGTAAGATGTCAAGCCACATGCCATGGCGTTTTCCTTTCTGTTAGTTGTTAATTTTAAACTGTTAATTTAAGTGCTGGAATAACTTACCTATATTATAAATAAATGACTTAGTTTTATATGAGTTGAATTTATTTTACCTTCGTTAAATAAATTTTAAACTTTTTAACTCAGCACCGCTGCACTCTGCTATAAAATGGGACTTTCTTATGTTAGGTTGCAATATCCTAACAAAATATCCGACTCGTATTCTTAAAGTTACCTTTCAAGAAAAAAAAATCCAGGCCAAGATATTTTTGTTTGTTTAAAGGCCATGCAATAAAAGTTTAAATAACGCAGTCTGTTATATGAGTTGCATTTGATTCACGGAACGACTTCGACAGACATGGCGTCAGTTAAATTCAACTCGTGTGGCAACAAATGTAATAATTCAAAAAAGAGTTCGAAGAGAATTTTAATTTTTTTCCTCTTTAACAGCATTTAAATTTTAATTGAACAATATCTTTTGACTGTCTCGTGGACCACCAGTGGTCTGTGGATTACATGTTGGGAACCACTGATGTAGATAAGCAATCTAATATTTCTGACTTTGTGCCCCTCCCCCTATGAATGCATTGTTTTATTTCAATATTTTAATCACATTAGCACATAGATTCGTATCGAATAAGTGCAAATTTACGCTATTGCCAAGGAATTATTATGTTGGAATCGATTTTCTCTAAAGTGCTATTTCTATTCTGATACCTATATAGCTGATTTTAAAACAGGGTGGCAACATAACCTGGAAAATCAGGGAATTATCATAGAAATTTTTAATTCTGGAAATATCAGGGAATTTTTCAAAATTTCACCAAAAATCAGAATTAAAATAGCAATTATCGTCTATTATGACCTCTCTTCTGAGTTAATTTAGTTGTCAATATTTTTTAGTTCTGAAATTAAAAAAAAAGCATATTTATGCACATTTTCATATTTTTATTTTTGTAAAAGCGTGAACCACTGCTGGAAGGAGAAGTAAAAGTAGTGGTCATTGGATCTTGAATTGTAAGCAACATGTGAGGGTCTAATAAATTTGTGATTTATTGAAGATTGGAATAGAAAATATGAAACATATAAAACTTTTAAAATTATCTTCAAAAGTAATAATTGGAAAAACTTGCTTTTTTGCATTGTCTGCTTTTAGAGAACATGTTTAATTACTATAATGCCTATCAAACTTGTATAATTTTGTGTTTTATTCATAAATTATTATTTTAACTGCCAATAAGTATTGATTATAATTTTTCATTTATAATGCAATATATTGGATTATTGTAGCGTGGATACTTTGTTTCTATCCAAAGCATGTATTGCAACATTTCTTAATGTAATTGTAAAATCAGGGAAATTTTTGTAACATCATCATGGAAATATCAGGGAACTTTTTTTCTAGAATGTTGTTGCCACCCTGTAAAAGAAGGATGAAGATTTTTTCTGATTTCAAAGATGACATTCGAAGACGTGGGTGTAAGAACCAGACAGCTCCTGTTTTCAAAATTGCTCAGGACGGATGCCAACTACTTGTATGAAACAAACTCACAGCCCTTTTTCCTTTATTTATCTATAGCCATTGCTTAAGGCTGTCTAGTTCTTGCACCAATCAATAGAGAATTTTCTCTTAACAAAAATAAGTGAAAAAGTATAAATCAGAAAAAGTGGAGCTATTTGGTTCTTGCACCTACATCTTCAACTATAATCTTTCATTAAGTGTTAAATCTGGAATGCTGCTTATCAGCTTTAGCGGATTCAACAGTTATTTGAATTTGAAGTCAATCAGTCAAAAAGTTGATAAAATGATGGATATTTTGACTCGACGATTTCTATCTTAACTGTATGGCTATTCCACAGTATTACTTCGTTTCGTGTCCCCTTCGCAACATTTTGTCTGTTATTTTATTTTATGTTAATTAACGTAAAACATACCCAATTTTTAGTGGGTTTAGTTAGTTTTAAAATAACGAACGAATACACGAAACTAAGAAATATTGTGGAATGACCTCGTAAAGTGTTGCAATTATTGAAGTTTTTAAATGCAACAGCATTGAAAGTGCTGCATTAATTGAATTGTTGCTATTCCTATATCCAGATTATTCAAGATGGCCTTGTTCAGAATATTGTGGAGGCCAATTACCTGCTTCGGAGTGCTTTGTACGGAGTCCAAGAACTTGGGGAGCATGAAAATAACCTTTATTCATTGTTATCCTTCTGCATCACCGTCTACGAGAACTTGAGGCAGCGTTTCCCTGACATCCGCATGACTCTGATGACCTCGGTGGACAGCGACGAGCAAAGCATACAGGTTGGCACTTAAGTTTTATTTTTTTTGTGTTCATAATATAGGCAAATACGATACAGACTAAAAGCAAAAAAAAAAAAAGCTGAACTAATTTTTTTTTCCTAAATAGAAGAAGGGAGAGAGAGAGAAGTTTAAAATAACATGGTTCGCACAGTCCTTAAAAGTCCTTAAGAACTACTTAATTTAAGTAGGTCCTTAATTAGGGCACTTCAAGTCCTTAATTTTTCAATTAAGGTCCTTAATTTTTGTCAAGCATGTTTTTTTTTACTAATTCCCATGGGTGGTATTTTTCTGTGTCTAACCCGAAATTCTGAGTCTTTTTAATTTTCGAACTCGGAACTCAGAATGCATTAAAATTATTGAAATGAAGAATCCCGGATTTTACGTTGATCGTGTCCACACATTTGACCGTTTTACGTAAGTATAAATCGGCAAGGAGAGAAAGGCATGAATGGACGTATTTAGTGTCAGAAAAAAAAAGTGAACTTTTGACCTCTTTTGTTCGATTTTTTAGTCAGTGGTATTTCCTTATAATACACTACACTTCGTCATTGGAAAATCTCAGTTCGTTTGTTGTTTTGTGAAGAATCGGTACTCATTCTAGAAAAACGAGGAAATTCAGACGAATGTAGCATCTTTAAGGGATGGGAATTCTGCGCCAGAGTTTTCCGGAAGTGGCATCCTGTGCCAACTTGCTACAAAACCCCATTGACATGTGATTATGTGCCAATTTTGCACCAAACAATGTGCGATTCTCCGCTAACGGCGCCAAAAAATTTAAGAGGTCCTTAAAAATTGAGAGGTCCTTAAAAAAGCCTTAAGAACTACTTAAATTTTACTTTTGAAAATCTGTATGAACCATGGAAACAAATTAGAATATTAATGCCAGCCAAACAATAAAAAAGAAGTTTCTTTCAAAAATCCATTTCCATTACTCCAAAAGACAAGTCTTAAACTTCAATTTCGGAAATTAAATTTATATTTTTGAAAAATTGAATGCAATTTTGTTTAGCAGTGTAAATCAAATCAGGATGAAATTAGAAATGGTGAAGGATAAGCCTTTATTTATCAGATGCAAAAGGATTGTAAGTCTTTCAATGGAAGAAATTTCCATCCTGCCCCAAACTAATTTGAGCTTTTTCAAAAACATTTTCTCATTAAATTTTTTTTTATCATTTATTTTTTGTATTAAAAGCATTGCTATCTAAGTGTTATTGAGACTATACTTTGAAAATAGCATGAAAAATCAAGGTTGTCTATTAGTTACCATCATATTATTGACCATTATATATATAATTAATAAATTGTCATTTAATTATTTACTATAAGAGAAAAAGGTAATGATTTTTTATTATTTTAATCATTTTTGTGTAGTATGTAGCCTTCTTTAATTTAATATTTGCTTTTTAGCTAAGGTAAACATTAATAGTTTAGCAAAATATTATTTATTTCAGTATTTTGCTAAAAGTGCAATCCCAGCTTAAATACTGATGTGACTTTAATAAGTGATAATAATTTCTCACTGAACAACAGAAAATTTCACTTGGAAACAAAAAGTCAAACAAGCTCTAACTTTAAATAAAACTCCCTCTTCTAAATTTCGGAATTAAATGCACATTGATTTAAATTTGGTGAAATTTTAATGTGAATCCATGTTCAATTAATTTTTTTTTAAGAACTTCAGTTAGTTGGGATATTTATTATTATGGTGTTTTTATTATTTCAAACTATGCTTACTTCTGTTCGTTAGCGATTAGATGCAGTTTTAAAGCAAAATGCCCTAAAGACGAAGAATGACAAGTATAAGAAGGAGGCTTTTAAAAATGTCATTGGAAACATTATTGGGGTAAGTTTCTTTTCTTTAAAATATTGATAAAGTTATTACATTTGTACCAGGGTGGCAACATAACCTAGAAAACCGGGAAATCAGGGAATTATCATGGGGCATATTTAATTCTGGAAATATCAGGGAAATTTTCAAAATTTCACAAAAAATCAGGGAATTTTTCAAATTTGGATCATTAAAACGGAAATTATCGTCTGTTATGCCCTCCATTCTTGTTAATTTAATTGTCAATATTTTCTTATAGTTCTGAATAAGAATTTAAGAAAAAGAATATGGTTATGTGCATTTTCATATCTTTAGTTTTATTTTTGTAAAAATGTGAACCACTGCTGGAGGAAGAAGCAAAAGCAAAGTGTGTTGGACCTTGAATTGTAAACAACATGTGAAGGGCTAATAAATATTGGATTTATTGAAGATTGGATTAGGAAATATGAAGCATATAAAACATTTAAAATTTTCTCCCAAAGAAATAATTTAATTTTTTTTCTTTTTTTACATTATCTGCTTCCAGAGAACATGTTTAATTTCTATAATGCCTGTCGCAATTGCATAATTTGTGTTGTATCCATAAATTATTATTTAACTGTCAATAAGTATTGCTTATAATTTTACTTTTATAATGCAATATATTTATAGTATTATCGTAGCGTGAATACTTTGTTTTTATACGAAGCGTGTATTGCAACATTTCTTAATGTAATTGTAAAATTAGGAAAATTTTTGCGACACTATCATGGAAATCAGTGAACTTTTTTTCCAGAATATTGTTGCCACCCTGTGTACAGATCATTGGTTATTTATATATTTCAAAATTCAATCAAGTATTATAATAAATAAAAATCACCAAGTTTTGATGCTTTATAATTAAACTAGTGTTTTTTGAAAAAAAAATTGTCACTTCTATTTATTTTAACATTGTTTTTAATTAATATATAAGTTAGATACTTTTTGTAATAATTTAAATAATTCAATTTTGAATTTTCAGTTCTGAAATTAATTCACTTTAATCTATTTATATGAAAAGTTACACATTTATTTACCCATATGTTTATATTATTTTCTTATGACGGAAACTTTACTCATAAATTACATTTCAATGTCTATATGTTTAAATGGTCCTATATATAAAAAAAAATTTGACTTTTGATTTGATTTTTGTCCCATTCTACACAATCAAGTCAAACATGCATAAGCTTCTCGTTAATTCGAGAATTCATACCTCATGATACGAATTCTCGAATCACCAAGAAGCTTACGCTTGTTTTACTCATTTATGTTGGGAAAAACCTACCTTCTCACGGAATCTTACCACAAACCTTTCCGGCGAGACGCCGATGTTTTTGTTTACGTTTTGGCTCCGCGAGCCTGTAATGTGTCATCGGGTTGATGCGTCGTGCGCATCGGATGGGTGTTTCCCGTATGCGGACCTATCGTGCGGAGACATTTGTTATTCTTTGTCGGCTCGGTGCCTTATGTTAATTTATGACAGCCTGGCAGTATACAAGAGATGATGTTTCAGCGAGTTCTCATTCTGTAGAAATTCTGTAACAACTATGTAGTAACTCCCTGGTAACTAGCTGCCTGACTAGTTCATTTTAATCTTTCTATTCACCATGATGTGATCAAGAATGTGTCAACTAAGTTCGTTGAAGTGAAACCTCATATATGTTTCCATACTACGTTTTAAGTAAGAATGTCCTTTTATTACTTAATTTCAACATTGTAAATATTTTTCTCAAGAGATTGTTCATATGACCTTCACTGTCAATAAAGAAGTTTGAAGATATTAAAATACTATTTAGTAACTTTTTATCTCTCTCCACATACTAAGCACTTTTACTGAAACCGGGCTATATTTCACTTCTCTGCAAATTATAAAAATCAATGTATGTTTAATTTTAAAAACCTTATTATTAGGACTTAACCATATTAATTTAATTAGAATGAACCTTAAATCCATTAAGGCTATTAACAAAATGTTTTTCAAACTTCAAATGTTTTTAGTTGTTTAGTTATTAACATGTAAACCTGACTTCCTGGAGGCGTTTCATATTTTTAGCAATATTGATTCGATTGTCAATGAAACATTTGCGGTCCCAGTATTTCCCGCTTGTTGGCACACAATAGTTAACTCCAATCGATTGAAATTGTTTTTTGTTCTTTGGCAACACTTTCAATTTCTGGGTTTATTTATATTTATTACACACAAATCTTTCCTTTTCTGCTGATGTAGGAAGATGTATTTCCCGAAACATGTCCAGATTTAATGGATTTTATTGCGTATTTTAACGTTGTATTTGTATTTTAATATTCTCAACACAATGTTCCATAAGATAAGTTTTTATTTTATTAAAATGTATGTTGTTTTAAATCTTGATTGGCTCTACTGGCTTGAAGTGCAAGTCCTGCCCAGTAAATTCTAGTCCTGTCCTTAATATCCATTTTCTTTATTAATTTTTCAATTAGCATTAGTGCTATTGATGGTATTGGCAAGAAATCAAATCAGTTTTTCACTTTGGAAAAAACAAAGCACAGTTGCAGTGTAAATAAATTGCTTTGTTATCAAGTTAACTATGTTTATTTGTTATTTTTCAGAGAAATGTAGGACAACACCACAAAAGGCCGGTCTTCATTAAAAACCTGCCCCCGCTGATATCTTTTAAAAAGAAAGAAAACTCTTCGCTATTTGACGTGGAAGTAAACGACAATATTGGTATTTGTAAATTATTTTCACCCGTCGACACAAACTACTGATTTATAAGATTTTAATATAAACCCAAGTAGCTGGCATCTAAATGTAAATTTTGTACTTTTTTATTACATTTATTTAATGTGATTTTAATTTGTGATATTTCTCAAGGCAATAAATCAGTTGCTATGACACCTGTGTAATGGAACCCTTTTGTCTATGCTCAACTATTAACCAGATTATCCAGGTGTTCAATAAACTTAAAAATATTTATTGTAAGGAATTTAATATATTGAAGTACGTTGATACTAAAGCAACAGTTAAAAAATGAATATTTCTGAACATTGTTTTTATAATATGAAATTGTCTCGTGGATACATAATTGAGTAGATATTGAGTAGCCCAAATGCAAAACAAATTATATACAAAAAATTATATATATATATATATATATATATATCTTCAATTTTGATCATATCATCATCTTAATTTGCAAACCGCATTACTCCAAACCGCAAGACCTATCAACTGTATTGGCTTGCCATTTTTTTTAAACAGTTGCGAAATGTTCTGGTGCTTTAGAAAATATAATTAAATTATATATAACAACATGGGCAAATTTACTATAAATGTATAAAAAAAAATATTCTCAAATAATAGTTGAACGTGTTCTTCTCAATCATTAGTGGTAATTGAACAAACTTAATTTGATCATGAACAGAAAGAATTGTTTTAAAATAAAAAAAGAATCCCCTATATATTTAAATTTATATTCTGTAAGTTTTCAATGATATTAACAAATTTTATTTGTTTATTTTAAAAACTAAACTATACTCGGGAACAACTTAAGTTGAACCTGAAGCGGAAGCTACGATATGTATAAATATTCAATTGCTTTAAGCTCAACTTAGGTTGTACCCGAGTATAGTTGTTTTGAAAATAACTGTGCAAGATTTCATTTCATTGCACCCCGATACGTTTAATGCAAGACGTAATTCACCATTGCTACTGTGTCGTCATAGATGTCATTGGTTATTCTTAATTAATATTGATATTCCAAATAGACTCGTAAGTTATGTGACTGTATGTGTATAAATGTAATTTTCAAACATTTTGATATGTATGGTAAGGCATTTTTTGTTTGTAATTTATTTTGAATCGCGCAGTAAAAAAAATACTTTAATATTTATAATTTTCATGTATTTATGCCTTTATAAATATGTACTTTTAATGTCAACTTTATAAATAAATCTAGTAAGTGTATTTGTTAGTTACTTCTTTTACTTTAATTCTTTTAATTGGATAAATATTGACGACCAACAAGAGGCTGAAGGCCCAATGAGGTTGGTCCAGCTTGTATCTCCTGATGAATATCTAAACTTCTTCTTAAAATCATTTACTCCGTACAATTAACAATATTCACTGGCAAGTTGTTCCATTTGTCTATTACCCTATTATAGAAATTTGTTTTCTTCCTTCCTAAATAAAAGGGATTTGCTTAATTTAAGTCCATGACTTCTCTTTCTATTATTCATATTAAAATCTAAACCCTCCACATCTCCTTGTCTGACAAATTTGAATAGTTGAATCAAATCTCCCCTAACCCTTCTCTCTTCCAGAATATGCATATTCAAATTTCTTAATCTATCTTTTTAATTCATGCCTGAAAACCCTTGGACCATTTAATTAGCCTTGTGCTGAATTTTCTCTAACAAATCAATGTCTTTTTAAAGATATGGTGGCCAAAACTGTACTCAAGATGAGGCCTTACCAAACCTCTGTACAATGGCCAGATTATATCCTTAGATTTTGATGAAACACTTTTCCTGATGTACTTCAAAGTTCTATTAGCTTTCATGCTAGCCACTGTACATTGGAGACTCATTTTAAAATCCTCATTTACTAATATGCCCAGATCACTTACTATATAACTATTTTCGATTTTTGCCCCTTGCATAGGCAAGGGTTCATAATAAAGAGTTCTATCTTGTAAAGTTAAGTATTAAGTTTTGTTACATTTTTTAAAAATTAAGGATAGAAAGTTGGTTAATATTACAAAGCCAACAAATAGATTATATTGTGGCTTTGATAGAACTTGAATAGAGCTCTTATTTTGTGATTAAAATAATTTATTCTAAAATGGAAAGAAGATTTTATCAAAAAAGTGTAATATGCATATATTGTTTGGATTATATGCACAATGTACAAATTTCAATAATTTTGTCTCTTTGTTCAATTAAATTGTGTTCTTTTTTAAAAAGAATGATATTTTGATCACCAAAAAGGCTTAAAGAATTATTTACAGCTGAAAAAGCTAGGAAAAATGTTTAATAGTTTAATTTAGGAATTTTTTTTGCTTGATAAAATTGTTTATTTTTTTCTGGTTCAATGCTGTATGTTTTTTTAGACATTTATAATGTATATAGGCCGTAAAAAAAAGTATATTAGTGAAGAAGTGATTGACGAAAAAAATTAAGTTAAAATAAGTATTTTTGAGTACAAACTTTTGTAATATTAAGCAGAACAATTAAAAATGTATGGATTTAATTTTTCTTAAAACTATAATTATATAGCTGTATAGTTAAAAAAATGAGAAATTTCTTGTAAATGACAAATATTTACACACTTTTTCTTTAGTGACTGTTAAATATTAGTTTATTTAAACATCTGTAATAAAATTATTGCTAATTTTATAAAGCAGTTTGAATTGAAAGAGTAAAAGGTGGGAAAGATTCTATAATTTGTACATGAGCCAGATTTAAACATTTTTTAAAGAAAATTGGTAAAAGTTATTTCAAAGCATAAAATCCTATATTTTTTTTTTATCTAAAGTAGAAAATGTATTGACTTTTTTTTTAAGTCACTATAATTATATTTTAAATAATCAGTAAATATGCAAAGTATACATTTTTAAGAGAAAAATGAGTAAAAGCATTATTACACTGAAACTACATTATAAAAATACAAATTATGTACTTTTATTATTGTTATTGGACCTGGAGCATTAAAAAAAACAGTTTCATGATAATTCATCCTAAATTGCTTGTGTTATATGATGATATTTTGAGATAAACTGTTTTTATAGTTCATTTAGGCAGGCATAAAAATTTATCAAAATTTAAGAATCACAGTCAATATTGGATTGTTTGTGACATTACACAATATGAACATTTACATTTAAGTTCATTTCATTCATTAAATTAAGGAATTTACCTTGTTTTAGAGTATTTAAAATTGTTGTACATTTTAGTAGTTTATTTTCTAACAAGCCCAATTTTAAAAAAATATATTTGTTACACTTTATATTTTTTTCAACTTAAGTTGGTATAGTAAATACACTTGTTACTTTTTCCTTTAATTTTTCAGATACCATTATAATTTTTTTCCGCTTATGTGTGCAAAGCATATTAATATAATCACATAGTCAAACATTTTTTAAAAAATATAATTTTTCTTTAAAAACCTTTCTTATTTTTTATATAAGTCAAAGAAAATATTTTCTGGAAAACTTTGATTTTGCATTTTTATAAACAAAAGAATGTGGTTAACAAACTGTCTTTACATATATTTGTTATTTGCAAAACAATTTGTTTGAAAAATAAATCGCTAATTTCATTGTTCAAACTATTTTTAAAAAATTACTAAAACAAATATAATCTATCTATTACTAATCCTTAAAGATAAATTAAAGTAATATATTTGAAAATACACTGTAACAAATTTGGAGCAGCTTCTTCAAATAGATATGAACTTATATAAATTTAAACTTGATCAAACATAATATAAAAATCATCACATAGAAAAATTAGTTACATATTCAGGCAATTTTGTTCCAAAGTTTAATATTGATTTGCAAAAAATAATTAGTTGTGCTTAATTTAATTTTGGTGTCATTAAATTCAAAATAAAAATAACTATTTTTTAACGTAATAAAATAATTTGGATATTTTTAGTGATTTTATGTCCCATGCACTGTTTGAACTAACTTAAAAGTTTTGTCGACATATTTTAAGATGACTTCATATTATCAAAAATGAAAGAAGGATCAGTTTGTGCATGTATCATTCATTCGTTTTATCTTTTTCAGGCATTATATGTAAATAGTCTTGCTTTTACTGTAATTCTCAATAATTTAAAATAATGTTTTCCCCCCCAAAAAGCAAACGATAATAAAAAAAATCTTTTGCAGTTTTCAGCAATAAATATTTAAAAGTTCTATGGTAATTTTCTTAGTTAACTGTAACTAAAAATCATTGAATGTTGACCCTTTTTTAAAAACCTATTAATGACAAATGGCTAATGACGAGGAAATACAATTAACCTTGCAATACCTTTAACAGTTGTTGATGTTGTGGTTGGCTTAGGTGTAGTTGACTTCTTATAGCAACACTTACATCGCCTATTATAACACCTTTGGGCTTTTTTATGTGCCCTTCTGCTCAAAGCCAAATCCCCCCAAGTCGGGGCGAATACCTTATCCCACTTCAAATCAACTGAACTCTCAGTCCAATCCACAAGGCCACCTGTTTCCAACGCATACAGATGGTTCACCCTTATTCTACCAATGTTGGCCACATGTGCTGCTGACCCAGTCACATGGACATCATCCACCCAAAAGAATGGTAATGTTTTCACTGCTTCGTACAATAGTCCAGCCACCTTTGGTTTTGTAATGTACGCCCAACCAGAGCAGTAATCATTGAAAGAATCCGGCTCGAACTCGGCTTTGGATACAAACCATTTACTTACTGTATCCCTCACGACTGGCATGCTCTTTTGGAAGTAACATGCGATGTTGCCCTGCAAATCCAGGTTGATCAGTTTGTTTTTGATGTAGTCTATGAGTTGGTAGATGTCCACGAATATGTCGTCGTCCATCTTCATGAGATATGTGGTTCTGTTGCAGTTACTGGCTGCCCAAGAGAGGCCCATAACGTGTTTGTATGTTAGGTTGCGGTAGGAATCAATGAAGTTGCCTTGGATGATGTCTCTGTGTATCTCGTTTTCTTCCACAATCTGGCTTTGAAAGTCCTCCGCAATGGCCAGTAAGAACGCCACTTTGATGACTGGAAGATGACCTCCTGGGTTGCCCAAGGTCCGTCGGATGACATCCCTATGTTCGAAATGGTTGGCTGCCGAATGGACAAGAATGAGAAGATATGGATCCTTTTTGCAAATGTCATTTTGTATGAGATACTCAAACTTGTATTGATCCAAGTCACTTTTAGGTAGTCGCCTTACTCTAACGTTGAAAAAATAGGCACCATAAATAAAAATGAAGATCAGGCAGCATATTGCAGGAGCTAATCGTCTCAGGCAGTTCAGAAAGTATTTGCAACACAGAAATTTAGACAACGTTGTCTGCATTGCAATGCACCGTTAAATTTGCACACTACTGTCACCTGTTACCAGGTGACAAAATAACAACATGTTCTTTTGTTTACCTGTGTTCTTTATAGAATTTACGAGAACAGGTTTTCAAGTTTAAATAAAAAAAAGAAGCTTTTTCGTCAGCTTCTACTCATTTATTCCAAACCTTATACGGTTATTTTTGTCATTTAAAAGCACTAAATATGTTGGCTAAAGAGAACAGAAACAAACTGTTCGGTTAAAAGAACAAAAATATTAAAAATGCTCTTAGAGTGTTAAGGGTTACCTCGTTATACAGGTATATTCCATTTTCATCTACCACCGATTTTTGATGTGCAATGCTGTCCCTCATATTATCCGAGATTGTACAGTTAAGAACTTCATCACTTCTTCCATGAATAGAACATTTTGCAATTCATCCACCAACAAGAAACACCGTATGGTCTTTAGAAGAAACTGCTTTCACATTCTTTTTTACAAGTGCAAAGAATAAAAAAGTGAAACATTATCCTTAAATAATTCCATGGAACATCATTGACAATTTAATCGGAATAACATTGACCTTTTTGCTCTAACTAAACCATAACTTCCGAATTCGAGTAACTTAATTCTACCGAGCACTGCGATATTCTAATTCTCGTTCGAATGTTCTTTATTTGGAAGTTTTCATTTTCGCCACCCGTTCCGTTAGAGAAAGTGAGTGGGTATCGTAAAAAGCACGTGGGTTGCCTGTTCCAACTTCTTATTGGATAACACACCTATCCTTTGAGGTTGACCCATATTTTATTTGTTTTTTGCTTTCGCCCCAAACGTGTTGGCCAGTTTCACCTTAAGGCGGTGCCTCTTGCATGCATCGCTCGTTATTAGCATGTTCCACTTATCGCATTTCAATCATTTTTTATTGAACCGCTCGCTATCCACGTGTGTTCGGCATTACTTAATGGATTGTTTGAATATGTGTTTCGTTTTTCGCAAATCGTGCATTGTTTTTCTTTTTAATTTAAATAAATTCGTGACGGAGGTTAGATCATATTTCTTGGGAATAGAGAGAGGAAGAGAATGAGTTTTGTACAGTGGCGGCTCGTCCACTACAGCAAGTACAGCCGGGCTGCACCTAAATTCATTAGTGAGATATTTTACTAATTTTCTTAAATGAAAATTAGAATTGAAATGTCTACGGTAGTAAACAAAATCTGATAAACAACAAGCCTGTTACCGTAATGCACAATTCAGGAGGGGAAAAAACTCCGTTCAATCAAAACTGCAGCCAAAAAGCGAAATTCGAAATCGGCTGCATCGCTGCCATGGCAACCTCTACGTAGTATGGAGATCCCCCCCCCCCCCCATTTGTGAGAAGGTACAGCCGAAATGAATTTTCTTGTTTTAGCTGCACTTGAGATTCGATAAGCTGATTGGCTCATCTCCAAACGGAAATGGTTTTCGTGATAAATGTACTGTTTGCTGTTGTTTCAGAACATGGTCCTGCTGCCGTTTCGTTATTTAAGTTAATATTAAAATTGACCGATTCGCATGTTTAAAAGAAAGGAGGATTGCTTTAATTTTCAAAAAATAAGTGTTTTCTAGTTTTTTCGGATGTTATCATTTCGTAAAAATTGAAAGGAAACTTTGATTTGAGTAGTAAATAATAAAGAATTTCCGTTCAGGTATGGTTTTGTAGCGTTCTGTAAAACAACATTTAAAACAATCAGTTAAGGGAAGCAGTATAATATTAACGAAATTAGCTTGACATTACAATATAGTATTGGTATTACAATTTTATTGCTTATTATAGGTATCAATTAACTTGTACGGACTAGCCATTTTTTTATAGATGAACTAATTGCTCATGAAATAACAAGTAATTTAATTTTTTTTCTATTCCATTGAAATTAACTTTGTGATTACCACAAAAAAAATTATACAAAAAATTCAAGAGTTGTGAAAATATTTTTTAAATTTTCTTATTTGAAGAAATTTAAATTAAAAAAGATATAAGGCATTAAAAAAATTAATGCAATTTTAAAATTTCGAGTCTATTTATAACTTATTATTGTAAATTTTTAGCATTTTCCACACAGAGGCAGTAGGTGTTTTATGATCCACAAACAGGCACTTTCATTTAATAATATGCATTGTTATTAACCAAGATATTGCAGTGTTGATTATCATTAGTAGATTAGATACTTTAGTAGTTAGATACTTTAATTTTTGCTTATCAAAATTTTATTATAAGGTTTGATATTTCTCTTAAGAGAGCCCCGAGCCCCAAATCCTAATTTGTTAAGGTGTACATACACACTATAAAAAACGAAAATCGGCCAAAAATTCCAAAATATTTTTTTGGTTCTATAGTATTCCCCTATTCAGTATCTTTCAGATGATACCAAAATTGAATAAATATTCTAAAAACTTTTTTATTTAAAAAAAAGTTATTCTATGGCCCGGCTTGCAATGGCAATATGTTTTGTAAACTTTGCACTCAATTTCTGAAGAACTGTATTTTTAACATATGTCCCTTTATTCGAAACGTGATAACTCAAGTTTGATTTAACATTTTGAGAAAATTATTTTTTCTTTCAAATTTGTATTAGTTGTAAGATGTTATGACCCTCCATCATAACGATTCGTTCAAAAAATAATTTTTAATAGTATTTTAAAGTTGAAAATTGGAATAAAAAAGTGGTTTTTTAGGGACTGTCGAGGTAAAAGATTATTTAAAAAAACACTTTAAATGCTATAAACTGTTTGGAGGGTCATAACATTAAGAAAGATACTGCGAGTAATTTCCAACAAAAATTATGCTTCTAGATTAATTACAACTTGCGTAATCACGTTTGAAAAAACATGCTAATTAACATATAAAATGCTAATTAGTATTTTATTTTATTCAGGTTTTTTTATAATGATTCATCACTATTTTTAAGGTGTTTGTTTTCCTACATGAAAAAACTAGATTTTTAAATTCATAATTAAAAAAAAAATGTTCAAGTGTATACGTACACGAATTCAGAAATACCATTTTTTTATATTATTAGAACATCTTTTTTTGAACATTAATCAAAAACAAAATTGTATTTAAAAAATATATTTTTGTTATTTTTTTCGTTTTTTAAGCTTAAAAAGAATTTTTTTAAAAACACTACTCCTCTTTCAATTTTTAATGTTTTTAAATTTTTTTAATTGAGTAAATAATGTCAAAGTATATACTACAAACGTATGAATAGACTTTTGCAGATTTGTGTTTTAATTGTCTTCAAAAACTTATTTTAAGTTCACAACCCAAAAAATATTCAAATTTTTAGGTTTAATAATTTGTAAAAAAATAATTTAACTTAATTAAAAAAAGCTATACATACGTTTATAAAACAAATATTAGAGCTTCAAAAACTATTAAAAGTTTAGTTTTTAGTTAATTTTTTACAAAGCCTTAGCATTTTAAACGTGACAAAAATTAAAAAAAAATATTTTGAGTAAATGACGAATGTTGCAGATGAAAAGTATGTAGAAAGATGATAAATAGTATATACACATCTAAAAAAACGTAAATTTAGTTTTTTTTTTACTGTTTTGAAAATTTGCACACACCTTCTTAAGTTCGTTTAGCATCGTTTTGTGAAGAAGAAAAAAATTAACAATTTTTCAGGATTTTGGGGCTCGGGTCCCGCTTAATACAGTTATGCATTTTTTATTCTAAAAGTCACTTTACCACAAATCACTAAGTTGATAGAAGAACAAAACCCTTCTGCGACCTTCCTCAAAGCTGATGGTAGAATCGTAGGAACATTACGTTTCCCCTCCATAGTACTAATTTTAGCACCAAGTTCAAGAACAAAATATTTCAAACGATTAGGCCGTATGCCAAATCTTTTGGAAATCCACACTCTTCACTACATTTTTGTGGGCCACCGAACAATTTTAATGTTTACACATACAAAAGGGTGAATCGAGTCCCAAAACCTAATATTTTTATTAATGAATTCAGAAACACCATATCTTTGCACTAGTAGAACATCTCTATCAACTATGAAACAAACCCAATATAAATCATACATATTTCTTTAAGGGTTTTGTTTCAAATTATTTCGTCATAATAAAAATATTTAAAAAAAACTTTCAATTTGGAAAAATTTAAATTATTGAAGGGAAAATGCAGATTTTTAAAAAGTTCTATCCAAGAAAATTAAAAACAAAAAAGCGGCAGTTTTTGATTTTAAATTCCTTTATGGAACCTTCGAAAAACCTTCAATTTCACAATTTTGGTGAAGGTTTTATTCTGACATTTTTGTTGGGAATATATTAAGAGATGTCGCAAACTGTTGAACGATGGTCATTGTTTGGTTGTTTAACTATAGCCTGGCTGCGATTAACTGGCGGATAAGTAACGCCCCTTTGAGCTGCTTCCAACGAATCAACAAACGAGTTTGGACGCATTGACCAATGGGCTCATCTAAAACCCGTAAACAATGTGACGTCACAGCAGCCATTTAACCGGAACCGAACTATACATAATAAACTATTCTTTTTCCTACACTTTACAACTTTGTTGCTACTAAATCAAAACGACTTTTGAAATATAAACGACGTAGTCGTGGACGAATTTTGTTTTATTATGCCAATACAGCCAGGGCCTAATTAAGACATTGAAGCAAGGGAAGCCCGCCTATAAATGGGGGCCCCATTGCTCCCATATAAGCCCTGAAACATCAAATAGAGCTTTTACATGCACTAAAATCCTGGCCCCTGGATGGCAACGAAACATATTATAAATAATATTTAATAAACATTAATAAGCAATGAAAATATACCTAATATTCTTTATGTTTCTGAATATTTTTCCAATGTTCGAACAAATTTAACACAAGTTATAACTTTTTGTTGTTGTTAAAGTTAGTAATGCCACTTTTTTAAGGTAAATTTAGTGGCCTACTATGTTAGAATTATTAAATATTTATATAAAATGTGTGATTTGGGGGCCCTTCAAAAATATAAAGTGTAAGCCTGGGCTTATTCGATAATCAGGCCCTGAATACAGCTAAATGGTACAGCCAAACACTGACTATCACTAGACAATGGACGAGTAGAATGACCACGCCTGCTGTGACGTCAGAGCTAGTTTGTTTGTGGGATAGTGTTATACTACTAATATATTGAAAAACTCAATGATATTGTTTTAGAATATGATGTTAAAACACAAATTAAACGTAATAAATGCGAAATTTGAACATAAAATAACTATATTATTGTTTGTTTACCAGTAATCGGCAAGTTGAACGTGCTCGAAATCCCACAAAACAAGGCTAAACTCCACCCTGTTCAAGTTGTCCATTTGTGTTCCAAATTTTTCTCTTGAACCACGAAAAACAAGCAATACTATTGTTAAACAATTCACTTTTATTCCACAACTGTACAAATACTTCAAATATAAAATGCTCTCATGAAATGCTTCTTTTCTTAAAATATGTCATTATTTTTACATAATTACACGTTCTTCCTGCCCTCTTATATCGAATCGATGGTCTTGTGGATGATATCGATACACTCGGACATTTCTTTGTTTGTGATGACCAGCGGGGGTGCAAATCGAATGATGTCTCCGTGCGTGGGTTTGGCGAGGAGGCCGTTGTCCCTCAACTTCAAGCACACGTCCCAAGCATCTAAACCTGTATTAAACAAAAAATACCCCTTTGTCATTAATTTATTGATATAAAGTACAGTAGACTCTCGATATCTCGAACTTCGATAACTCGAATTTTTCGATATCTCGAAAAAAAATCGATTTCCCTGCACCTTCATTACTTATTTAATGTAATTTTATCTCTTTAATTCGAAGTTTTTCGTCGTTATTTTCGATAACTCGAAGCTTCCTCACAACTCAAAATTTTGTTTTCCTCTCAAAACTACGGATTTTGAAGAACCTTTAGCAAACATGAAATTTCCACGTCCTTATCAGTTCTCTTTCTTGTCCCTCAAGCCAGCTGGCGTTTTCGGTAAAGTGCGAGTCACTTTCTTGGAGCATTACCGACCGTCCAGAAAGCAACTCACTTAAAATATGAAGACGATACTCAACCCCTTCTCATTTTTGTTTAGGCTTTCGTGTAGTGTTGATTGTCGCTGCGAATAATAGCGACAAAACGATAATGCAATGCACTCTCTATAGCCGCATTTGATGAGAGATCGCTCTCAGAAGAAGAATGATAATGAAGAATGCTAACCTCCTCCAAAGATAACTTTGTAAGAGGATCTATCTTTCATAAAAACTATGCGTGCATTCATTGAATCGAGGCTGGAAATGAAAACATCAGAGACATTTCAAGCAATCGTGCATTTGTAAAACATAATTGATTTCGAAAAAAATAGAAATACTCACTAAACTATTTTGGATAGATATGTTAAATAAAGTGGTATAAGTATACTAGTATTTATTTTTACCAAAACAGCTTTTTTATAGAATTTTCGATAACTCGAATTTTCGATGTATCGAATTCCCTTCGAGTTCGAGATAACGAGAGTTGTCTGTATAACGTCCTTCCGGAAGGATACAATGTTCTCACCTTTACATTGTTAAAAATATTTTTTTCATGTAGTCTGGTCCGGCATTGTATACCTTAAACATTGCACACGAATTCGATGCCGACCACGGAGTAAAGAAAAAGCTGGAGATGATTTGGCGATATTTCACGAGACGTAAGTTAGCAACCCCAAACTAGGCACAAACAAACCTGGTTTGCAGTCGTTTTTCTAAGAGGGATGCATTATTTTCAAATTAAAAAAACGCATGCTAAAACTTAAAAAAATGACTGTTTGTGCAGTTGTGAGATGCAATCCAGGTTCCAAATCGATAAAGGATGCTATTATTTCCAATTTATAGGTAAATTAAATTATAAAATAAATTATCGCCAAGTACGGGTACAAAGTAGTGCTTTAGAATAGCGCCAAATACTTCGCCAGTTCCTACGTTTTAAGCGATTGCTTACTTCACATTGCAAACCGGTTTGAGACTTGTTCGCACCTCCACCTTCTTCTTTACTCCGTGGTGCCGACCGAATTCCTCGGTGTGTGAAAAAGCGACAGAAATGTTGCACATTTAATAGTTTTCTATACTACTTGTTTTCGAACGTACAAGAAAAATTAAACATATATTTATTAATTAAATAAATTCACAAGACCGACGCAACATCTGTAACTGTGCAAAAGCCAAAGTAGAATGTTTTCTTAACCTTGTCTTCCAAACACTATTCTTCCGCGCGTCACAGTACACTTTCCTCTAGTGGGAGTCATCACTCCAGTGTTTAATATTTTAGCTCAGTGACTCACCCGAATTTGTTTACTGCGGAAACCAAAGCTCATTTCGCTTTCTGAAAGCGGTAAAAAGAGTGCGATTAATTAATTTGCCGTAACGAGCCAAGATCCCAGCAAAAAAAAGTCAGCATAAAACCTTTTCATAAATTTTTTGAAATTGAAGGTTTTATGCAGAAAAACTGCAGTTTTTTTTTGAAGATCTATAAAATTAAAGGTTTTTGTTTCAATATCCTTCATAAAAACTGTAAAAAACCTTCAATTTTTAATCATGAAGGGAAATGCAGATATTTTAAAGGTTTTATGCAGGAAAATTAAAAACTTAAAAAAAACTGCAGTTTTTTGTTTCAATATCCTTTAAAAAGCCTTCAATTTGACAATTTTGATAAAGGTTTTTTGCTGGTGTCTTTTTAATTTTTTCAAAAGTTTTAGATTTCAGAAGGTTTTACATGGCGAATATATCACGGATATACACTGTAAAAAAAATTGCTTAAAAATGAGTAGATGAACGTACTCTATTTTCTTTGAGTACATTTGCATCGTAAATAAGAGATGACGTATTCAAATTTAAGTAATCATACTTTCGTAAAATGAGCAGTGTCATTTAATATTGCTAATTTCATTTTCTGTTCAAGCCATATTAACAAAACTACCTGACAAACTTAAAATAGTTGTTCAGAAGATGGGTTACCACATTATTTTATTTCGATTGCTTAAATGGAAACTGAGTTCTTACGATCTTCAATGATCTTACTTCCCATTCTTTTGGCACACCTTTTTAACATTACTTCTGTTTATAAGATAAAAACTCATCTTATAGAACATTGCGTTAAGAATTTTAAAATACAAATACAACGTTAAAATACGCAATAAAAATCCATCAAATCTGGACATGTTTCGGGAGATACATCTCCCTTCATCAGCAGATTTTTTTTCTTCTGCTGATGAAGGGAGATGTATCTCTTGAAGATTTCATGTCCAGATTTCATGGATTTTTATTGCGTATATTAACGTTGTATTTGTATTTAAAAAAACTTCTGTTGATAACTTCTTCACGTCGCCCTGGTAGCTTAACGGATAAAGTTCTGGATAGCGGTGCCTTCAGGTCTGGGTTCGATTCTCGGTAAGTCTTAGTTGTAATTGTCCATATTTATTGAATGTCATTTATGAAGGCAGCATATGTAGGCTAGCATCTGCTCTTTTTATTCATTTTTGCCCATTGTACTCATTTTTAAGTACCAGACTTTTTCAAAATTGAAATTTATGTATTTGGAGCCATGATTAGCATCGAATGTATTGAAAAATGAGTACATTTTATTTAGATTTGAATACCTATTTTTAACAGTGTATATGTTACCGTTACAGTATGAAATCCGTTATTTCATAGAATACCTAGTTATTCCATGAAATAACTGATCGTGTCCGTTAAAGTGTAAAACTCTCTTGTATTTCATGGTTTAACTAGTTATTTCATAGAATAACGATCTGCAGCCCGTTAAAGTGTAAAATAATCTATATCATATATCAGTTCAGTGTCTGCGAACAAAAATTAATTAAAATCGAAGAAGTACCGGATGTAGAAATATCGCTCCGGTCGGTTGCTACAGCTCAAAGTTTAGGTACTGGTCAGGGATTTAAAAAATGTTCGTGTAAAACCCAGTGTGTCAACAAAAAATGTTTTTGTTTTAGAAATAATGTTCTTTGTAATTCCAAGTGTCATTTTAGTAATCCTTGTTGTAACAAATGATTTTATGGTACGTTTCCATAAATACCATTTATACGCTGCATAAATTAGATAAATTGCTTCTTTTTCATTTTAATTGTCTATCATTAGTTTAATTTCATTTTAGATAAATTGTTTATTTTACACTTTAACTGTCTCTCATTAGTTAATTTATAGAATACCTAGTTATTTCATAGAATTACTAGTTAAAGTGTCAAATTAATAACATATTACACACTTTAACGGACACGATCAGTTATTTCATGGAATAACTTGGTATTCTATGAAATAACTGCATTATATACTTTAAAGGTAACATATACACGTATATACGTGATACAAACAAAATATTTGGCATTGCAGTATCATATCGGAGTTCCCGATTTAAATAAATATTGACAGATGTTATCATAAGAGTTTCAAGTTCTCACCTTCTTGGATGACTATGGCGTTGAGCAGTCCTTTTCCCCTGACCAGCTTCACTTTACTCTGGGGCAACTTTTCCAGCTCTTCGCGGAGGAATCGCCCCTGCTCATCGGCATTCTGGGCGAGGTTTTCATCTTTTAACACCTGCAGGAAAAACGCGTTTACTGGACATTTCATTGTTAAAAATGCATTCTCGTATTTCACGAAACTTTTGTAATTTTTCTTTTAACGAAACAGACACCTGCTTCGATGAATTATTTCGTCAAACTGAGGAAATTCAGCCCACTGTGGAGCCCCAGTTGCTCAGTTGGTAAGGCGTTCAGCTACTAATCAGAGAATTGGTGGTTTGAATCCGTGAAATGGACTTGACGTAAAAAAGTAGTGATCTTGCGATCGGAGGGTTGCCAGCTTCGCTACAAAATACTAGAAAAGTCGTCCAGAACATCCAACAAATTATACTGGCGTGTATACGGGACTGGTGCACGATATATCTGATCGGGGTCCAAAGTCTCGACGTCTATTGAAGGCATTGGGTGCCAGTTCAGGTGTTTCCTCGTCATCTGACCATGGTTCTAAAATAACGAGGTGCATGTATGAATATGTGTGTGAATGTGTATGTGTTCCCGGGTCTTTCCTTCGAGATAGACCAAGAATCGTCCCCAATAGCCCACTGTGCAGCTCTAGTTCGACGTTTATTAACCAAACCGAATCGCGGACCTCTCGTTCCAGAGTCCAACGCCACTTAGTCTAAGAAGACGAAGTTATATATATATATATATATATATATATATATATGTAAGGACACTCCTGTAGATACACCATGTTCTTCATTTCGATTTCCGACTTTTCAAAGATGGAACACATCCACTGCTCATAGTTACTTATTTACATAATTTTGTAATAGGTTCAGGACTTCTCGATTCTAGGTAGTGAAACTCCAAGTTGCGTCCATACCACAAATTCCAGGGCATCTTCTATGCAGTCGTTTAACTGATTAATTAATCGACATATAGGCTACATTTTAAGAACATACATAGGTATACATTGTAGAAATTATGATAATTGTTTTGATTTAAAAAACAACCACGATCAGTATGTTTTTGTTAAACACTAGATCTTAATGCCCTGAAAGATATTCAACATACTAGCTTTTAGCACTGGCAAATTTCTGTATTAGGTCGGAATAACTTATACTTTGCGCAATATCGTTTTCATTGGCTATAATGGCAAGATCCGAAAGCATTTCCTGACACATGGTCCAAAGGAAATAAGTTTTGATATAGGTTTTAATGTATTTTAACTTCGTTCACGTCTAATGCACTCACTGAACTGTGTTAATAGACTGTACTAAACCAGGGCGGAGAGAGGTGAAGGGAGGAGTCCTATTAGTGGCAGAATATAAAGTATTGCCGACCAGTTCTGAGCAGCAATCTGTATACCGAGATGCATTGCGCCTATGAGTTTTTTTTGTGCGCTCCGACCGGTTTTCTAATTCTGCGCAGCACGAAACTGTTAACAGTATCCCAAGATGCATTGCACCGAGAGCTTCTTTTGTGCACTATTGTCTATTTTTACCTTTGGACTGAACTGTGAAGAGCAAACGGAGACACAACGGCGTGGCCGACATCTGGTGTTAAAAAACTAAACTAAATCACATAATTCACCTAAGTAGTAGAGTAATGTTAACTATTGATGTCTAGTAAAAATTACACCAATTGAATGTACAAATCGCTATAGTTTTCTCCGAGCAGTATTTAATTTTGGCGCCCTCCAAAGGAAGAATAGGTGCTTGTCGCTAAGGCCGTCGCTGCATCCTGTTCATATAAAAAACATTTGAAAGACCAAAAGAAATTACTTCAAGGGCAGCCATTGCAACTTTGCACGCCAGCGGGTTCCCACCATAGGTTGAACCGTGTTCTCCAGGTTTGATGACCAACATCACTTGGTCATTGGCCAGCACTGCTGATACCTAAGAAATGGATTATATAGTGAAAAGGCGAATAGAATGCTGGGATTTATTAAAGAAATGCATCATCTAAATCTAAGGTGGTAACTTTACCACTGTTTACAGGTTTTGGTTAGGCGTCATGTTGAATATGCAGTACATTTCTCAGGGGCGGCTTAATGTCAAACGACACAAGCGGCCGGAGTAAGAAGGGCGTCAGATTTTTGTGGAAAAAATGAAACATTAAATGCACTGTTGAAACTAGGTACTCAAAAATAAGTAAAATATACTCATTTTTGTGTACATTCGATGTTTATCATAGCTCCGAATGTTATCATAGAACATAAATTTCATTTTTGAAAAAGTTATGTACTCAAAAATGAGTACAATGAGTGAAAATGAATAAACATAGCAGTTGCTTGCCTACATAGGCCTTCTACCTAAATCACTTTCATTAAATATCGACAAATACAACCAAGACTTACCGAGAATTGAACCCAGATACCCAGGCACCGCATCCCAGTGCGTTATCCTTTGAACGAAGTTATAAACAGAAAAATGTAAAAAAGGTGTGTCAAAAGAATGAGAAGTAAGATAATTGAGTTGTAATAACTCAGTTTCCATTTAAGCAACCGACTTCAAAGAGTGTGGAAACCATCTTCTGAACAGCTAATTTAAGTTTGTCAGGTCGATTTGTTAAGATGGTTTATTAGCAATATTAAATCACACTGCTGGTTTTTGCGAAAGTACGATTACTTAAATTTGAGTACGTCATCGCTCATTTACGATCCAATTTTACTCAAAGAAAAAAAGAGTAGGTTCAGGCACTCATTTTAAAGGATCTTTTTATTACAGTGTGATTTTAGTTGAAAATGTGTAGTCTAAATTAGACATTTTCTACATTTAAACTTTTTAATTAAATTATATATTAATTAAAAATAAATTTGGGATTAGTATTATCACTTTTTTATTTTATAGATGATATATAGCTAGGATTTCATTTTTTGTTTAAAAAGCACTCTTGTTAACCAGTGACCCCCTCTTTAGAATTTGTCACCTCAGTAATAAGCCCCCCACTTGATTGGTCACCAAGTGGGGGGCTTACTACTCACCTCTGGGAAACCGATCCATGTATTTTAGTTGGCAGAATTACAAAACGTTTATTTGTGAAAATCGTGGCGAATTGAGAACGGGTTCAACATATGGCTACGAAAATGATTCATGTTATTCGGGAATGTATTATGGAGATAGGCTTAGAACTCTAAATATGCATACGCTCGAGGATAAAAGGATTAGAGGGGTGATCTTATTCAGTTATTCAAATTTACCAAATTGTGTGATGTGGAGGGATTGGAATTAAATATTGCCAATGTGACTAGAGCTCGTGGATTCGAATGATGCAAATCACATCTTAATCGGGATGTTAGAAAGCATTATTTTTAATTACTAAGGGGTAATTGACAAATGGAATAGTTTGCCTGAGTATTTTATTAATTCTCCAGGAGTGGGTAGTTTTAAAAAGCAACTGGATCGGCATTGGGGAATCGTGAGGATGTGCTAGATTGGCGGGACCAACCTTGCTGGGCCTAATGCTAATAATTAGTCGAAACTAGTTGTATTTGTATTGTATTTGAGTAATAAGTAAGTAAGAAAAACGACTAAAAGAAAATCGGTTGATATCTTCTGTTTGCGCATCATACTAAAATATTTCAAAATAACACCGTAAAGTAAAACGTGCTTAAAAATGAGTATATGAACGTATTCGTTTTTCTTTGAGTACAATTCCATCGTAAATGAGCGATGACGTACTCAAATTTTAAGTGAGAAATTAAATGCTGTCTGGTTAGATGATTAAGATGGTTTAAACTGGAATTTCAGTGGATGTTTTTTAATCTATGTAATTATAGACATATTTTTAATTACAAGAATTTGCGAACATGTATTTTAGTACAAAAAAATTTTACCTTTGGAATGCTTCCCCTCCCCCGAGATAAAACCCTGGATCCGCCCCTGCCCTGGCTTTAGGGGAGATTAAGTTATTGGGTATCGATTGTTTATTTAAGATGTGTTCACATTCGAAAAATGTGTTTGTGAGTTTTGTCCCGTTTTGTAATTCTGCCAACTAAAATACATGGATTGGTTTCACAGAGGTGAGTAGTAAGCCCTCCACTTGGTGACCAATCAAGTGGGGGGCTTACTACTGAGGTGACAAATTGAAAAGAGAAAAACTACATATTATCCATATTGAAAAGAATTGATTTTAGCTTTTTTCAGCGAGCAGTCCAAAAAAAACCGCTACACTAGAAAAATATGGCAAACCCTTCATGAAATAAATAAAAATCAGTACAATATTTATATAAAGGAAGTTATATATATTTATTTAGTGGTAGTTACGAAACAAAACTAATTTCCACTCCATATATTTGCTGTGTATAATCTAAAATATATAAAAATATATCTAAATGAAATTATATGTTAAAAGCATTTTGTGCCTGAACATCATTTTAGATAATTTCGTAACTTTTGGTTTTTGTCTCGTTTGAAAAGTGAAAAAAGTGGCCCCTGTCACTCTTCGAACCTTAATCCTACTTATTTGGAAATATGTGTATCCATTATTTATTGGGACAACCGTTGAATGTTAATCAAACGCATATTTTAGTAGATAAATTAACTTACTCTAATATTTTTACCTGGGTTTTTTATACGTTAACCCAAGGATAGTGAAGACTATATGTAGAAGGTGCGCTCGTTTTTCGAATTTTGAAAGTGAGCAAGGAAAGCACATTTTTGACGTCATTTTAGCTCCGCCTTACTATGGGTTTTTGATCATTCTCATTGGCTGTGTGTTTCAAACATTGCTACTTAGGTTCGATCCCCGGTTGGGTAACAACTGGTGATTTAATTTTTAATTAGCAAAATAATGTAAATATTGTATATACCAGTAAATAATTGTGTTCAGGTAGCTTCACTACTAATCCGTCCTTGTTTTGTTATGTCCCTGTATTTTACTTGATTAAAATTGTAACTCATTTAACATGTCCAATACAAATTCATTGTCATGATGGTTCTGACTCCCATTTTACTCTTTCAAAATTCATTGACATGCTCTCGTGGCTGCTAATATTATTTTAATACGCTTAATTTATTAAGCAACTCTTTTGCAATTTTTACATACTAAATACAATCCTTAAAATATAGTTTAAACTTTTAAATTAAGCGAATTCTAAATAAAATTAGTGAATATCACTTTTAAATAGTTCACAAAGAAACGAATAGATGGCAGCACCTCACAAACGAGAGCATTAGACACACCTACAGAACGAGCACACCTTATATATATATATATATATATATATATATATATATATATATATATATATATATATATATATATATATATATATATATATATATATATATTATATATATATATATATTATATATATATATATATATATATATAGTCTTCACTATCCTTGACGTTAACCATTATTGTTAATTACATTTTTGATTAATATTTCCTTCTTTTGTTTATTCTTTTTAAACTTCAAAATGAGTACAATAGGTAAAAATGAATAAAAAGAACAGATGCTAGCCTAAATATGCTGCCTTCATAAATCACTTTAAGTAAATATCAACAATTACAACCAAGACTTTCCGAGAATCGAACCCATATCCTCAGGCACCGCAGTCCAGTGTCTTATTCGTTGTACGGCCAAGGCGACGTGAAGAAGTTATAAACAGAAGAAATGTTAAAAAGGTGTCACAAAAGAATGGGAAGTAAGAAAATTGAGTTGTAATAACTCAGTTTCCATTTAAGCGATGGACATCAAATAATGTGGAAAACCATCTTATGAACAACTATTTTAAGTTTGTGAGGTCGCTTTGTTAAGATGGCTTGAACAGAAGCTGATATTAGCAATATTTAATCACACTGTTCTTGTTTGAGAGAGCACGATTACTTAAATTTGAGTACGTCATCGCTCATTTACGATGCAATTGTACTCAAAGAAAAACAAATATGTTCAGGTACTCATTTTTAAGTACCATTTTTTCCAGTGTACATGTGCGGAGAGATCAGGATATTAAGAAAAGTGAAAGAATGAGCAGGGCGAGAAGGCACGCGTGCAGAGTATTCACGAATCAACACTGTTAAAAATATACATAAAAATGAGTACCTGAGCCTACTCGTTTTTCTTTGAGTACAATTGCATCGTAAATGAGAGATGACGTACTCGAATTTAAGTAATCGTACTTTCTCAAAAATTTGCTGTGTGATTGAATATTACTAATCTCAGCTTCTGTTAGAGACATTTTAATACAGCGACCTGACACACTTAAAATAGTTGTTCAGAAGATGGTTTTCCACATAACTTGATGCGGATTGCTTAAATGGAAACTGAGTTATTACGACTCAGTTGTCTTACTTCCCATTCTTTGGTACACCTTTTTAACATTTATTCTGTTTATAACATCTTCACATGGTAGTATAACTGGGCTGCGATGCCTGAGGATCTGGGTTCGATTCCTGGTAATTGTTGATATTTATTAAAAGTGACTTATGAAGGCAGCCTATGTAGGCAAGAAACTGCTCTTTTTATTCATTTTTACTCATTGTTGAGTGCATGTCTCATTCAAAAATGAAACTTATGTATTCGGAGCTATGATAAACATCAAATGTACTCAAAAATGAATACATTTTACTATATTTTTGAGTATCTATTTTTAACAGTACTAGGGGGCCCCGCCCCCTGCTCCGCTAACGCTTCGTCAACCCCCGGAGGATTGCTACGCAATCCTCTTCAGTTTGCTTCGCAAACAATACCGGCTTCATAAACTGTAGACAATGACAATGTGTCCTAACAAAAATACTTTTTTTAGTTATATAAATTATTACTGGCAGTGCCGTCACAGAAATTTATTTTTGGAATGTTGAGACAAGAAATTTCCCAACTTAACGATCCGAAATTCCGAACGTGAACGATTCAAAATTCCCAACTTAAGGACGTCGGGTACCAGCTCCAGTGTTGTCCTCGTTATCTGACCATTGTTAAAAATATGAGACATCGTTCCCGGGTCTTTTCTTCAAGAAAGGCCTCGAACCAAAGCGTCCTTGATGTAGTAAGTAAATACGTACCAATAACTAATTAAGGGCGCTTTGCTCGAACCAACGCTAGTAGTTCAATGTGCAGCTCTAGTGCGACGTTAATTAACCAGACCACACTTAACGATTCGAAATTCACAACGCAACAGTGCTAAAAAAATTCCCAGTTCCAACTTATAGACATTTGTCAGCTTTTTTATAGTTAATATTAAACAGTTCTCTCGAAAGTATTGATTTATTGCACGCATGTTCCAATGCAGTGTTCTGTTTTGAGGTCTAATTTAAGTTTCATCTTAATACAAGCTGGGCAATTTCTAGTCTTCCATCGCTTTCATTTGCTAATAATATTAATTTTCCTGAGGCATAAACTTTCCCAACTCAGGGATTTTTAAAACTCGAAATCCCCAACTTTTAAGTTTTCAAGTTTACAGGCCCCCCTCCCCCCCCCCCCACGTTGCCGCCGTTGTGGTGGGCCTGATAACTGGAAAAGCTCAACTGTAGAACTGCTTCAACGCAATTGTTTCTACTCATTGAAAAGCGAAAAATGTGTAAACAAACAACAGCATAAACGCGCCAAGCATAAATAAGCCTAATTCGCCAACTTTTATTTATATAAAGTAAGATTATTGAGAATTTGCGCTAATAATAATTCCCCGTTAAAATATATATTAAGCTACAGGATTTGGATTTACATACATGTTGGCATTTTGCTCCGAAATATCTTTTAATAATAATTATAGTACTTCACATAAATAGTTACATCTAATTTATTTTGTATGATAGAATTTCAGTATTGATACCATTCAAAAAAAGGAAGATTTTACGAATATAACTATATTTTTTTAACGGGAAAAAAGTATATTTTTAAACTACTTAGAGCAGTTTTAATTTATCTTTTGTGAAGATACGCGTAAAATTGACGATTATTTCAGACATTTCGTCAATTATTTAAAAATTTATAACTACAAAACTAAATCGAAATTTCACAAACGCTCAGGATCATTTGTAGCCAATAGTTTAATCTATACCCCTAATTTTTTATTTATTTTTTTGTTGAAAATTGGAAGACAAGTATACAAAAATGTATAAATTGTTTTCAAAATTTTCTAAAATCATGACTTTAACATAAAATAACGTCTAATATACTGATCGTATTGAAAAACAAAAATATTCATCTTATTACCCAAACATTTCTTAATAAACTGGCATAATTTCATAATTTTAGGACATTTACTTTTTGAGATGCAAGCGGAACTATGAGACAAAAAGTCGCAAATTAAAATTTTCTCGAAATATCCGACATTTTTATCCTTCTTCGCTATTTTTATACCTATCTTAATTGACCATATCTAATTTAATTGTAAAGATAGTAATATAATCTTTATAACATCAGAAAGAGGAAGTTTTAACGAACATTAATATATTTTTTGAATAAGAGAATATGTAATTTAAAATGACTTATAGCAATTTAGAAATCACGTTTCAAAAATGAGGGTGAAAAAACTTCAAAAAGTGGAGCGTGTTTAAATGTTTAAAAAATTTATAAATCCAAAACTAATTCGAATTTAAAAAAATGCACTTGGATTTCCAGTTTAAACCTATTTGTACACTCCCTAAAAAAATTGGATCTCTCCTCTTAATAGTGTTTGAGAAACTCGACGGACAAAATTAGTTGTAAGCGAAATTTTATCAACGACGACTTTAATATTAAATAACTTATAAACTAATAACAGTATTGAAACAAAAATATATTCTTCTTATTTATCAAACATTTCTTAACAAATTCACTTAATTTCGTAATTTTAGGACTTTTACATTTTGAGATACGATCTGAATAACATTGATAGAACTGAAAATTCCGCCTAGGGCTTACTTTTCCCCCTAGAGCTTATTTTTTTTAAATAGAGAGAAAACCTTACGGTACAAAGAGGACAGTGCTTATCCAATTTTTTTTGCAAGCAGTTTTTACCTAATTTAAATCATCATTTAAACTAAGAAATAACGTGCAGGAAAGTAAGTGTTACGATTAGAATGCTTGAGCTGTACTTACTGGGTAAACACCACCAGATAATGCTTTTCCTAATAATAAGATATCTGGTTTGACTTCTTCGTGATCCACACACAACCATCTAGAAAAAAGAAAAGTAAAATACATGAAAAAATGCACCTAGTAAATAGCATAAGGTTAAAAAAAATACATGCATTATTTTAAATAATGTTATTATATCAAAATAAGGCTTTGAAGTATATTCAAGAATCGTTTTTATTTATCGCGTCCTTTAAGCCTAATTTATAGAACGGAACTCGTATAGCATTTTCCTCATGTGGAAACTTAAAAAGTCCGGTTAATCGATATTTCCGGATAAATAAAATCCGTTTAACCAATTTTTAAAAAAAATTCTTGCCAAAGTGGATTTTTGTCTATCTAAAAAAAAAAGAATTTTCCAATATCGAACAATTTCTTTTTTTAAACGGTCCGGTTAATTGAGAATTCTGGATAGTCAAATACCGGATAACCGGATATTTGTTACAAAAGGTGCCAAAATGAGATGTCGCCTATCCAACAAAAAAATAATTATCCAAATATCTGAAATAGAACAGAATTCATACGCGAACATACATTAAAAAAAATACATTACAGTCGAATTGATAACCACTTCCTTGGCGAGATTTTCGAAATTGATTAGCGCGCTTAAGTTGGTTAATTACAAAATTAATAACAGCAGGTTAGATAAAGTCTTTCAAGTAATTAAATAATGATATATTCATTGGTTATTTGTTAATACTAATTGATAGAACATGGATGCCAAATTAATCAGAGTATTATGTGTTTCCCCTTCATAATTGATACAAACATACGCAATTATATTAAGGAAAAAAAATATCAGTGTTCCATTTCCACATCGTTCCAAAATGTTTGTATTCTGCTTGACTGATTGATTACAAACACCTACTTTCCAGTTCTGCATAATCCGGTCTGAATTTCGTCTGCAACCCAGAGTATATTGTGCTTGCTGCACAGTTGCCTGACGCGAGACAAATATCCCGGGTCCGGAACTACCACTCCAGCTTCCCCTTGAATGGGTTCGACCATGAAAGCACAAATATTGCTGTCAGACGATAATTTTTCCTAGAATAATAATAATAAAAAAGAACGATAAAAAACTCAATAAACTTGTTCCAATGACGTTGAAAAATAGTCGTATCGATTTCCATTAGTTATTTAATGGGTCAATATAAACTGGTTTTTATGGAAGTGTTTGATTATTTATACCACAACTTCTGACAAAAATGTTTACTGAAAACATGACAAATGAGTTCTAGAAAATCGTTTTTTTTATTCTCTTTCTATCGTTTCAGAAACGAAATGGAACAAGTTTTGTTTGACTTGTTTAAGAATTTAAATTGGGCTGTTTCATAAAATAAAGTAAAACTGTCGGTATATTATAAAGTAAGTAGTATTTAGTAGTCAGGTTAATATTAATTACTCGAATTTCCTAAAAGTTAGTAGGAAGTTCGAGTTGTAAGGAATTCCACTACAATTTTTTAAAACTAAAAGTTTGCAATTGATAAATGATATGTGATATCACGTAGATAATTAAAAAAAAAGTTATTTAAAATTAAAAAATAATCTTTCTGGAAAAAAAGAAAACCGACTTTAAGGAAAATGCGTTAAAAAGTAAAAATTCATTTTTAATTTTACGAATGAGTTGAAAAAATTGAATTATTGAATATAAATTTTATGCTTATTACAACTTTTTGATATCGGCCCCAAAATTTAGGTATGATTTTTGTAAATTAACACCAACTTCAAAAAGTTGTACTAAGTATAAAATTGATATTCAATAATTCAATTTTTTCAACTCATTCTTAAAATTAAAAATTATTTTTTACTTTTTAGCGCATTTTCCTTAAAGTCGGTTTTCTTTTTTTCTAGAAAGATTATTTTATTTTTCCCTTTTTAGTTTTTAATTTAGCAGGGGGCTTCGCCCATTATTATTATTCACCAAGAAATTCAAGTAGCAACTTCTGCTCAACTATGTATATTGTAAAACAATCCCTATCAATGCCAATAAATGATGGTAAAATGCAATGTCATTGTTGTACAACTTCCGTTAAACAATGAAAACATTATGAAATCGAATTAATTATATAAAAAACTCCGGAAAATCGACATTTCCGGATATATAAGAGCCGAATAACCGATTATTTTTTGCAGATTTTGCCTAAGTGGATTTTTCTCTATCCAACAAAAAAAGAATTTTCGAAATCGGACAATATTTTTTTTCAAACGGTCCGGTTAATTGAGAATTCTAGATAGTTAAATGCCGGATAACCGGATATCTTTTTTATATTGCTCCCAAGTGAAACAGCCCCTATCCAACAAAAAAAAAATGTGCAAATATCTGAAGTAGAACCGAAATCCCGCGCGAACATACATAAAAAAAATACATAACAGTCGAATCTATAACCTCTCGACTTGGCGAGCGATTTGGCGGGTTTAATTTAAAATTTCTGACGGTTTTAATTTTTAGTTTTGGTTGGCGCGCTGTTCAGTCGGTTAAAAATGAATTGTTTTAGTAATATTAATTTATAATAATAAAGTTGTTTGACTTTTTAAATAAATCACATTACTGAATAATAAAAATCAGTTCTAAAATTAAAAAAATAATTAATATATATTTATTATTTGATTTATAAATAATTAAAATGTGCTCTATCATTTCTGCATATATAAAATTCAAGGATAACAACGCCATTAGCATACATAATTCAAGTGGTAAAAAATTAATTTCAGAATGACCTTTTAATCTATTTAGAAGGTCACATTGGCAACACGAAGCCGTTTTGAAAAGTAAATGTATTTAACGAGCGTCTGCATTTGACGTAACAGAGAAAGAATAAACGTGCGCTTAAATCGCTGTGTAGACACAATTTAGAATCGCTGGAACATCAATCTCAATTTCTTTTTGAAGACTTTTTTTTATTTTATTTTCCACGTGCTGAATGCACCAATATTTATAGGGATTTAGAATATTCATTGGACGATAACGTTTGTTATAAAGACTTCTTATTTTTATAAAAACAAAATATTATGAAGTTTGACTGGAATGAGTCTACAAAATCGGTACGTGTACATCGGCAGAAAATACAATATTGATAATTCGAAACCCCAATACTCAAAAGGAAATTAGCCTATGGAGATAAATGACATACCGTCGTGTGGAAGAAAGTAGCCCACGTTGACAAGACTAGTTATTGAAAATATGTCTGAGGCTTCAAAACGTTCAAACTCTAATCGTTTATATATACTTTTCCTGAAAACCTATTTAATTCTTAGCTGATGAAAGAGGGAAAGAACCGCTAATAACTATAATAATTAACATAACCTATGGAGGATCTTGGACAGTCAATCGCACCAGCAATAAATAGGGATATTTTACACCAGCACTGGGGATTTTCGGAAGAAATACTGGCTTGCAGGGTATCTGTAAACGGGGCTCATTTGTAAGAATGATGGGAAATCGGGATTTGAGCATGTCCGGGACGCTTGCCGGAACAAGGGCGAAAATCTGGGACTATCCAGGCGAAACCGGGACGTCTGGTAGCTCTATTTATGATAAATAGGGATATTTTACACCAGCACTGGGGATTTTCAGAAGAAATACTGGCTTTCAGGGTATCTGTAAACGGGGCTCATTTGTAAGAATGATGGGAAATTCCGGAATTTGGGCATGTCCGGGACGCTTCCCGGGACAAGGACGAAAATACGGGACTATCCAGGCGAAACCGGTATGCCTATTTATGATAAATTAGGATATTTTACACCAGCATTGGGGATTTTCAGAAGAAATACTGGGTTTCAGGGTATCTGTAAACGGGGCTCATTTGTAAGAATGATGGGAAATCCCGGGATTTCAGCATGTCCGGGACGCTTCCCGGGACAAGGGCCAAAATCCGGGACTATACAGGCGAAACCGGGACGTCTGGTAACCCTATTTATATACGACTCTAACAAGTTAAGGCTTTTACTCTATTCTTAACTACTATCTATTTTTTACTATTTATTAGAGTAAAAATCTTAAACTTGTGCAATAAAGTCACGGCAATGCCGCAAGTTACGTTAAATCGTTACCTTAAACTTGTCATGGCATTTATTGCTTCTCACGGCAAAACATATCTGTCATTATTTGTAATCTGATTTTATTTCCCGAAACATATATAGAGGTTGTATTTCCTGCAAATTATATAGTTCGCAATAAAATAAGTTAGTGATTTTTTTTCTCATTACTCTCTATTTTCTCAAATTGATAAGAAAGAAACCGAAGATTACAGACCACATAATCGGTTTTATTTTGAGTTTTGTTGTGAGTGGAATAGTTTTTGCTGAGAGCTTCAGGGCATAGGCTAAATAGTCTTCAGCCTAGGGGCCCGCACCACCCTCAGCCAGAAACCAGGCACGTAGGTATAGATTTTTCATGGGAGGGGTTCAGTGACTGAGCAACGAATTTCTTTAAGTTACTTATCCCCCCCCCCCCCAACAAGAGTTGAAGGGTATCCTCCCCTAAATCAACACCCTCCCCCACTTTTTTTTAAAAAAAACTTATTAATTTTTTTTAAGAGTAAACGGGAATACGTTGACAGGTAAATACCGTAACAGCAACAGTTATCATTTATTTTTCATGAAATCGTTACCAATATCAGTCATTACCTATTTTTAAAATGAGTAAATACCACTCCCTAATTATGAAATAAATTTGGAGAACAAATTTATGTTTTGAGAATCTTTGTGTAGAATAATATACGGTTTTGAAGCATCTTGTGTATACGGCCCCGTTTGACGATCTTTTCCTCTTGTCGCCGAAATCCAAATGCTAGAAATTGAACCCGATGATGTCATTTGATGCTTAGTTTGAGATAAAAATTGCCTCGAAACATGTTTTTGAAGCTTTTTAAAAAATATTTTCCGGGACAGGACTCCCCCGGAAAATATCAACTTTAGAAGAAGTATAATACGAGAAAGCAAAATTTTTCTAGTTTTTTTAAAGTATTTTCACAGTTTTTCGATTTTTAATTTTTTCTTCTTGACTTACAATGGGAGGGGTTTGAACCCCCTGAACCACCCCCTTACCTACGTGTCTGCCGGAAACCCACCCACCCAAGAAACATTTGTGCGTTTCATTTGTGCACTTGAAAATAATTTAATTTGCAGTTATGCCATTTTTATTTTTAAAAAAAATTCTCCTACTCACCTCGTTTTACTAGGGGTACTCCCCTCTCCTATAGTTGGGGGGCATGTACCACATATTAAGCTTAGATTCCTACCTTCGAGCATGAATGGACTGTAGTAGAGCGAATATGACGTTATCATCGTGATGCAAACATCTCAGACCTGATGGCACCAGACACGTGACTTCCTTTCAAAATTTATGAATGAAAAAACGTTCGCGATTGACTTATGAATGGAAATAATAGTAAATGAGTTACTTCATGAAGAACAGGATATTTTTATGAATGAACCCCAAAAAAATTATGAATGGATGACGTAGTGAACCACGTGTCTGAGGCCATACATGTTGGCCTCACTTTGATGTGAGCGAGATTATAATCTTATGATTTCTCTACTATGAGGGGATCCATGCTCGAAGGTTCCTACCACGGAGTAAAGAAGAAGGTGGAGGTGCGACCATGTCAAAAACCGGTTTGCAATGCGAAGTAAGCAATCGCTTAAAAAGTAGGAACTGGCAAAGTATTTGGCGTTATTCCAAAGCGCTACTTTGTACCAGTACTTGGCGATAATTTATTTTATAATTTAATTTACCTATGAAGTGGAAATAATAGCATCCTTTATCGATTTGGAACTTGTACTGCATCCTACAACTGCACAAACAGTCATTTTTTAAGTTTTAGCATGCGTTTTCTTAATTTGAAAATAATGCATCCCTTGTTGAAAAATCCCTGCAAACTAGGTTTGTTTGTGCCTAGTTTGGGGTTGCTAACTTACGTCTCATGAAATATCGCCAATTCATCTCCACCTTTTTCTTTACTCCGTGGTTCCTACTGACTCTAAATCCGGCTCTGGACAGTTTATAAAAAGTCACAGCAGTGTCGGTTGCCAGCTTCAAAATTGTATTTCGAGCCCTGGTCCAAACCCAATATACCTCCATTTGAGTGCGTCTGTAGATTTTAGCAAGAAGAATTTGGCGAAGAACAGCTAAGTAAATTTTTCGCATAATGTCACAGACATACATACCTCCAGAGCCGCGAGGTCGTTGTAAGGCACCAGATCGAAGTTGGGCATGAAGGGTCCGAACCCGGCAAAACTGCTGGGATCCGTGGAACTGGAGATGGCCGAGAGGGTCCGACCCCAGAAATTTCCCTCGGCGAACACGATCTTGGCTTCGTTTGGTAGGATCCCCTTCACGTCGTAGCCCCACCTCCTTGCCAGTTTGCACGCTGTTTCGCCAGCTTCCACACCTGAAATGGGGAAATTATAAGTTTAATTTTACTGTGTATAATTTCCTTCGACCATGGATTTTTCATAGTAAAGGAATCATAATATTACTCTCGCTAACGTCAAAGTGAAGCCAACATGTATCGCTCCAAACACTTTTTTAACTACGTCATTCCATTCATAATTTTTTTCTAGTTCATTCATGAAAATATCCTGTACTTAAGATTCTATGATGAATGTTCCACTTTAGAATTACACAGCTACTAAACATTTAGAAGCGTACCACGTTTACACATTTACTATTATTTCCAATTCACAAGTCAATCGCGAATATTTTTTCATTCATAATTTTGAAAAGATATCACGTGTTTGGAACCACTTCTGCTCCGAAATGTTGGCTTCACAAATATGACGTCATGTTCTCTCTACTACAGTCAGTTCATGCTCGAAGGTATTTTCTGAATAATTTAGAAAATAGAGCTGCATGGTATTTCCCTTCGAGCATGAATGGACTGTAGTAGATCGAATATGACATCATCACCGTGATGCAAACATCTCAGACCAGATGGCACCACACACGTGACTTCCTTTCAAAATGTATGAATGAAAAAGCGCCCGCGATTGACTTGTAATTTGGAAATAATAGTAACATGAATTTTAACATGATATTTTAATAAATGAACTAGAAATTTTTTATGAATGGAATGACGTAATGAACCACGTGTCTGAGGCCATACATGTTGGCTTCACTTTGATGTTAGCAAGATTATAACCTTATGATTTCTCTACTATGAGGGATCCATGATCGAAGGTCCTTCCACCCTTCTCTTCAATTGAGCATTTACTGTAACCAAGAAAACATGGATTTCCTACCCGTGTTCATAGGGAGGACCTTGTCGAACCCGAACAGCCTGGTGACGTACTCCTCGTACTCCCCGAGCACGGAGGCGTGGAAGGCTCGTGACGTGAGAGTGACCAGGGACGCCTGTTCATGGAGGGCACTCAGGATCTTCGGGTGGCAGTGGCCCTGGTTGACAGCGCTGTACGCGCTCAGGAAATCGAAGTACCGCTTGCCGTCCACGTCCCACACGTTCACACCTGGAAGAGTGAAGAGAAAATGGAAGCGCTAATGCAAGGATAGTGAAGACTATATATATATACTAGCAATATGGCCCGGCGTTGCTCGTGGTCAGTTTGTGAAGTAAGAGATGTGCGACTTTTTTAGTTAGCGTAGCCAGTCGAATATCGCTCTCTATGCCCTGTCTAAATTTATTCAATTAACTTGAGTAGTTATGGAGATATCTTAACCTATTATTTTAAAAAAATTATATTAACGACTTTAAATGCTATCGCGTATAAATTGATGTTTTTGTAAAATATGTAATTTTGCAATATAAAAATCCCCAAAAATTAATAATTAAAAACACTTTTCCTGATATAAGCCTGTAATATGATGTCGTTAAAAGTAATGCATTTTGAAGATAATAAAAATAAAACACTTGGCGATGTTCTTTGAATGTCAAATGGCGTTGAATGCTTATATTATTAAAAAAGTTTGATATATGTTTTTTATTGAAAAAATAACCCCAGTAACAAAAAAATGCAATTGTTAAACTTCACATTCATTATTTTTAGTATTGATAATACAATAACATATCGAAGCTAAACAATATTCTATTCTTCCAAATGGAAATAATTTATTGTATTTGGCGAAGTTTTTTGGGTGTTAATTGGCAACCGGAGATTGGGTGTCGTCTTTAATAACTATTTCTAAGAAAAATAAAGAATTATTTTATTTTGTAACTGTATACCTTGAAATTTCAGAGAATTGTTACATAGAAAAATTTTAAATATGCTAGCATCAATATTTACAGGCAATAATTTTCTATAAATAAAAATCATTTCAAATAATCATTTCTGAATTTCAATAAAATTATTCTGAAGTGAAACATTTCAAATAAGCAACATGGTATAAATGTAGAAAACCTAAGTTCACTTTTAGGAGCACCTATTCCGACGCTGTAGCACTGTTCCACTTCGTAACAAATAGCACTGTTAGTATAAATGTAATATCTTTGGATAGGAAATTAAGCACCGACGCTTTTAAGATCTTAAAACAAATAAATGTTCGGGGCATGCATAGATACCCATAGCGTCAGACGAAACTGGTGGTTTATCTTCCTCCTTCGGTTGGCGACGTTTAGGTTAACGACCGATTCCTATAATCTGCTGCCTAATAAATGTGCTTTTCAATGAAAAATCGCAATAATAGAAGGCAGCTATTATGGTCGAAAAATATTTTTCGTCGCCAAGGTGATTTTTAACAATAATGTTATGAACTTAAGATCAACATGTAAATTTCCCATAGGAATAATGTATAGGAAAATGGAAAAAATTCTATAACTTTTAAACGGTTGCATATATCCACCTGAAACAAAGTGCGGATTTTAAACTGGGACCATATTGTTAAAATGGTGCAAGTTTCATAAAAATTCGTGCAGTGGTTTTTGAGTTAAATCCGGACAAACAAACAGACTTTAGCGACCTTTTAAATTTATTTGGCAACATTTGGCGACATTTTAAATATATTTGGCAATATTTGGTGACATTTTTAATTCATTTGGCAACATTTGGCGATATTTTAAATTTATTTGGCAACATTTGGCAACATTTTTCATTCATTTGGTAATATTTGGTAACATTTTTAATTCATTTGGCGATATTTCTAATTCATTTGGCATTATTTGGCGACATTTTAAATTTATTTAGCGATATTTTTAATTCATTTGGCGACATTTACTCATCAGCCAATCAAAATGAATCGTTTATCCCAGTATTGTCGAAAAATATTTTTGGTCGCCCAGGTGATTTTTAACAATAATGTTATGAAGAGAAGATCGAGATGGAAATTTCCCATAGGCGTAATGTTAGAGAAAATGGAAAAAGTTCTATAACTTTTGAATGGTTGTAGATATCCACATGAAACAAAGTGCAGATTTTAAACTAAGAAAATATTGTTCAAATGGTGCAAGTTTCATAAAAATCTGTGCAGTAGTTTTTGAGTTAAATCCGGACAAACAGACAGACAGACAAAAAAATTTTTTATGTGATTTTCGGAATCAGCGTATTCTAATTCGTGGAGAAAACTCAAAATGAGGGGTTTTGTTCGATTCCACAGACAGACACTCCATTCTTATATATAAGTATTGATGATATAAGGTGTGTTCGCTCTCGCGCTGTCTGACGGAAGGCGGGGAAAGCAACTATTTGACGTCATAGTGACGCCTACCGTCGCCTTCTGTGGGTGTGTCTAATGCTCTCGTTTTTACAGTAGTTTTAGGGTCTACAGAGCAAACTTAATTTAACAAGAATTCTTGTTTGTAACTAATCATGAATTTATATAAAAGCAAACAGTTAAAATTTGCTTCAAAAAACAATTTGAATCGATTTTCAGAGTAGTTTAGTTATTAAAATATATCGATGTTAATTACAGTCAATTTGAACCAATGGTTCGTGACGTGCGGCCATCTATTCGTTTTTTTCTGAACTATTTAAAAATGATATTCGCTATTTTAATTTAGAATTTGCTGAATTTTAAGAGTTTAAATTATATTTTAAAGACTGCATTTAGTATGTAAAAATTGTAAAAGAGTTGCTTAATAAATTAAGCGTATTAAAATAATATTAGCTGCCACGAGGGCATGTCCATGAAATTTGATAGATTAAAATGAGGTTAGGAACCATCAGGTCAATGTATATGTATTGGACATATTAAATGAGTTACAATTTCAATCAAGTAAAAACGGGTACATAACAAAAAAAGGGCGGATTAGTAGTGAAGCTACCTGAACACAATTATTTATAGATATTTACATTATTTTGCTAATTAAAAATTAATTCACCAGTTGTTACCCAACCGGGGATCGAACCTAAGTAGAATGCTTGAAACAGACAGCCAATGAGAATGATCAAAAACCCATAGTAAGGCGGAGCAAAAATGACGTCAAATAGTTGCTTTCCTTGCCCACTTTCAAAAAGCGAAAAACGAGCACACCTTCTATATATAGCGTATTCTATATATTATCCTTGGCGCTAATGCAAAAATAACTGCGATGTGAGCTAGGTTTGATATCGGGTCCTTTTCACTGTTAAATAAAGGTACTTAAAAATGAGTACCTGAACCCAGTGCTCAGTAAGTACTCAGTACTCAATGAGGACCTGAACCCCATGTTTTAGCAAGAAATTTCCCAACTTAGCTATTGGAAATTCCCAACTCAACAGTGCTGAAAATTCCCAGTTCCGACATTCGTGCATGGATCCTTCATAGTAGAGAAAACATAATGTTATAATCTCGCTAACATCAAAGTGAGGCCAACATGTATGGCCTCAGACGCGTGGTTAATTACGTCATTCCATTCATAAACTTTCACTGTTACACATTTTCTAATTCATCAGCCAATCGCGAGTATTTTTGAATTCATAATTTTGAAAAGAAGTCACGTGTCTGAGGCCATTCGGTCTGAGATGTTGGTTTCACGATTATGACGTCATATTCGCTCTACTACAGTCCATTCATACTCGAAGGTTACGACTTATCGGCATTTTTCACCTTTTTAATATATATATTAGGTAATATTAAACAGTTCTCTAACAAGCATTGATTTGTTGCACCTATTTAGTGTCCGCTCTAAGGTCTAATTTAAATGTAATCTCACAAGTTGGGCAATGTCTGATCTTCCCTAGCTTTCATTTGCTAATAATACTAATTTTTTCAGGCTTAAATTTTTCCAACTCGGGGAGTTTTAGAAATTGAAATTCTCAACGTTCAGTGTTTCCAGATTATTGGGAAAGGGTGGGGGGGGGGGGGGGGGGTCGTGTTCCCCATCCAGATGTTCTGGACGACATTCCTTGTATTTTGTAATGAAGCTGACAACCCTCCGATCACAAGATCACTAGTTTTTTATATTTCTTAGTCAAGTCGTCGCACAGGATAGAACCAGGAACCCTCTGATTCCCAGTTGACGCCTTTATTCAATTTTTATATTCACTCCACTTGGCAGCCAATCCGAAAAAAAAAGATTCAGTACTACTATTTGTATCGACTGCATATCATATTTAAATTGTCTGTGAATTAAAAAATTTCGTATAAAAAAGAATTGCAAATGTTTAATGTGAAATATAGAAAGATTGGTTTGGTTTGGTTAATTAACGTCACACTAGAGCTGCATAGTGGGCTATTGGCGACGGTTCGGGGTCTATCTCGAAGGAAAGACCCGGGAACACATACACATTCACACATGCACCTCGTTAGTTTAGAACCATGGTCAGATGACGAGGGCAACACCTGAGCTGGCACCCAACGCCTTCAATAGACGTCGGGATTTTGGACCCCGATCAGATTTATCGTGCACTAGTCCCGTGTACACGCCGATAATCTTTGGGAATGTTCTGGACGACATTCTAGTATTTTGGTAGCGAAGTTCGCAACACTCCAATCGCAATATCCCTACTTTTTTACTATTCTTTAGTCTAGTCCTCGCATAGATTCGGATCGTGAATCCTTTGATTCACAGCCGACACCTTTATCAACTGGGTTATCCGCCCCCCGCCCCCTCGAGCATGAATGGACTGTAGTAGAGCGAATAATACGTTATAATCGTGAAACCAACATCTCAGACCGAATGGCCTCAAACACGTGACTTCTTTTCAAAATTATGAATTAAAAAATACTCGCGATTGGCTGATGAATTGGGAAATGTGTAACAGTGAAAATTTATGAATAGAATGACGTAACTAACCGCGTGTCTGAGACCATACATGTTGGCCTCACTTTGATGTTAGCGAGATTATAACATTATGTTTTCTCTACTATGAGGGATCCATGCTCGAAGGAACGAACGAAGGGTCGGTTACTTCTTACAACCATTTTCTGAAATCTTCAAAATCAGAAAGACCCCAAAGAGTAAAAATCAAGTGGTATGTAAATTCCATTCTCGATTACACGGTTCAAGAACAAACACGAACACAATCCAAGCGATAAGATTAACGAGTTCTTAAAAGGAACTTGCAAGAACAATCGAGTGAAAGATCGAACGTTTAAGAGGGAAATAATCTTTTGAAGCAGTTTTTCACCAGAACAATCGAATTTCTAAACGGAATAAAACGAAGACAAGTAAAATAAAAAAGCAATTTTTTTTCTCCTTGTTCGTCTTTGTGCATTCAGGAGTGGTTAAATAAATACATACGAAATGGGAAGTGTAAAGAAATCTGTTTCATTGTTGTGTTGAAGAAGTCCATAGGCTGCTTTTAGAATTTATCTTTTCCGAACGCTAACGGTCGTTGAGATTTCTCTCACAGATTTTTGATGTCATGAGAGTAGTGTAAAAAGGCCGCTACGAAGCCGAGGAATAATGAGGAATAATGAGGAATACGAGGTGCTGTGAGGAATAATTGAGGATTTCTGCGGAGTACGGCGGTGCTGCTGTGGATTTTTGGCGGTGCTCTGTGAGGATCAGGGCGGATCTCGTCTGTCAAGCCGAGGGGGCGTGGCCTAATGGAGATGACCTCAACCAATTAGGTGTCAGTAAGTGACGTCACATGCAGGGGACATGGGAACAGGTGTCGATGACTCATCGCAGCGCTGCCGATGGGCATGTCCCACCGTGTCTCAACGTGTATGTACGGGAACGGACCAATCAGGTTCTTGTGTGAGGATGACCTCATGAACAACCAATCAGGTGTCAGTAAGTGACGTCACACGCAGGTGGGGGAAGGTTTTACTAGTTCTGCTTGTAACCGCAAGACAACGCTGCATGTAGGGGAACGGACCAATCATATGCTTGTTTAAGAATGACATCATGAAGAACCAATCAGGTGTCAGTAAGTGATGTCTATGGAGTGTCATGTGACATGAAAGTTGCTTTTTTGTTATTTTGCGTTTTTATTTGGGTATTGGTGGAAATTTGCGACGCACAGCATCTACACATTTTTAATTATAAGCTGTGGGTTGTGACATCATAGGTATAATGTTAGGAATGGTTGGTTGTTGAAAAAACTGTGAGCTGTGAAAGTAATGTGAAAAAACTGTGAAAGTAAATAAAATATGATAGAATTAAACTAATATTCTTATTTTAATATTTATTATATTTTAATATTTATTTATATTTTGATATTTATTTGTATTTTATTATTTATATTTTTACATTTATTTTTAATATTTAATTATATTTTAACTTCTATATTTTATTATTCATTTATATTTTAACTTCTATATTTTATTATTCATTTATATTTTAACTTCTATATTTTATTATTCATTTATATTTTATATATATTTTAATATTTATATATATTTTATTATTCATATATTTCATACATATTTTAATATTTATTTATATTTTATTACTCATTTATATTTTACATATATTTTATTTACGTATACATCTGTGCCAAAAAAATTAACTCAGTGAGAGCAATTACGTCCCACTAGAGCTGCACAATGAACTTATGTTAAAGGGAATGACAGTAGTGTATATATTTTAACTATGGTTAGTACAAAAGAAAAGAATTTTGCAAGAATGGTTTTAGAAAAATATATTTTATGTGACCAACTCCAGCATATAATTTCGCAATATAACTCTATGAGGAATCATCCTATGGGGGTAAATAACATACCATCGTGTACAGGAAGGTAGACCAGATTAATAAGTAAAGCTTTTTTTACCTTTTGACATGTGTACTAAGGGTATAAAAAATGACAGTCTGGGGTTCTATGAAAATAATGTTTATAACAATATACGTTTAAATTACAATTTATATAACGGAAATCAGTCTCAGTGGATGAAAAAAAAGTAATTAATATGAAAGCTGATACTTTGAAAAAGAACCTTGGGAACCAAAACCTTGTATTACGGTTAATTAAACTTTTTATAAAAGTAATGTGTTCTTTAAATGTTTTTCACATCATACGTAAAATTATTATTTTAAGAGGGAAAATATCATATCGTTATGACTAGAAGGAGGGATCTCACCTTGATCACAATTGGATGCATTAGAATTGCTTACTGTTTAGGAATATGATGTAAAAGTTACTCTATCGCACTGTTTGTTGTGCTGGGCTTGATAAGAGCAGATTTGGGGTTGGTATGTAAGATAATGGATCTATTACTTGTTCTAATACGTGTTGAATAAGGGAATTTGTCTTAGATGTTGCTGTTTTAGGGGTGTTTTATAATTGGTTGTTTGATTGAACGATACAGTGCAGCTATACAAAGGGGTTTATTTATACGCTTGGTACAAGTACACATTTTTTCTTATGTCATAAAATTACACTATAACAAAACGCATAGGTGGATGGTAGAAATGAAGTAGCACCATACAAGGGGAATTATTAGGGCTGGCTGATTAAATTTTCAAAGACTAAGAGGCAACAAGTTCCCATATGAGTACAATTGAGGGTGAATGTGTAGAATTTGGCGACATCAAGTATCCACAAGGGGACAATTTGAGAGGTGTATTCGTAAAATTGGCGACATAAAGTACCCATAGGGAGACGTTTGTAGGCGTATACATAAAATTGGGGTGAAAGCGGGGTTTATAGTTGTACATTAGACAAGAATAAATGTAAAATGAAAAAGTTTAAGTTTGAAATAAATTATAAAAAGAATAAATGTTAAAAAAAAAAGTTAAAATACAATTTAAAAAGCAAAATGTAAAAAAAAAAAAAAAAGTTTAAAAAGAAAAATGTAAAAATAAAAAAAAGTTTAAGTGTGAATTAAAAACTAAAAGGTTAAGTAAGAAAAAAAAATAACTAAAAGTGAAAAAAAAATTTTAAAAGTGAAAAAAAATATATATATATTTATATAAAAAATATTTGAAAAAAGTTTAAGTGTGAAATAAATTATAAAACTAATAAATGTAAAATAAAAAGTTTACGTGTGAAATAGATTATAAAAAGTATAAATGTAAAAAAATAAATAAAAAGTTTAAGTGAAAAATATAATGTAAAGATAAAAAAGTTAAAAAACAGTAACTGTAAAATAAAAAAAAAGTTTGTATAAAATGAACTTTTAAAAGAAAAATGAAAAAAAAAGTAAAAACAATATATAAAAAAAAAGTTTTAAGTGTAAAAATAAAATTAAAAAAAAAAAAATTAAAAAAAAAAAAGACAAATGTAAAAAAGAAAAACGTAAAAAAAAATTTAAAATTTAAAAAAAAAAATTTACAAACGAAAAATATGAAAAAAAAAAGAAACGTTAAAAGAAAATTGCTAAATGTAAAAAAGAAATGTGTTAAATGTAAAAGATTAACCATCATAAGTTTTTTACCCGAATCGACCCAAAGCCATATGGTGTTACGGAACGTACTAGCCCCATATAGGCACAGATGCCCGTGGTGAGTTCTGTGAATGGTCTACCCACTAATCAAACGACAAGTACCACAATTACATTAAATAATTAGCAACAAAAAAAAAGCAGGAAATACTACTATAGATATAAAAAATATTAACAAAGTATCGAAAATAGAACCAAAGGTAACTAATAAATCTGTATAGAATGAGTGTCTATAAATGTATAAGAGAAACCAATGTATATATTTCTACTAAAATGTTGACACATATACTAAATTTTTAACAAATTAAGTCAAATATTTGCGAAATAGAGAAAATAATACATACTTTTTAAAATTGTATCAAATAGTCTATGAATGGATAAAAAAAAATATCATGACATGTATTAAAAAAAAAAATTAAAATAATGGACTTACGTGTAACACATTAAGTTAAGAAATTTATACTTATCAAAGAAAGTAACGTAAGTCATATAAAAAAAAAAAACCTGTAGTTAAGTACAATTGTTAATTGAATATGCTACAAAATATTGTCAAATTACACCATTTTTAGTGATAGGACAAGCAAACTTGTTAAAATGTCATATAATTATCAAAAATATTATACAAAGTACGAATTTAAAAAAAAAAAAAGTAAATGCAAAAAGAAAAAAAAGTTTAAGTGTAAAATAAAATGTAAAAAAAATAAATGTAAAAAATAAAAAAAAAGTTTAATAAAAAAAAAGTTAAAAAATAATAAAAAAAAAATTTAAGTGTAAAATACAATTTAAAAAAAAATGTAAAAAGAAAAAAGTTTAATAAAAATTACATGTAAAAAGAAAAAAGTAAAAAAAAAAATAAAAGAAAAAAAGTTAAAAAAGAAAAAAAAAAGTTAAAAAATAAATAAAAAGTTAAAAAAGAAAAAAAGTTAAAAAAGAAAAAAAAAAGTTTAAAAAGAAAAAAAAAGTTTAAAAAGAAAAAAAAAGTTTAAAAAGAAGAAGAAAAATTAAAAAAGAAAAAAAAATTAAAAAAGAAAAAAAAATTAAAAAAAAAAAAAATTTAAAAAAAAGAAAAAAAATTAAAAAAAAAAAAAGTTAAAAAAGAAAAAAAAAAAAGAAAAAAAAAAAGTTTTAAAAAAAATAGTTAAAGTGTAAAATACAATTTAAAAAAAAAAATGAAAACATAAAAAATTAAAAAAAAAATGTAAGTGTAAAATTACATTTTAAAAGAAAATGTGAAAATAGAAAAAAAAGTAAAAAGAAAATTGCTAAAAGTAAAAAAAAAATAAAGGTGTAAAATGTTAAATAAAAAGACCTTAAGTGTAAAAAATAGAAGAAAAAAGTTTAAGTGTAAAATATTACTCATCATAAGCTTTTTACTCGTATCCACCCAAAGTTATATGGCGTTACGGAGCGTACTAGCCCCATATAGGCGCAGATTCCTTGGTGAGTTCTGTGAATGGTCTACCCACTAATCAAACGATAAGTACAATAATTATATTAAAATATTAGCAAAAAAAAAAAGCAGAAAATACTAATATAGATATAAAAAATATTATCAAAGTATAGAAAATAGAACCAAGAATAACTAATAAATCTGTATACAATGGGTGTCTATAAATGTATAAGAGAAACCAATGTTTATATCTCTACTAAAATGTTGACACATATACTAAATGTTTAATAAATTAACTCATATATTTGCGAAATAGAAAAAATGGTACATACTTTTTAAAATTGTATCAAATAGTCTATGAATGGATAAAAAAAAAATTGTATATATAATTTTTAATTGTATCTATAAATGGATAAAAAAAAATCATGACATGTATTAAAATAATGGACTTACGCGTGACAGTTTAAGTTAAAAAATTTATATTTACCATAAGTTATTATAAAAAAAAAACTGTAATTAAGTATAATTGTTAATTGAATATGCTACAAAATATTGCCAAGTTATTCCATGGTAGTGATTTAACAACCAAACACTTTGTCTTTAAAGATTACGATAACGCAGTTTTAGAAACTAACATAGGGGCAAATGTGTATAATTATCATAAAATACTTCACATTACTGTTAAAATGTCATATAATTATCAAATATATTATACAAAGTAAGAAAAATATTACTTAATATGTTAAAATATTACCAATAGTACATGCCCAACAGATCAAAATGACCTTCAGCACCCTACGACACATGAAAACTTACGGAGATTAACAGCAATCTTGCCTCAAAAAATAAAACCAATAGTGTGCTGCTAAGGATAAAATGTCAAGTACACACCCAGTGTAGGAGATATATACAAATAATATTGTTGAATTATTAACAAAGTGATTTCATTAATACTAAAATAAGGTCTTTGTTACAATAATATATATATATATGGAAATTAAGTTCTTATTAGTGAAATTTATGTAATATTTTTAGACTGCTTTGTTCAATTTATAATATGTAGGTAGAATTTTTACATAAAAAACCCCTTTGTGTTTATCAAAAATATTTCACAAATTAAGAAGAAGAATACCTAAGGAAGGTCTTTGCACATGATTATAGTACAAAACCATGTGGATTTACATCAATTTTACCAGGAACAAGGGGGTCAGTATACGGCTATGAGTCAAATAGTCAATTTTTCACCACATTCAGGCATTTGTGTTATTAATGCCTGAATGTGGTTTTAAAATTGACTATTTGACTCATAGCCGTATACTGACCCCCTTGTTCCTGGTAAAATTGATGTAAATCCACATGGTTTTGTACTATAATCATGTGCAAAGACCTTCCTTAGGTATTCTTCTTCTTAATTTGTGAAATATTTTTGATAAACACAAAGGGGTTTTTTATGTAAAAATTCTACCTACATATTATAAATTGAACAAAGCAGTCTAAAAATATTACATAAATTTCACTAATAAGAACTTAATTTCCATATATATATATATTATTGTAACAAAGACCTTATTTTAGTATTAATGAAATCACTTTGTTAATAATTCAACAATATTATTTGTATATATCTCCTACACTGGGTGTGTACTTGACATTTTATCCTTAGCAGCACACTATTGGTTTTATTTTTTGAGGCAAGATTGCTGTTAATCTCCGTAAGTTTTCATGTGTCGTAGGGTGCTGAAGGTCATTTTGATCTGTTGGGCATGTACTATTGGTAATATTTTAACATATTAAGTAATATTTTTCTTACTTTGTATAATATATTTGATAATTATATGACATTTTAACAGTAATGTGAAGTATTTTATGATAATTATACACATTTGCCCCTATGTTAGTTTCTAAAACTGCGTTATCGTAATCTTTAAAGACAAAGTGTTTGGTTGTTAAATCACTACCATGGAATAACTTGGCAATATTTTGTAGCATATTCAATTAACAATTATACTTAATTACAGTTTTTTTTTTATAATAACTTATGGTAAATATAAATTTTTTAACTTAAACTGTCACGCGTAAGTCCATTATTTTAATACATGTCATGATTTTTTTTTATCCATTTATAGATACAATTAAAAATTATATATACAATTTTTTTTTTATCCATTCATAGACTATTTGATACAATTTTAAAAAGTATGTACCATTTTTTCTATTTCGCAAATATATGAGTTAATTTATTAAACATTTAGTATATGTGTCAACATTTTAGTAGAAATATAAACATTGGTTTCTCTTATACATTTATAGACACCCATTGTATACAGATTTATTAGTTATTCTTGGTTCTATTTTCTATACTTTGATAATATTTTTTATATCTATATTAGTATTTTCTGCTTTTTTTTTTTGCTAATATTTTAATATAATTATTGTACTTATCGTTTGATTAGTGGGTAGACCATTCACAGAACTCACCAAGGAATCTGCGCCTATATGGGGCTAGTACGCTCCGTAACGCCATATAACTTTGGGTGGATACGAGTAAAAAGCTTATGATGAGTAATATTTTACACTTAAACTTTTTTCTTCTATTTTTTACACTTAAGGTCTTTTTATTTAACATTTTACACCTTTATTTTTTTTTTACTTTTAGCAATTTTCTTTTTACTTTTTTTTCTATTTTCACATTTTCTTTTAAAATGTAATTTTACACTTACATTTTTTTTTTAATTTTTTATGTTTTCATTTTTTTTTTTAAATTGTATTTTACACTTTAACTATTTTTTTTAAAACTTTTTTTTTTCTTTTTTCTTTTCTTTTTTAACTTTTTTTTTTTTAATTTTTTTTTTTTTTTTAAATTTTTTTTTTTTTTAAATTTTTTTTTCTTTTTTAATTTTTTTTTCTTTTTTAATTTTTTTTCTTCTTTTTAAACTTTTTTTTTCTTTTTAAACTTTTTTTTTCTTTTTAAACTTTTTTTTTTCTTTTTTAACTTTTTTTCTTTTTTAACTTTTTATTTATTTTTTAACTTTTTTTTTTCTTTTTTAACTTTTTTTCTTTTATTTTTTTTTTTACTTTTTTCTTTTTACATGTAATTTTTATTAAACTTTTTTCTTTTTACATTTTTTTTTAAATTGTATTTTACACTTAAATTTTTTTTTTATTATTTTTTAACTTTTTTTTTATTAAACTTTTTTTTTATTTTTTACATTTATTTTTTTTACATTTTATTTTACACTTAAACTTTTTTTTCTTTTTGCATTTACTTTTTTTTTTTTTAAATTCGTACTTTGTATAATATTTTTGATAATTATATGACATTTTAACAAGTTTGCTTGTCCTATCACTAAAAATGGTGTAATTTGACAATATTTTGTAGCATATTCAATTAACAATTGTACTTAACTACAGGTTTTTTTTTTTTATATGACTTACGTTACTTTCTTTGATAAGTATAAATTTCTTAACTTAATGTGTTACACGTAAGTCCATTATTTTAATTTTTTTTTTTAATACATGTCATGATATTTTTTTTTATCCATTCATAGACTATTTGATACAATTTTAAAAAGTATGTATTATTTTCTCTATTTCGCAAATATTTGACTTAATTTGTTAAAAATTTAGTATATGTGTCAACATTTTAGTAGAAATATATACATTGGTTTCTCTTATACATTTATAGACACTCATTCTATACAGATTTATTAGTTACCTTTGGTTCTATTTTCGATACTTTGTTAATATTTTTTATATCTATAGTAGTATTTCCTGCTTTTTTTTTGTTGCTAATTATTTAATGTAATTGTGGTACTTGTCGTTTGATTAGTGGGTAGACCATTCACAGAACTCACCACGGGCATCTGTGCCTATATGGGGCTAGTACGTTCCGTAACACCGTATGGCTTTGGGTAAAAAACGATTGTCGATTCGGGTAAAAAACTTATGATGGTTAATCTTTTACATTTAACACATTTCTTTTTTACATTTAGCAATTTTCTTTTAACGTTTCTTTTTTTTTTCATATTTTTCGTTTGTAATTTTTTTTTTTTAAATTTTAAATTTTTTTTTACGTTTTTCTTTTTTACATTTGTCTTTTTTTTTTTTAATTTTTTTTTTTTTAATTTTATTTTTACACTTAAAACTTTTTTTTTATATATTGTTTTTACTTTTTTTTTCATTTTTCTTTTAAAAGTTCATTTTATACAAACTTTTTTTTTATTTTACAGTTACTGTTTTTTAACTTTTTTATCTTTACATTATATTTTTCACTTAAACTTTTTATTTATTTTTTTACATTTATACTTTTTATAATCTATTTCACACGTAAACTTTTTATTTTACATTTATTAGTTTTATAATTTATTTCACACTTAAACTTTTTTCAAATATTTTTTATATAAATATATATATATTTTTTTTCACTTTTAAAATTTTTTTTTCACTTTTAGTTATTTTTTTTTCTTACTTAACCTTTTAGTTTTTAATTCACACTTAAACTTTTTTTTATTTTTACATTTTTCTTTTTAAACTTTTTTTTTTTTTTTTACATTTTGCTTTTTAAATTGTATTTTAACTTTTTTTTTTAACATTTATTCTTTTTATAATTTATTTCAAACTTAAACTTTTTCATTTTACATTTATTCTTGTCTAATGTACAACTATAAACCCCGCTTTCACCCCAATTTTATGTATACGCCTACAAACGTCTCCCTATGGGTACTTTATGTCGCCAATTTTACGAATACACCTCTCAAATTGTCCCCTTGTGGATACTTGATGTCGCCAAATTCTACACATTCACCCTCAATTGTACTCATATGGGAACTTGTTGCCTCTTAGTCTTTGAAAATTTAATCAGCCAGCCCTAATAATTCCCCTTGTATGGTGCTACTTCATTTCTACCATCCACCTATGCGTTTTGTTATAGTGTAATTTTATGACATAAGAAAAAATGTGTACTTGTACCAAGCGTATAAATAAACCCCTTTGTATAGCTGCACTGTATCGTTCAATCAAACAACCAATTATAAAACACCCCTAAAACAGCAACATCTAAGACAAATTCCCTTATTCAACACGTATTAGAACAAGTAATAGATCCATTATCTTACATACCAACCCCAAATCTGCTCTTATCAAGCCCAGCACAACAAACAGTGCGATAGAGTAACTTTTACATCATATTCCTAAACAGTAAGCAATTCTAATGCATCCAATTGTGATCAAGGTGAGATCCCTCCTTCTAGTCATAACGATATGATATTTTCCCTCTTAAAATAATAATTTTACGTATGATGTGAAAAACATTTAAAGAACACATTACTTTTATAAAAAGTTTAATTAACCGTAATACAAGGTTTTGGTTCCCAAGGTTCTTTTTCAAAGTATCAGCTTTCATATTAATTACTTTTTTTTCATCCACTGAGACTGATTTCCGTTATATAAATTGTAATTTAAACGTATATTGTTATAAACATTATTTTCATAGAACCCCAGACTGTCATTTTTTATACCCTTAGTACACATGTCAAAAGGTAAAAAAAGCTTTACTTATTAATCTGGTCTACCTTCCTGTACACGATGGTATGTTATTTACCCCCATAGGATGATTCCTCATAGAGTTATATTGCGAAATTATATGCTGGAGTTGGTCACATAAAATATATTTTTCTAAAACCATTCTTGCAAAATTCTTTTCTTTTGTACTAACCATAGTTAAAATATATACACTACTGTCATTCCCTTTAACATAAGTTCATTGTGCAGCTCTAGTGGGACGTAATTGCTCTCACTGAGTTAATTTTTTTGGCACAGATGTATACGTAAATAAAATATATGTAAAATATAAATGAGTAATAAAATATAAATAAATATTAAAATATGTATGAAATATATGAATAATAAAATATATATAAATATTAAAATATATATAAAATATAAATGAATAATAAAATATAGAAGTTAAAATATAAATGAATAATAAAATATAGAAGTTAAAATATAAATGAATAATAAAATATAGAAGTTAAAATATAATTAAATATTAAAAATAAATGTAAAAATATAAATAATAAAATACAAATAAATATCAAAATATAAATAAATATTAAAATATAATAAATATTAAAATAAGAATATTAGTTTAATTCTATCATATTTTATTTACTTTCACAGTTTTTTCACATTACTTTCACAGCTCACAGTTTTTTCAACAACCAACCATTCCTAACATTATACCTATGATGTCACAACCCACAGCTTATAATTAAAAATGTGTAGATGCTGTGCGTCGCAAATTTCCACCAATACCCAAATAAAAACGCAAAATAACAAAAAAGCAACTTTCATGTCACATGACACTCCATAGACATCACTTACTGACACCTGATTGGTTCTTCATGATGTCATTCTTAAACAAGCATATGATTGGTCCGTTCCCCTACATGCAGCGTTGTCTTGCGGTTACAAGCAGAACTAGTAAAACCTTCCCCCACCTGCGTGTGACGTCACTTACTGACACCTGATTGGTTGTTCATGAGGTCATCCTCACACAAGAACCTGATTGGTCCGTTCCCGTACATACACGTTGAGACACGGTGGGACATGCCCATCGGCAGCGCTGCGATGAGTCATCGACACCTGTTCCCATGTCCCCTGCATGTGACGTCACTTACTGACACCTAATTGGTTGAGGTCATCTCCATTAGGCCACGCCCCCTCGGCTTGACAGACGAGATCCGCCCTGATCCTCACAGAGCACCGCCAAAAATCCACAGCAGCACCGCCGTACTCCGCAGAAATCCTCAATTATTCCTCACAGCACCTCGTATTCCTCATTATTCCTCGGCTTCGTAGCGGCCTTTTTACACTACTCATGAGAATAAAGACGTGATTCAGTTATTTTGCCAGTAACATTTATTTCAATGCGTGTGAAACCGCGGGTAACAGCTAGTGTATTACTAAAAACTAGGAGGCTCCGCCCCTTGCTCCGCTGACGCTCCGCTCTTAACTGTAACTGCTGGAAGGCTCAAAACTTGTTTCCCCTGTGGCGCGTTGAAGCCAATGAGGAAGCAGCCATACAGTACACCAATTTTTTTTAAGTGATTTAGTGGTGTTTTTAATACTATAGCATTGTAGAAATATTAAATTTATATAAATGTTATATTTCGTTCCTACAGAATTTATTTTTATATTGCAAAAAAAAAAAAAAAACAGTTTTGGCTGTTGCTTTTTAACCACTTGTATTTGCAAATGACTTTCTATTTAAGTAGCAGATTGCATTTAAAATGGGTTTCAAAAGATAATAGAGAAAAAATCAGCCAAAAACAGTACATATCGGCTTATTTTAACATGAGAAATATACGAAACATTACGGCATCGATGAAAGAGGAATGCAGTTGTTACCCCTTCAATAGACTTCAAGTCAAAAAAATTTCTTGCCCAATCCAGAACTTGCAGTTAGAGATCAAAGCTCACGATCGATGAGTAGGAAAAAGTATCGCGCATATTTCTTCTTTGGCGACAAATAGTGGATGCTCAACGGAAATCGATCCTTTTCTCCAAGATTGTTGGCAATGAAAATTATATTTATCTTGGAAAGTGGTTTTTGTCAGTTAACCCCACTGAACTCTAACGGCTGGAAGGCTCAAACCTTGTTTCCTCTATGGGCTCGTTGAAGCCAATTGAAAGCAGCCATGCTGTGCCCCAATATTTTTTTCAAAGTGATTTAGTGGTGTTTTTTATTACCATAGCATTGTAGAAATATTAAATGTATATAAATACTAAATTTTCTTCTTATAGAATTAATTTTTATATTGCCAAACAAATAGTTTTTGCTCTTGCTTTTTATCTACTTCGACTTGCAAATGACTTTCTATTTTAATCTGCATTTAAAATGGGTGTAAAAAGAAAATAGAAAAAAACTCAGCCAAAAGCAATACGGCTTATTTTAACATGAAAAACATACGAAATATTGCGGTGGAAAAGACAATGGGTCACATCATGGCTGCCTCTACATCGGCTTCAAGTCAACACAATGTCTTGCCCTATCCAGAAGTTACAGTTAGAGATCAGTGGTTAATCCCTTCTTTCAATTGCCCCTTCAATCAATTATTAGAGCCCCAGTTGCCCAGTTGGTAAGGCGTTCAGCTACTAATCAGAGGATTGGTGGTTCAAATCCGTGAAATGGACTTGACATAGAAAAGCTCGTCATCTGACCATGGTTCTAAAATAACGAGGTGCATGTATGAATGTGTGTGTGAATGTGTATGTGTTCCCGGGTCTTTCCTTCGAGATTGACCCCGAACCGTCGCCAATAGCCCACTGTGCAGCTCTAGTGCGACGTTAATTAACAAAACCAAACCAACATAGAAAAGTAAAAAAGTAGTGATCTTGCGATGGGAGGGTTGCCAGCTTCGATACAAAATTACTAGAAAGTCGACCAGAATATCCAACAAATTATACTGGCGTGTATACGGGACTGGTGCACAAAACATCTGATCGGGGTCCAAAGTCCCGACGTCTATTGAAGGCGTTGGATGCCAGTTCAGGTGTTTCCTCGTCATCTGACCATGGTTCTAAAATAACGAGGTACATGTATGAATGTGTGTGTGAATGTGTTCCCCGGTCTTTCCTTCGAGATTGACCCCGAACCGTCGCCAATTGCCCACTGTGCAGCTCTAGTGCGACGTTAATTAACAAACCAACCAACCAACTGATCGGGGTCCAAAGTCCCGACGTCTATTGAAGGCGTTGGGTGCCAGTTCAGGTGTTTCCTCGTCATCTGACAATTGGTTTTCTAATATAACGAGGTGTATGTATGAATGTGTGTGTGAATGTGTATGTGTTCCCGGGTCTTTCCTTCGAGATAGACCCCGAACCGTCGCCAATTGCCCACTGTGCAGCTCTAGTGCGACGTTATTTAACAAAATGAAACCAAAAATCAATCAATTAGCCATCACTGTGAGCTATTATTCTTACCCTTAGCCTTGTGGAGGACAACGGGCAGCGGGTGGTAGTTGTGAGCCCCGTACTTGCCCTCCCTGTCCATGCAGGCCTGCGATGTGAGGTGGTAAATGGGCGCCGTGGCCTTGTCCTTCCTGAGTGGGATCACGGACATTGATCTATGCGCACTCTTTAGAGCAGCCTGCAGAGTGCTCTTCAAGTGCAATGGATTCATCATGATTGGTCAGTGCTAGAACGAGATGTATATACACTGTTAAAAATAGCCACTCAAAAAAAATAATTAAAATGAACTTATTTTTGAGTACATTCGATGCTTATCGTGGCTCCGAATACATAAGTTTCAATTGTGTAAATGACATGTACTCAAAAATGAGTACATGTCATTTACAAAATTGAAATTTATGTATTCGGAGCAATGATAAGCATGTACTCAAAAATGAGTACAATGCATAAGAAGAGTGAATGATAGCATGTACTCAAAAATGAGTACAATGCATAAGAAGAGTGAATAATAAGCATGTACTCAAAAATGAGTACAATGCATAAGAAGAGTGAATGATAAGCATGTACTCAAAAATGAGTACAATGCATAAGAAGAGTGAATGATAGCATGTACTCAAAAATGAGTACAATGCATAAGAAGAGTGAATGATAGCATGTACTCACAAATGAGTACAATGCATAAGAAGAGTGAATGATAGCATGTACTCACAAATGAGTACAATGCATAAGAAGAGTAGATGCTAGTCTATATAGGCTGTTCGGGCATGGATCCTTCATAGTAGAGAAATCATAACGTTATAATCTTGCTAACATCAAAGTGAGGCCAACATGTATGGCTCCAGACACGTGGTTTACTACGTCATCCATTCATAATTTTTTTTTCTAGTTCATTCATAAAAATATCCTGAACTTCATGAATTAACATATTTACTATTATTTCCAAATCACAAGTCAATCTCGAACGTTTTTTCATTCATATATTCTGAAAATAAGTCACGTGTCTGGAGACATTCAGTCTGAGATGTTGGTTTCACGATTATGACGTCGTATTCTCTCTACTAAAGTCCATTCATGCTCGAAGCTCCGAATATATAAGTTTCAATTTTGTAAAAAACATGTATTCAAAAACGAGTACAATGAATAGAAAGAGTATATGCTGGCATATATAGTCTGCCTTCATAAATCACTTTCAATAAATGTCAACAATTTCAACTAAGACTTACCGGCAATGGAACCCAGATCCTCAGGCACCGCAGTCCAGAGCATTATTCGTTAATACAGATTTTTTAAGATCGTATTTTTCAAACATTCACGATATTTTTTAAAGTTAAACTATTAAACAAATTTTTTATTCTACTTCCGTAGAGTTATAAAATAGTTACCATATATACGTAGTTTCAAGACTTTAACACTTTTCAGAAAAATAATCGAGAAATTTGAAATCATTTTCGAAATTTATCTATGGAACTGCCGGAATTTAACCCAGATCCCCAGGCACTCAGTCCAGAGCCTTATCCGCTAAACTACCAGGGCGACAACATGAAATTTCACAACTTCAAGATTCTAAATTCTCAACTCAACGATTCGAAATTTCCAACTCGACAGTGCTGAAAATTCCCATTTCCAACTTATCAACATTTTTCATTTTTTTGGTATATATTTTTAGGTAATATTAAACAGTTTTCTCGCAAGCATTGATTTTGTTGTACCCATATTCCAATGCAGTGTTCGTTCTGAGGTGCAATTTAAATGTAATCTTACAAGCTGGGCGATTTCTAATATTCCCTAGCTTTCATTTGTTAATAATATTAATTTCCTTCAGGCATAAATTTTTCTCAACTCGGGGTTTTTAAAAAGTTGAAATTTCCAACTTTCCGGGTTTCTAGATTATTGTTGGGGGGGAAGAGGGTCAGCATCCCCCCCCCCCCCGGTCCGGCGGGCCTGTGCTGGAGTGTATGCATATAATGTGTTCGAGCCTGTGCTAAACGTTGAAGAGAAGTAAAAATAGTTGTCACATTTTTTTAACATGGGGTTATAGGTTATAGTAGGAACTATTATTATTAAACATTTTAGAATAATTAATATTTGTTTCTATAGAAATTAAAATTTAATCAAAAGAGAGTGTGTTCAAAGAGTACAGTTGTACTGTGTATTGTTTTAGTTGTATTTTTAATAAATAAAATCTACGGTACAGTAATACGAAGACTTTAATTTCGCGATACATTATTAAAAGAGATAAATAAAATTATTAACATTAGAATCATCAATACATCTTTTTGACATTCTATAGCAGTGGTTCCCAAAGTGGGTTCCGTGGAACCCTGGGGTTCCACGAAAAAATTTAGGGGTTCCGCGTGACAAATTTTATTTGATTAAAAAAAAATAAGAATGGTGTTTAATATATTCACATTTTCCTCGGAAAGTTTACCATTCCATGGATTATGAAAATTTGATTGCATTGAGTTCGGATACACAATTAGAAGCCAAATTTAGAACAGTTTCATTAACAATATTCTGTCAGCTGTATTCGATGAATATCCAAATTTAGCAAAACAGGCTATTCGAATTCTATTGCCGTTTGCAACCACTTATTTGTGTGAATCTGGGTTTTCAAAATATGTTGCGACAAAAGCCAAATATTGTAACAGACTTGACGCTGCACCAGATATGCGAGTTCAGTTATCAAACCTAACGCCCAATTTTAAGAGAATCATGGAATCAAAGAAACAGGTACATTCTTCACATTAAAGATTTTCCGTTTATTTTAGTTTATGTTTTCTATTTTTATTAATTATTTCTATGATGAATTTTTTTTTTTAGTTTTGCTTGATTCAATAAAATCTGAAATACGAAAATAATACTTGTTTCATATAATATCAGATATTATATTTTGAAAAGTCGTTGATTAAAAAATATTCAGGGTTCCGCGATCATTGGCAACAAATTTTGGGGTTCCACGACCAAAATAGTTTGGGAACCACTGTTCTATAGGATTGTTTACCAGCGAGAAAAGCCTTTAAATCACTAAACAATTTCGATTGACAAAACGTAACTTGTAACGTGTCAATAAACAGTCGAAAAATAACCAGCTGTTATAATAAACGTCTGAACACACAGTTTGGACATTACCGTAACAGATGGTAATATGTCAGTTGATTTGAAAACATTAAACTTCTCGTTATATAAATAAAATTAAGTCAACTATTTACAGGGTCAAGCTGGTTATACGGTATTTATTTTTTAAACAATAGATATTGATAAACAATGCGAATGCTGAAAATAAGGTAAATATAATAATCTTTCTAAAAAATAAGAAAACAGTCTTTAAGAAAAATACGTTAAAAAGTAAAAAATAATTTTTAATTTTACGAACGTATTTAAAAAATGTAATTATTTAATGTCAAATTTATACTTATTGCAACTGTTTGAAATCGGTGCTAAAATTTGGGTATGATTTTTGTAAATTGGCCCCAACTTCAGGAAGTTGTAATAAGTATAAAATTGACATTAAATAATTAAATTTTTTCAATGCGTTCGTAAAATTAAATTTTTTTTTTTACTTTTTAGCGCATTTTCTTTAAGTCGGTTTTCCTTATTTTTAGAAAGATTATTTTATTTTTTCCATTTTAGTTTTTAATTTAAATTGGGGGCTTCGCTCCCTATTATTGTTCACCAAGAAATTCAAGTAGCAACTTGTGCACAACAATGTATATTGTACAACAATCCCTATCAATGCCAATACATGCTGATTACACGAAATGTCATTGTTGTACAACTTCTGTCAAACAATGAAAACATTTTTTAATCGGATAAATTGTTTAAAAACTTTAATCGACATTTCTGGATATTTAACAGCCATATAATCGATTTTTTTAAAAAAAAATTCTCTATCCAACAAAAAAAGAATTTTCGAAATAGGACAATATTTATTTTCAAACGGTCCGGTTAATTGAGAATTCTGGATTATTAAAAGCCGGATAACCGGATATTTTTTCAAATTGCTCCCAAGTGAAACATTCCCTATCCAACAACAACAAAAATTGTGCAAATATCTGAATTAGAACCGAAATCCTGCGCGAACATACATAAAAAAAATACATAACAATCGAATCTATAACCTCTCGACTTGGCACGCGATTTGGCGGTTTTAATTTAAAATTTCTGGCAGTTTTATTTTGGAGTTATGGTTGGCGCGCTTTTCAGTTGGTTAAAAATCACCAATTTTTACTAGACATTAGCCATTGACTATCTTTATAACCAAATTCAATAATAATGCATTCGACAGAATGCATAAAAACTGGGTATGAATATAGAATTATTAATTCTGTTTATGTTTTATAGTATGAAAGTTGTATTAAGTAAATAAACCTTCATGTTTCGAATTTTGTCCTTCTAAATTGGTTCCATTTAATAAGTTGACTTACATATGCTTCTAAATAATAAAAATTACTTATTAGCCATCCCGTTATAAAGAACTTATTTGCGTAAATCGTTCGAATTGAAAGACGTTATTCCGAGACGATGTAGTAAAAAAACCAAATTAAATATATATCAATCATAAAATTGTCTGAAATGTAATGTAAAAATAGTAAGATAATTTTACTCATTAAACATTTGATTGCTGTTATTAATATTTTATAAAAAAATATTTAAAGCTATTGATGATGAATATTTTTAATGCGAAATGAAATATATCATTAAAATATTTCGAATTCAGTTAATTACTAAACATACAGATAAAGTTTAGTTTTGTAAATATAATTACACATATTAAACATAAGTTTATATGCATCAAAATCGGAATCAAATAAAGTTTATATGTATTAAAACTGCAGCAGTTTAATTTAAATTCAAAAGTGACACACACTGCAGAAAAATAGTTATCGGAGCCAAGAAACAATAGGTTGTAATAAAAAACGAGGCGTTGGTAACTAACGCCTAAATCTCAGATCCAACTATAAAACAGTTACGAACGCAGTGAATTTTGTTATTAAAAATATCACTACTTAATCAAACCAATATACTTAAATAAATTAAACAATTTACAACTTTTTAAAATATATTTCCAATATAATTTTTAAAAGCCTGGTAGTAAAATTTAATACATTATTTGTTTTACAAATTTGTGATACTAATATTTGTTAAAAGTAATTCTAAATAATACATCTATTATAGTTCAATAATCACATATATTCTTTCTACAGTGCTGACTCGATGCGACTATAAAACAGTTACGAACGCAACGAGTTTTGATATTAAAAAAATAGCACTATTAATTTAACTAATATATAGCATTCGAAGAGCTAATTAGTACATAAAATAAACGTTTCGATTACACATGGTTCAATTAAAATAAATATATATTTGAAATATACTTTCATTATAATTTTTAAAAGCTTGGTAGTAAAATCGTAAAACTTTTCTTGACGTAGTAAAATCGTAAAACTTTTCGTAAGACTTTTCTTGCTGGTAAAGAATCATTTAGAATGTCAAAAAGTATATAATAAAAAGTATATTAATAAAATATTTGTTTTACAAATTTGTGATACTAATATTAGTTAAAAGTAATTCTAAATAATATATCTATTATAGTTCAATAATCACATATATTCTTTCTACGGTGCTGACTCGATGCGACTATAAAACAGTTAAGAAGCAACGAGTTTTAATATTAAAACAACAACACTATTAATTTAACTAACATTTAGCATTCGATGAGCTAATTTGTAGATAAATTAAACGTTTCGATTACAATTGGTTCAACTGAATAAAATTTTAAATATTTAAATTATATTTTCAATATAATTTTTAAAAGCCTGGTAGTAAAATTTAATACATTATTTGATTTACAAATTGGTGATACTAATATTGGTTAAAAGTAATTCTAAATAACCCCTCTATTATAGTTCAATAATCACATATTTGAAGTATTACTAATGTTATTAACAATTATCTCCTTTATTATTTTAAATCTTTATTGAAATTAAAATATATTTGTATTTAAATTAAATATATTTTATAAACTTGTTGTTTTCGACAATCAAAGCGTGTTAATACAGTGTTCTAAATTTCATTTCAGTAATATTTCACAGAAAAAAACAGAACTTGTAACAAGGACTCTATAAATGCATTATTAAAAATGCAAAATAGTTATATCGGGAAAATTATTTAAATTGAAAATGAAGTATTCTTATTTCCTTGACAGACAAGAAATTATCATGACCGTGTCCGAAATGAATAAAAGAATTCCTGTGTATTTGACCATTTAAAATCTGTGGAAGTAATTGAGATGTCTTTCCTTTTATAACCGGCTGAAAAGCGCGCCAACCAAAACTTTAAACTAAAACCACCAAAAACATTAAATTAAAACCGCCAAAAACTTCAAATTAAAACCGCCAAAACGTGGCATATTTCAATAGTTTCGTATATAAACCATCGCCAAAATGATGCCAGGCAAGTTTTTTATTCCGTGTCACTAATATACAAAAAGTAGCTCCACCTACTTGCTTATTTGACATCGATATTTTGGTGTCGGAAATGTAAATCTTTCTCTTTTCACGCCAAAGTTGTCGATGAAAATTTATTTGGCGGAGTGCCCCTTTCATCTTTACTTTTACCAAATCAAATAATTTTTAAGAATACAACCACGTTTTTTCCCTAGTTATTATTGTTTATAATATCACAGAATGAAGTACAATAGCATTGGGGTTACCATTTAAATTGAATTAAAATAAATATATAAAAAATATCTAAGTTTACTCACATTTAAAACTATCCGCCAATATACTACATTTTATTCCACTAAAATTTATTAAGAAATAAACATACTTGTAAACTTTTTATCAATAACGAAAAGCTGTTTAATGGCACCTGGTGTCGAGATGAAATGTTATAGATAAACAATGAATTTTGGCTATGTGATTGGTGGATGAAAAACCACGTGACCAGACGAATACACAAAGATGATCTGCGCGTGACGTCACTTATGATGCAAAAAATGACGTTACGTGGATAGATTTTATACAATATGATAAAATAATATCAATTTTTTTTTGTTAAAAGCAAACGTGAGAAGATTTAATTTAAATTTCATAAACGAAATATATTCAGATATTCTTCGATATTGCCCCTCTGTGCTGCTACTCGTTAAAAATATACACAGTATTTACAAGTTCGAAATATGAAAATAAACCATTACAGATTATTCTGTAAACTACCTTTTCGTACGTAAACTAACTTTCCGTACGTAAACAACATTTTCGTAAGTAAACTACCTTTTTGTACGTAAACTACCTTTTCGTACATAAACTACTTTTTCGTACGTAAACTACCTTTTCGTAAGTAAACTAACTTTTCATACGTAAACTAACTTTTCGTACGTCAACTACCATTTCGTACGTACACTACATTTTCGTACGTAAACTACATTTTCGTGCGTAAACTACCTTTTCGTACGCAAAAACCTATTCGTACGTAAATTACCTTTTCGTACGTAAACTACCTTTTCGTAACTTTTCGTACGTAAACAACATTTTCGTAAGTAAACTATATTTTAGTACGTAAACTACCTTTTCGTACGTAAACTACCTTTTCGTACGTAGACTACATTTTCGTACGTAAACTACATTTTCGTACGTAAACTACATTTTCGTACGTAAACTACCTTTTTGTACGTAACCTACATTTTCGTACGTAAACTACCAATTATACCACATTAAAAGATATTCTGAAATATCTCATTTAAAAATAGACACTCAAAACTAAGTAAAATATACTCATTTTTGATTCCATTCCATGCTTATCATAGCTCCGAATACATAAGTTTCATTTTTGATAAAAAACATGTACTCAAAAATTAGTAAAAACGAATAAAAAGAGCAGTAACTTGCCTACATAGGCCGCCTTCATAAATCACTTTCAATAAATGTCAACAATTACAACCAAGACTTACCGAGTCGAACCCATATCCTCAGGCACCACAGTCTAGTACTTTATCCGTTGTGCTACCAGGGCGACGTGAAGTAGTTATACACAGAATAAATGTAACGAAAGTATGCCAAAAGAATGAGAAGTAAGATAATTGAACTGTAATAACTCAGTTTCCATTTAAGCAATCGACATAAAAAGATGTGGAAAACCATCTTCTGAACAACTATTTTAAGTTTGTCAGATCGCTTTGTTAAGATGGTTTGAACTGAAGCTGATATTAGCAATATTAAATAAAACTGCTCATTTTAGAGAAAGTACGATTACTTAATTTGAGTACGTCATCGCTCATTTTCGATGCGATTGTACCCAGAGGAAAACAAGTATGTTCATGTACTCATTTTTAAGTAACTTTTTTTTTTGTTATACATAAACCTGCGAGCAGTTGATATAGAAAGTTGTTCTTCTCCAATGTTTTCAGAGAAGGCATTTATAATTTCTTCATATTGTATTATCCATTGCAACTCACTGAAACTTACACGTGACTAAAATTTGTTCAAAAAGAGTTGCGCAATATTCTGCATCGTATCAATTCTGAGAAATTCAACGAATAGCAAATTTTTAGAAGGGAAATTGTCGAATCAACTGTCATTTAGAACGAAAAGACAAATAAGATTTCCACAGGTTTCCTTACACGTTCCTGCTGAACGTGTTTTGCCGTTTCATTTAGAATGTTAAATGTGTATGACATAGGACATCACGTAACTGCCGATAAAGACGATAAAATTCACGCCAGTTATGACTGCTTTTTAACCGACTGAACAGCGCGCCAACCAAAACTCCAAAATAAAACCGCAAGAAACTTTAAATTAAAACCGCCAAATCGCGCGCCAAGGAGAGAGGTTATCAATTCGATTGTTATGTAATGTCAATTCGACTAATTTTTTAATATCAATTTTATACTTATTACAACGTTTAGAAGTTGGTGCCAATTTATAAAAATCATGCCTAAATTTTGGCGCCGATTTCAAAAAGTCTTAATAAGTATAAAATTTATATTAAATAATTCATATTTTTCAACTTGTTTGTAAAATTAAAAAATATTTTTTATTTTTTGTCGAATTTTCCTTAAGGGGGGACGATACCTTCGACATTTTTTTTTTTATTTTTATACTTGTACAATCCAATTTTTTTCTCTTTCTAAATATGCATAAAAAACCATTTTAAGACGCTCAATTTTTTTTTTAAATTGCACATTTATTTTTAAATTAAAATTTTAGTAAATTTTTTAACAATTTTAAAATTCCTACTCCTTTTTTGTTTTTCAATATTTTGAAGCAATTTTTTTTTATTTAAGATCTTGAATAATATGTAAATAGATGTATGCATTCAAATTTTGATTCAGATACATCACTTTAAAAAAATAAAATATATTAGAAATTTTGGAAAAAAAATTGACGAAAAAAAATAAAATTCCATTTTAAGTGGTTTTAAAAAACAAATTATGGTAAAAATAGGAAATCTGAATGCATACATCTATTTAAAATATATTTATCTTGCTATACACACAAAAATTATGATTTTAAGTATAATAGTAAAAAAGCCTTAGCATTTTTAGTGTTCATTAAATTTCAAAACCACGAACAGAGACATTTGCTTCTAAAGTTTACATATGATACAACTATGTTATAGGAACACATCATTAAAACATTCATAACTAAAAAAGTAATAGGAATTTTTTGAAGCAGTTTTTTGTGAGTTATTAAGATAAGTTTGAATATTATTTTTTAAATATAAAAAAAAAATGACTTTTTTTGCGAATTTCGGGTATCGGACCCCCTTAAAGTGGGTTTTCCTTTTTTTAGAAAGATTAATTTATATTTCCTTTTTTAGTTTATGTTACATAATGTTGTGGACTAAGGTAAAAATGTCCCTTAGTCTATTTTACCATTTTTTGTTTTATGCGGTACAGTAAACTGCTTTTATGATGCTACATTGAGAAAAAGGTGTGACATTATTTATGGACGGCCCCTAATGAGTGTGGTTGATAAGTAAAACTCAGTAAAAGATTGAGATTTACACAGTTTTCTATAGTTCCATCGAAGAAAAAAATCTTTATAAATCAAAAGAGCCTTTATTGACTTAGTGAGTTTTCCTACTAGCGCACAATTTATAGTATATGCATAATTTGTGTTTTAATTGATATCGTAAATAGAAATTTAAAATTACAACTAAAAAATGTGACATTAAAAAAGTTATACAACCTCATTGATAAAAGAATTTAGAATTTTGATTCAGGAAGTCTTTGATTAGTATCGGTAAAAAAAGAAATTAAAAAAAAAAAATTGTTATCGTTATTGGAATTTACCACAAATTTTATAATTTCAAAATTTTATCGCTTATTTTAATCGTTTTATATGCAAATTACAATTTAAAACAAATTCAACAATTTTTTTCTTCTTTCAAATTACACATTTTATAATCTTTTTTAAAGCGCCCCACAAAAAAGTATTTGACTAATGAATAACAAAATATTTAAAAATAATACTGGAAAAACAAACGTTAAAATAATACACCGCAAACGAATTAACTGAAGTGAAATTAAGTACAAATTAAATGAAATTGAAGAAGAGAAATTAATCTACAACAAAGATAACAGTTCCTTTAGCACATAACGATGAATAAATATCGGAGTACTTACTACGCTTCAAAACTGATTCACAATCAATCGAGGCTTGATACCTAAAAGATACGCACAGCTCGCAGCGGTGAGTTATATTGAAATTAAAAAGAAAAATCGATCTCAATTCAGATTCCAGTCCATCTCAATTCTGTTCATTGAAAAGTATATTTCAGTGGCGCCATCTAAGGGAGCATTTTATAAATAACATTTCATAAATATTTAAAAATAGTAAGTGGATTTTTTTTGTGATCACATCTTTAGAAAATTGTGTTATAAATAAGTTTGAAATTCATAATTTTTACTGTTATAAAATAAATATTTTATAAAAATATATTTAGCACTGAAAAACAACTTTAAATTTTTTTGGAATCTATCCATTTCATATTCTTAATTTTTTTTATTAAGTAACACCAATACCCGTTGTTTGTACGGAAATTAACACAAAAAATAAAAACGAATAAAAATTAATATGTTGATAAAAAGTAAGTATTGGAAATCGCATGCAATATGAAGTAAATCGAATTAAATTAATTTAAGTTATTAATAATAATTTAAATTGTTATTAAAATTAATTAAAATTATTAAATTTATTTACATTATTGCAATTAACTTAAATTAAAAAAATAATATGAATGATTCATAAATTATAAAACTAATTCACATTATTTTGATAATACTATGTTTTATTTCTACAATCAATAAATAAACTTCATCTCCAATTCATGGAAATAAGCTTTAGTAAGTTTTACTATCATTTAAAATTAGGCAAAACCGTGCTCCACCCAAAACTCAAAGTCTTTAAATATTTCTATTCCTACCAAATTTATAATATTTTGTAGGTACTTACTCTTCTTTTTTTACGGGTCGGAAGAATCTCTTAATTTTTTTTTAAAAAAGTTAATAAATCAATTTTGAAATCTCCCAGTGAGATCTTCTAATCGAAACAGAATAAAAAACAAACGACTGCTTCAGTTCACCATACTTACGAGTGAATAGAAGCAGTGCAACACTTAAATTTTTTAGGCCCTCAAAGTCGAAAATTATAATTTTTTGACCATCAGAGCTTATAGTATAGGTATGGTTTACATAAACAGAAATTAATAATGTAAGTAAAACCTAATGTAGGTAAACCTAAGTAAGACTGAAACCAGGTGAAAATTAAAAAATAAAAATAATGAAAAAAGAACGAATAAAAAATTCTTAGTGTCCTCTATAATCGTATCTGTTTTTTTCAACTGTAAAATTTTCATTGGATACATGAGCATTTATTGGTATTATAAATAAATCGATTGGTATTAAAATTATATCGAATTATACATATTATAATAGATATTATTATTATATAAATTAATATAATATATATTATATTATTATAATATATATTATTATTATTATATAAATTAATATAATATATATAATATTATTATAATATATATTTTTATAATATTGAATTGATATTACATAAAATAAAATTGTTTGTTTCTTAGTATAAGGTTTTATAACATTTCCATTTAAGATCTGTTAAAGGATTATACTAAACAGAATTTAAAAAAAATAATAATTAGCAAATAATAACTCTTCCGGTTTTATTTTTTAAAATATAGAAGTAATATATAATTTATTACTACCGAGATTTTAGTAAATTTATATTTTATATAAAATATCTTTACATAAGGACAAAAATAGTCAAGAACGTATTTATGCTCTATTATTAATTGGATCTGGTCGATCCTAAGTTAAGAAAATTGTGTATAAATTTTGCTTATGTGTTCTGCGACAAGAAGTCAAGTCAAAAAAGCATAAGAACTGTCACTGCAGAATGGCAGATACCATGTTTTATGTAAAGTCAATGCGGTCAAAACGAATTTACTTTACACAACTGCGAATAGACTCGTAATATTTACCATAATTTCTTAAAGGACAAGGTAATTTATTGTATTGACAACAGGAATATAAATTTCAGTCTTACAATTCATTAGAAAATTGAAAAAAAACAGAATTCCGCACTTATAGTTTAAAGATAAAGTTCTCTTTCCTGTTAAAGTTAGGCGGGTCTTAAACACTAATCTCTAAAAGTAACTTCTGGATTGGACAAGACATTTGTTGACTTGAAGCCCATTGGTAACAACTGTATCCCACTTTAATCGCTACCGCAATATTTCGAATATTTTAAAGTTTTAATTTTTGTTAAAATAAGCCGACATATATTGGTTTTGGTTGAGTTTATTTTTATTTACTTTTGAAATCCATTTTAACTATTAAAATCTTCGAGCATGGATCCTTCGCAGTAGAGAAAACATCAAGCGACCCGGTCGGGCTCGCAGCGCTAAGTCGAAGAAGAAGAAATAACGCCAACTCGTCAAAGCAGCCAACAAGAAACGAACTCTACTCCGCACAACTTATAATGTTAAAGCGCGTCCGTAAAATATATTCCAGAAGCCAAACTACATTTCGTAAAAAAATAAAACCAGTATTGGTGGAACCGTATCTGTAAAACCTTTAATTTAATACAAGAATATTTTTTTTAATTGAAAATTAACGGAGATACGGAGTTTTTTAATTTGCGTAAAGTTAGTCGATTTGTCACTTTTGCAAATTATGAAGCCAAATTTGTCAAACGCCCTAGACACTACAATTTTCAACCGATTCTTCTGATTAATAGCTTATATAATAGCTTTATGGCATCACTAAGGTCACATGTTACTTTTATTTTATAATATTAATTATTTATATGTTTAATTAGCTAAAAAAGTTATTAAATAATTTAAGCCAAATTTTTACGCCGTCAGGCGATTTTTATCTAAATATGAAATCCCTTCACTAGGCGGGCGCCAAAGAAGATTATGTTTTAGAGCGGCTTAATAAAAGTTAAAATTATCGTTAAATAATACGCTCTATAAAATAAAAATTATACCACCCGATAGATTAAAAATCCTTTTAATCGATGGAACAATTTTCATGTAACTTGGACAATTATTAATGAAGATAGAAGCATTTGAAATAAATAAGAACATTGAAAAATTTCCCCTACCGTTCTGCCGCGGGAGAAAGGAAAACATCTCAACAGTAACCATTTTAAATATCAACAATCTGAAAGAAGTAGTGTGCGTATGGGGGTCGGGGAGGAGGAAGCGAGGTCATATTTATCTTTTAATACTTCGCGTGTGATTAATTTTTCCTTGAATAATCGGATTTTACTAATGACATGGGAAAACAAATAGTATTTTTTAAAAAGTTTAAATGGTGATTGGTCTGACATCCTCCAAAGGGTTGAAAAAAAGGACTGATATCCCCCAAAAAAACTTTAGAAAAGTAAAAAACGCTAAGCCCCCCCCCCCCCTAAAAAAATCTTCGAAACTGTGGCTAAAAAAAGTTGTGATATAAAAAACAAACAAGCCAAGAGCTCAAGCGTGCACACCCACTCACTAGCCTTTTCCCGGAAAAAAGCTGAGCTTTCTTTTCTTAGCTCGATTAAAAATTAAATTTATGTGTGTATAAAATTTTAATCGAGCTAAGAAAAGAAAGCTCAGCTTTTTTCCGGGAAAAGGCTAGTGAGTGGGTGTGCACGCTTGAGCTCTTGGCTTGTTTGTTTTTTATATTACAACTTTTTTAGCCACAGTTTCGAAGATTTTTTTAGAGGGGGGTGGCTTAGCGTTTTTTACTTTTCTAAAGTTTTTTTGGGGGATAATGTTATAATCTCGCTAACATCAAAGTGAGGTCAACGTGTATGGCCTCAGACATGTGGTTAATGACGTCATTCCATTCATAAGTTTTCACTGTTACATATTTCCCAATTCATCAGCCAATCGCGAGTATTTTTTAATTCATAATTTTGAAAAGAAGTCACGTGTCTGAAGCCATTCGGTCTGAGATGTTGGTATCACGATTATAACGTCATATTCGCTCTACTACAGTCCATTCATGCTCGAAGATAAAAATTGAAAGTCATTTTCAAATCAAAGTCGAAGTAGTTAAAAAGCAAGAGTAAAAACTATTTGTTTTGCAATATAAAAATTAATTCTATAAGAAGAAAATATAATATTTTTATATATTTAATATTTCTACAATGTTATGTTATTAAAAAAACACCACTAAATCACTTACAAAAACGCGTGCGTAGAGGAAACGAGTTTTGAGCCAGAAGTTACAGTTAGAGTTCAGTGGTCGTAAACATTGAAAAATATATTCCCGTTGCCATTCCATCCATTAAATAGTTTCGATCTTTAAGGAATTATATTGAAGGATACGTGACGTCAATAATTTTAGTCGGAAATTTGGTTTGATTTTGTTTGGTTTGGTTTTGTTAATTAACATCGCACTAGAGCTGCACAGTGGGCTATTGGCGACGGTTCGGGGTCAATCTCGAAGGAAAGACCCGGGAACACATACACATTCACACACACATTCATACATGCACCTCGTTATTTTAGAACCATGGTCAGATGACGAGGAAACACCTGAACTGGCACCCAACGCCTTCAATAGACGTCGGGACTTTGGACCCCGATCAGATGTATCGTGCACCATCGGAAATTTGGTAAACTATTTAAGTAACTATTATGATAGTTATTAATTTGAGGTATGTATTTATGGGTGCATGATTATAATAATTAATATATATATACCTTTTAATGACATGTTATGTACAATATTTACACGATATAAACATATTTACATTTTATATACATATGTTTATTATGTATATTATATATAAATATATTTATGCTTCCTAAATGTTGAGTCTTTAGGGTTTATGAAGGACTTGGCTCCGTGGAAGCCTTCGCCTCCTGTATGACAAGTAATTTAACATAACATTAGCTCTAGGCTACATAAATGAAGTTTACCTTTGCGAAAATGAAATTTGAAGGGGGCATCTCGGTTAAGGTACGGTCCGATCAACTGGCATAACTGTTGAACAGGAGGAGTATTAGGCAGGGTTGTTAGTTCTTCAGGATTTTTTTTTCTTTAATTCCTTTCGTTTCTTTACATAAGTTTATTTGCAGAAGGTTATGAAGAATTTACGAGAGTTAACTTGCCAGCAAAAGCGCCGCCTTTGGACGGTGAATATGTAGGGTATCTGTGTGATCATAGACCACTACATCATTTACCTCATCATTGTCAATATGGTCTATTGATCCATAGAAGTTAGTGGCTAGCTTACCAATAAATTGAAGTATGAGGACATTTGTAGTGAGTTAACTTTGTCGATGTCGCGAACGAACCATTTGGACCTCGTGATTTAAACTCTCAGTAGGTTTCTTTGGGAATTTGTCAAAGTTATCAAGTCTGGTTTTACAGGCAAAGGCCCATATGGGAGCTGCGTATGTAATAATAGGTCTAAGAATGACTTTATATACCAATAGTCTATTGGTCATGGAGAGATTAGATATGCGGTTCAGTAGCGGCATTAGACTGAATTTGACCTTACGCAATTTATCCTTGATGAATGCGAAGTGAGGTTCCCATGTCATTCTCTGGTCTAGGACCAGTCCCAGATACTTGGGCTTGTCTTGCCAGGGTATGAGAGTGTTAAACATGACAAGAGGAGCAGGTTTTTTGGTTTTTCTAGTGAACAGTACTGCAGCACTCTTGTCCACATTTATTTCAATTTTCCAGGCTTGCAACCATTTCTCTAACTCTATGATATGTTTCTGGAGAAGTTTCCGGACAAAGAAAGTTTCCGGAACGAGTTTCTAGACAATATGGCTGTATCGTCCGCAAACAGGGCGATCTTAGTTTTAGGGATTTGAGGTATGTCATTGTCATATATATATTGAACAGTGTGGGTCCCAAAATAGAACCCTGGGGGTACCTTGGATATGTCTACTAGTTGAGTGGACTTTCCCAACTCTAACAACAAAAATACGTTGAGTGAGGTAGGAAAAAAGCAATGGAATAAGATAGTTGGGATATTAAGCATTAGAAGTTTGTAGATAAGACCGTCAATCCACACTCTATCGAAAGCCTCGGCAACATCCAAGAAGTGGGCCGCAGTACTCATTTTCTGAGAGAAGCCCTCAGTGATTAATTCGGTTACCCTGAGCAGTTGGTGGGTCGTGGAAAGTTTTTTAGTAAAACCAAACTGCTGGGGTATAAGGGATTTGTTTTGCTCAAGAGTTTTTAGAAGTCGGTTCCTTATAACGATCTCAGCGAATTTGCTGAGAACAGGTACAAGTGATATCGGTCTATATGACACCGGTTGTGTGGCATCTTTGCTTGGTTTTCGGATCGGACTAATGACCGCAGTCTTCCATAGTTTGGAAAAGTACTTCGGAATAAGCATTGCGTTGAGTATGGCCATGATGGCCAGAATAACTTGGGAGGGAAAGTTTTTGGCCATCTTATTGGTTATACCTTCACTCCCCGGAGCATTTTTGAACTTGATCCTTTGTATGTAATCAGAGATTCCACTAAGGGGATATCACTGTCAGGGAAAGAGGCAATGGAGTCAGAGACAGTGTGTGTGATCATGTCATTGAAGGCCTGATTCCTTGTGGGGTTTTCATGAAACTGTTGTTGATAGGTATCAGCCAGGAATTCGGCTTTGGAGTTGTCCGTGTAAGCTATTTGATTGTTTTGTTTCAGAGCAGGCATATTGGATTTTTCGCCCTTGAATTTTTTGGTCGCTTGGAATAGAGAGTTGTTCTGGGGGTCCAATGATAGAAGGAATTCATTCCAGTTTTTTTGTATTTGTTTGTGAAAATAGTTTAATTTTTTTTTTTTTTTTTGAATTTTGTTGAGGGACCTTTGTCGTTTGGGTCTTTAAACCCCTGCCACTGTCTGCGAATTTCGTTTTTTTTTCTCTGATTAGCTTTTTGATTATTAGAGGGGTGTAGATCTCTTTTTTGCGGATTTGTTGAGTTGAAGCTCTCTTATGAGCCTCAATTATAGACTCAGTAATTTGGTTGACTTTATTTTTCAAGAGCCTCAGCGTTTTCGATATGCTGGTAATTTTCAGCATCAACTTAAGTTAGTTTAGTGTGGAACTTATGCCAGTCAGTCTTGAAAGACATGTTGGCAAGAGGTATGTGCATGGTGACCCAAAAGTTACAGATAACAGGGTTGTGATCAGAACTAAGGTCTGCAATGGACTCTAATTTGCACTGAAATGGAAAGTCTCTTGTAAGGGTAAGGTCAATTGTGGAAGAAGAGTGACGTCCATAGCGCGTTGGGGTTGGCGGTGCCCATATATCAAAGCATGTTAGGTTGGCAAAGTCCGCAAGGTATTTACCAGCGGCGTTTTCTGTGTTATTCCAATCTTTATGCTTGGCATTGAAGTCACCGCTTAGTATCATAGATGGATTGGTCGCTTGGAATAGAGAGTTGTCCTGGGGGTCCAATGATAGAAGGAATTCATTCCAGTTTTTTTTGTATTTGTTTGTGAAAATAGTTTTGAATTTTTTTTTGAATTTTGTTGAGGGACCTTTTGTCGTTTGGGTCTTTAAACCTCTGCCATGAGCCTCAATTATAGACTCAGTAATTTGGTTGACTTTATTTTTCAAGAGCCTCAGCGTTTTCGAAATGCTGGTAATTTTCAGCATCAACTTGAGTTAGTTTAGTGTGGAACTTATTCCAGTCAGTCTTGAAAGACATGTTGGCAAGAGGTATGCGCAGGGTGACCCAAAAGTTGCAGATAACAGGGTTGTGATCAGACAGTTTACTTCAGAATTCCAATTAACAATATTATATATATATATATATATATACCTATGAAACCTTTTTACAAATCTCGAATGTAAATTCTTATAATTTCGAATTATATGCCGCTGTTAAAGATTTCTGCATAAGTGGAGTTAATAGTTAGTTGATATGTATTTTTTGTGTGCTTATTGGAAAATACATAGATTTAGATAAAATCATATTAATAAATAAATTAAATCACTACCAGTATTTTTGAACAATACAATTTTTTATTTAGTTTTTGTTTTACGAAAGCTTTACTCCTTAGTAATTTTTTACGGATTATATCAAATGAACTCCTATTTAGGAGTTTACATTCTCCTTTCACATGTCATGTTCTCCTACCATCATTATAGCACGAAATAAATTATATACTCATACATGGCAGTTCAGAAAAACGCACTAAGTTATAGGTCATATTCGAAATTTTATTTTTATAGTTTTTTTTTATTTTTCAACTGTAACTAAAATTCAGTACCTTTGTTTAGAATGATATTGGAACCTCAATTCCAATTCATCAAGGATAAACTACGTAAGGTTAAATTCAGTCTAATGCCGCTACTGAACCGCAGATATAATCTCACCGTGACCAATAGACTATTGGTATATAAAGTCATTCTTAGACCTATTATTACATACGCAGCCCACATATGGGCATTTGCATGTAAAACCAGACTTGATAACTTTGACAAATTCCAAAGAAACCTACTGAGAGTCTACATCACGAGGTCCACACGGTTCGTACGCGACATCGACATATAGCCAGCTCACTACAAATGCCCTCAATACTTCAATGTATTGGTAAGCTAGCCACTAACTTCTGTGGATCAATAGACCCTATTGACAATAAAGAGTTAAAAGACCTAGTGGTCTATGATCACACAGATCCCCTACATATTCACCATCCAAGGACGGCGCTCTTGTTAGCAAGTTAACTCTCGTAAATCCTTGATAACCTTCTGTAAATAAAATTATGTAAACAAACGAAAGGAATTAACTATATATAAGGAAAAATAATCCCGAAGAAATAACAACCTGCCTAATACTCCTCCTGTTCAACATTTATGCCAGTATGCTATATTATTTCTTTAATTTGTACACTGTATATTGTACACTTGACATTTGGACGAAAAATGACCGGTAAAAATAAAAGCTAAAAGTAAAGAAAGAAGTTTTTGACCAACAATTGAAATGTAAGTGTAATGGATGAGAAATAGTGTGACGTCACAGCTACGTAGTGAAACCGACGAATCAGAAGGCTCGAAATTTTCCAATGCGTCTACTCGTGTATAGGTAGTTAATATGCGACCGGACCCTGCCTTAACCGAGATGCCCCCGTCAGAGTTCATATTCGCAATGGTAAACTTCCTTTATGTAGCCTAGAGCTAATGTTATGTTATACTGGAGGTCCACGAACTTTGTAAACACTGAAACTTTTTTTTTTTTTTAAGCGAATTTTATTTTTTAATAAGCAAAAATTACTACCATTTATTTTATTAAACTTTATCTTTTATATAAATGGTTATTGATTCTTTAACATTAAATTAAAATATATATCGGAGTTATGTAATTAATTTTATAGACTTCTTTAAAATATTAAAACGACGATCTTTAACATTAAAGACGAAACTAAATTACACGTTTTTACATCAGCTTGCATATATTGCAGAAGGTTAATGATTATGCAAAAGTTAAAATTTAGGATATTTACACTATACTCGGGGACAACCTAAGTTGAACCTGAGCTATAATATGTATAAATATTCAGTTAATTTAGACTCAACTTAGGTTGTCCCGAGTATAGATACTTGTATTCGATACAGTGTGAGGGGTACTTATGTTATTTCAGCAACCACAGGCTGTTTCTGCAAGAGATATAGCATCTACCCTGTAACCATTATACTCATCTGCGTAACAATGGGATTAAAGATGTCGATAATTAAATTACATATTAATGCCAAACACTTGTTATTAAGATTTCATCACAATGTTTTCACAAAAAATCTAATGCGTGGACCCAAAATGTTGTTACCTAACGTTTTTTTAAAAAAATTAAAAAAAACTGAGTTTTTTTGCGTTGTTTAGTTGGAACAGATTTTAAAATTCATGTCTTTACATTGAAGAACGTAATGTTGTCGTATTGTATATTAGTTAATATTTATAATCAAAAAGCAGACTGTTAAAAATAGGTATTCAAAAATAAGTAAAATGTACTAATTTTTGAGTACTTTCGATGCTTATCATAGCTTCGAATACATAAGTTTCAATTTTGAAAAATACATGAATTCAAAAATGAGTAAAAATGAATGAAAAGAGCAGTTATTTGCATACGTAAGATCCCTTCTTAAATAACTTCCAATGCATATGAACAATTACAACCAAGACTTACCGGGAATCGAACCCAGATCCTCATGCCCCGCAGCCCAATGCCTTATCCGTTAAACTACCAGAGCAACGTGAAAAAGTTATAAACAGAAGAAATTTTAAAAAAGTGTGCCAAAAGAATGGGAAGTAAGATAATAGATTTGTTATAACTCTGTTTCCATTTAAGCAATCGACATCAAATAATGTGGAAAATCGTCTTCTAAACAACTATTTTAAGTTTGTCAGGTCGCATTGATAAGATGTCTTGAACAGAAGCTGAGATGAGCAATATTAATTCACACTGCTCAGTCTTAAGAAAGTTTGATTACTTAAATTTGTGTAGGTCATTGCTCATTTATGATACAATTGTACTAAAAAAAAAACGAGTATGTTCAGGTACTCATTTTTATGTACCATTTTTTACAGTGCAGAATTCATTAACAAACATGCAATAAATAAGTTTTTTATTTAACGACTTCCGCATTACAATTTTACCACAAATATGAAAGGTTGTTACAACTCCAAGTATTATTACAATGCTTGTGACAGTCTCATTCAGTTCTTTGGAGTATTCCTGATGTGTTGGATAAATTCTTTGGAGTATTCTTGATGTGTTGGATAAATTCTTTGCAGTATTCTTGATGTGTTGGATAAATTCTTTGGAGAATTCTTGATGTGTTGGATAAATTCTTTGGAGTATTCTTGATGTGTTGGAAAAATTCTTTGGAGTATTCTTGATGTGTTAGATAAATTCTTTGGAGTATTCTTGATGTGTTGGATAAATTCTTTGGAGTATTCTTGATGTGTTAGATAATTTTTTTGGAGTATTCTTGATCTGTTGGATACAATCTACTTTCCCAAAGCTGCCTTTAGCCATCTCAGGAACCAGATGTACATTCTTCCAAAAATAGATTTATCAGACTGAAACAAATTTCATGAAAAAATCTTTATTAAATGTAGCAACAAGTATAAAGATGTTTAAGATGATGGTAAAAAAACGATAATTTAAATGATACTTTTTATTTATTCCAAACATTTATATTTCCAAATAAAATAAGAAAAATCACATTTTTGTAGACTTGTAGATAAAAAAAGAAATAGAAGTAAATAGAATAAGAAAATCACATTTTCGTAGCTTTGTAGATGAATAAAGAAATAGAAGTAAATATAATAAGAAAAATCACATTTTCGTAGACTTGTAGATAAAAAAAGAAATAGAAGTAAATAGAATAAGAAAAATCACATTTTCGTAGCTTTGTAGATGAATAAAGAAATAGAAGTAAATAGAATAAGAAAAATCACATTTTTGTAGACTTGTAGATGAAAAAGGAATAGAAGTAAATAAAATAAGAAAAATCACATTTTTGTAGCTTTGTAGATGAAAAAAGAAATAGAAGTAAATAGAATAAGAAAATCACATTTTCGTAGCTTTGTAGATGAATAAAGAAATAGAAGTAAATATAATAAGAAAAATCACATTTTCGTAGACTTGTAGATAAAAAAAGGAATAGAAGTAAATAGAATAAGAAAAATCACATTTTCGTAGACTTGTAGATGAAAAAGAAATAGAAGTAAATAGAATAAGAAAAATCACATTTTCGTAGCTTTGTAGATGAATAAAGAAATAGAAGTAAATAGAATAAGAAAAATCACATTTCCGTAGACTTGTAGATGAATAAAGAAGTAGAAGTAAATAGAATAAGAAAAATCACATTTTCGTAGACTTGTAGATAAAAAAAGAAATAGAAGTAAATAGAATAAGAAAAATCACATTTTCGTAGCTTTGTAGATGAATAAAGAAATAGAAGTAAATAGAATAAGAAAAATCACATTTTTGTAGACTTGTAGATGAAAAAGGAATAGAAGTAAATAAAATAAGAAAAATCACATTTTTGTAGCTTTGTAGATGAAAAAAGAAATAGAAGTAAATAGAATAAGAAAAATCACATTTTCGTAGCTTTGTAGATGAATAAAGAAATAGAAGTAAATAGAATAAGAAAAATCACATTTCCGTAGACTTGTAGATAAAAAAAGGAATAGAAGTAAATAGAATAAGAAAAATCACATTTTCGTAGCTTTGTAGATGAAAAAGGAATAGAAGTAAATAGAATAAGAAAAATCACATTTTCGTAGCTTTGTAGATGAATAAAGAAATAGAAGTAAATAGAATAAGAAAAATCCCATTTTCGTAGCTTTGTAGATGAATAAAGAAATAGAAGTAAATAGAATAAGAAAAATCACATTTTTGTAGACTTGTAGATGAAAAAGGAATAGAAGTAAATAAAATAAGAAAAATCACATTTTCGTAGCTTTGTAGATGAAAAAAGAAATAGAAGTAAATAGAATAAGAAAAATCACATTTTCGTAGCTTTGTAGATGAATAAAGAAATAGAAGTAAATATAATAAGAAAAATCACATTTTCGTAGACTTGTAGATAAAAAAAGGAATAGAAGTAAATAGAATAAGAAAAATCACATTTTCGTAGACTTGTAGATGAAAAAGGAATAGAAGTAAATAAAATAAGAAAAATCACATTTTTGTAGCTTTGTAGATGAAAAAAGAAATAGAAGTAAATAGAATAAGAAAATCACATTTTCGTAGCTTTGTAGATGAATAAAGAAATAGAAGTAAATAGAATAAGAAAAATCACATTTCCGTAGACTTGTAGATAAAAAAAGAAATAGAAGTAAATAGAATAAGAAAAATCACATTTTCGTAGCTTTGTAGATGAATAAAGAAATAGAAGTAAATAGAATAAGAAAAATCACATTTTCGTAGCTTTGTAGATGAATAAAGAAATAGAAGTAAATATAATAAGAAAAATCACATTTTCGTAGACTTGTAGATAAAAAAAAGGAATAGAAGTAAATAGAATAAGAAAAATCACATTTTCGTAGACTTGTAGATGAAAAAGAAATTGAAGTAAATAGAATAAGAAAAATCACATTTTCGTACCTTTGTAGATGAAAAAGAAATAGAAGTAAATAGAATAAGAAAAATCACATTTCCGTAGACTTGTAGATGAATAAAGAAGTAGAAGTAAATAGAATAAGAAAAATCACATTTCCGTAGCTTTGTAGATGAAAAAGAAATTGAAGTAAATAAAATAAGAAAAATCACATTTTCGTAGCTTTGTAGATGAAAAAAGAAATTGAAGTAAATAGAATAAGAAAAATCCTATTTTCGTAGCTTAGTTGACAAAAAAAAGAAATAGAAAAAAATCGTATTAAACGTTGACATTTATCTACTAAATATACACAGAGTGGCCAAAATATTATGATCAACAAACTCATATCCCATACGATAAATAATGAGTCCAAACATCCTTTGATAGGATCCTTGTTTAAAATCTTCTGTAATTTGCTGCACTGTTTGCATCCGCTTGTCCCTTACAATCCTTGACAATTTTTCCACTGCAGCTTTCATAACCGCTGACGAATACAGAAGGCACGTTGAAACCCAGATTTTTAGCTAACGTTGCAGACTTTCTGTACGGTAACCCACATTTAATTTGTAAACCTAAATCTCCAGTTGAACTTGACTCCCTGGAGGCGTTTCATATTTTTAGCAATATTCATTTGATTGTCACTGAAACATTCGCGGTTACGGTATTCCACGCTTGTTGGCATACAATAGTTAACTCCAACCGATTGAGATAGTTTTTGTTCTTTGGCAACACTTTCTATTCTGGATTTATTGTCATTTTGTTGTGCACCCAGACTTTTCATTTCTACTGATGAAGGGAGATGAATATTCCGAAACATCGCTAGATTTATTGCGTAGTTTTAGCATTTTATTTGTGTTTTAAAAAAACTTGATTTATTCAATAATTTTCTTTCATAATTTAATATTAGCACAGTTAAAAGCATTGAATATGAAAATTTAGCTAAAAAAGTTAAAAGTTAGCTAATCATCAGCGGTTTCACTTGCATATACTTTTTAATAATTGATTCGTTCTTCCCGTTTATTATTTCTTTTGTATTATCCCGAAGGGAAAATAACTGGTCTACAGTTCAAACATATATACATCATCATACATACATACATATATATATATATATATATATATATATATATATATATATAAAAATCTCCGAATATTAGCTTTTCCGTTAGTTTTCTCGTTGAAGCATACTTATCAGAAAAAGGTTTTTCGCTCAAGCAATTTTTGATCAATAACTTTCAATTGTTTAAAGCAATAAATAAATGTATATTTATTTAAAAGTATTTCATTGTTGTCAAGATCTTATGATTTTATAACAATGTAATTGTATAAAATGTGTATGTAGAAACTATATTTTAATGGCGATTTAGAAAAAGAACTTCTAAAACAGTTTTAAACGGAAAACTAAACGGAAATTTTAAAATTCAAGCTTCATATGCACAATTAGAGGTTGAATAGTGTTTATAAATAAATTTTCAGACATGTCCCATGTGAAACATTTGGCTTTTATTTTAAATGAAAATAAGAAGTTAAACATAAAAAAAAAAGCCAAATGTTTCACAACTTTGCCAACTTGGTATGTGATTTTCCCATGTCAAAGGAATTTACCTTTACGGCCCACATAGAATGTTGGAATGTGTAAAACGTTGGGGAACCATTGCGAAAATTACAAAACTTTAATACATTTTACTTCTGGTCGAGTTGACAATTTCCTAATTAAAATGAGTATTTCCCATACAAGCGGGAGAAAACAAATAAATTATCCGACTAAAAAAAAATGGTAATTTGACTTTAAAAAGGTCAGTAATTTGGCTCTAAAAAAGTTGGTTGCTGGACTTTAAAAAAGTTGGTAATTTGTCTCTAAAAAAGTTGGTAGTTTGATTCTAAAAAGTTGGTAGTTTGACGGTAAAAAAGTTGGTAGTTTGATTCTAAAAACGTTGGAAGTTTGACTCTAAAAAAGTTGGTAGTGTGACTGTAAAAAAGTTGGTAATTTGTCTCTAAAAAAGTTGGTAGTTTGATTCTAAAAAGTTGGTAGTTTGACGGTAAAAAAGTTGGTAGTTTGACTCTAAAAAAGTTAATAAAAACCCATATTTGACTTCAAATTCGTCAATTTTAAGGCTTTTGCCCCCTCAATCTTAAGCCCTAGCGATGATCCTGCTTGAGACGCAACTTTCGAATCCAAATGATTAATATACAATATCTCTAACAAGAAGGAGCACATTGAAGTCAACCAAGTACTTACGATTGCCGTAATGCATTTCTGGAGGGTATACGAGTATCTGTAGGGCTCGTTCACTTTCAGTTTGTTGTAGACGCCGAACGCCTCGTCGAATTGATCCCCTCTGCCGTCAAAGCGAAGGTTTGTAATGGCTGTTGAGAGCACTTGCTTCGCGGACATCAATTGCTCCACAAATGCATTTACCTGAAAAGGTTTTGCAATATATAAGTCTCATATATTTTAAGCAAACTTTTTTGAGTGTTACATGATCGGAGGTATCCAGAAGTATGCATGGCTTGGTTTAGAAAGTTGAGTGCTATAGGCATAACCACAGAACTCTAACTGTAACTTCTGGAAGGCTCAAAACTTGTTTCGTCTATGGGCGCGTTGAGGCCAATGTGGAAGCAACCATACTGTACCCCAATTTTTTTTAAACGAGTGATTTAGTGGTGTTTTTTAATACCATAACATTGTAGAAATATTAAATGTATATAAATATTATACGTTATGCCAGTTGATACCCTAACCGAGATGCCCCCTTCAAAGTTCATATTCGCAATGGTAAACTTCATTTATGTAGCCTAGAGCTGATGTTATGTTAAATTACTTGTCAAACTGGAGGCGAAGACTCTTCCGGAGCCACGATCTTCGTAAACCCTAAAGACTCAACAATTTTATAGAATTAATTTTTATATTGCCAAACAAATAGTTTTTGACCTTGCTTTTTGACTTGACTTTCTATTTTAATAGCAAATTGCATTTAACATAAGAACATAGAAAAAACTCAGCCAGAAGAAGTACATGGCGGCTTATTTTAACATGAAAAATATACGAAATATTGCGATAGCGATCAAAGTGTAATCCCTTCAATTGGCTTCAAGTCAATAAAATGTGTTGCCCGATCTAGAAGTTACAGTTAGAGGTCAGTCTTTAATCTCTCTTACAACCATCTCCAAATACGAAAAACATTGCAAATTAGTTGTAATGTTCGTCTAAAAACAATGACATATTTTGTTTTCGTAAAAAAATTTAAATAGTAACGAATTTTTTGATGCAGAAGCAAGTCTATTTATATAATTCATATGCAAATACAATCAGTTTGGTCTCCTAAAGCCGAAAGCCTAACGTGATTAACCTTGCAGCACTCGCGCTCCTAAATGCAAATTGAATCGAATGGGAAGTAAGACGAATTGAAAAGATTCTTACTGGAATGACATCACTTAGGTTAGCTCCGCACGAGCGATAATTGCACTGCTTGAACAGAAGCTGATGTCGCCAAGCGATAATTGCACTGCAATTATCGCTCGGCGATAATCAACTGAGTGACTAAAACATCACTCAGCAACTACCCGGTGATTATTTTAAATGCATTCGATTCAATGGCTTTGGATACTTACCAAGTCTTCTTCCTCGTTGCTCATAGTAGGATTCGTCTCGTTCCAGCCCCTGAAGATTTTTTCTCCCAGTCGCAGGTCCTCCAGCATCTCATTGGCGTCTTCGATGGAGGACTCCAGTTCTCTGAAACAGCAGAGTTGTAATATTAAATAGAGAGCGCCTTCAATACCAGACTCTCGTAAGGCCGCGGTGTCAACATTGAAAAGAAAAACCAACATCACGTGGTTTTAGCGCTGCAACAGTTGGCGTTCAGACATCTGCAGGAGTTCCAAATTTGGTGCACTTTCTTCTTTTTGGTGATAAGGCGTTCTGTCCGTATTCAACTTTTTAACATATATGTAGGAATTTACTTATTTTCAAACAATATGCGCTAAATATTTACTCTTCATTAACGAAACGAAAATATAATTTTCTTTGTGTTCAATACTCGAAAAAAGGAAACTCTTTACATTTCTCCGGTTTTATTGTTCATATTTTCTTATTGAGCTATACAAAATAACAATTGAAAGAATTCGCTTATGGAATTTTTTTTTACATAAAAACATAACGCAATTATTTCAAAAGTACAAAGTAAGAAAAATATCTTTAATATATCTGGTAAACTCCCTTAAATTGTGCCACTCGTTCAAAAAACGATATTTAAATACAAAATTAAACAAAAAACCATATTACAATATTTCAATCTCGCTTAGTTCTGAAAGTCGCCAAGGCCTGCCAAGTAATATTGGCGCATGAATGAATTGGCATTTCCACAAATCACGTGGTTTCAATGATGCACACACGGAAATTAGCATTTTTATTCCACTATTTGTATAATTACTCTATGTGAAACAGTTCAAAAGATCGATTGAGAGGTTGAATCACTGATCTCTAACTGTAACTTCTGGATTGGGCAGTACATTTTGTTGACTTGAAGCCGATGTAGAGGCAGCCATGATGTGTCCCACTTTCTTTGCTACCGCAATATTTCGTATATTTTTCATGTTAAAATAAGCCGACGTGTACTGCTTTTGGCTGAGTTTTTTTTCTAGTTTCCTTTTAAACCCATTTTAAATGCAATCTGCTATTAAAATAGAAAGTCATTTGCAAGTCCAAGTCCAAGTATACAAAAAGCAAGAGCAAAAACTAATTGTTTGGCAATATAAAAATTAATTCTATGAGAAGAAAATATAATATTTATATTTATTTAACATTTCTACAATGTTTTGGTAATAAAAAACACCACTAAATCATTTTTTAAAAAATGTTGGGGCACCGTATGGCAGCTTTCAATTGGTTTCAACGCGCCCATAGAGGAAACCAGGTTTGAGCCTTCCAGCAGTTACAGTTAGAGTTTTGTGGGTTGAATCGATACACATTCAAATATCATGGTTGGTGTGTTTTGATTAAATAACGTCACACTAGAGCTGCACAGTGGGCTATTGGCGACGGTTCGGGGTCAATCTCGAAGGAAAGACCCGGGAACACATACACATTCACACACACATTCATACATGCACCTCGTTATTTTAGAAAAATGGTCAGATGACGAGGAAACACCTGAACTTGCACCCAACGCCTTCAATAGACGTCGGGACTTTGGACCCTGATCAGATGTATCGTGCACCAGTCCCGTATACACGTCAGTATAATTTGTTGGATAGTCTGAACGACTTTCTAGTATTTTTGTAGCGAAGCTGGTAACCCTCCAATCACAAGATTACTACTTTTTTACTTTTCTTTGTCAAGTCCATCGCACGGGTTCGAACCACGAATCCACGGATTAGTAGCTGAACGCCTTTAACCGCTCGGCCACGGAAGCCGTACTTTTTTCTGAAAACAAATTCTAAAATGAAATAATAATCAGATTTTTTTTTAATTTTTCAATTTATGTAATGTTATGATTAAAAAGAGCTATATTTATATGTATAAATTAAAATTACAAAAAGTGAAAAAAAAATTAATAGTGAAAGATTACTTTAAAGTGGACATTCGTGATTCATTTGGTACCAGTTATTTAGTTTTAAATCGCAATTCTGAAGTATTTTTTATCAATATTTACTATTATTTTACTTTCTAAGGCATATTATATTTTATTTCATTCCGCCCCTATCGGTGTCCAGTTCCGAAGAACCTTTTTCCCCTCGGAGAACACTCACTACCTCTTTTAGTCACTATACGGTTTGGTTTGGTTAATTAACGTCGCACTAGAGCTGCACAGTGGGCTATTGGCGACGGTTCATGGTCAATCTCGAAGGAAAGACCCGGGAACACATACACATTCACACACACATTCATACATGCACCTCGTTATTTTAGAACCATGGTCAGATGACGAGGAATCACCTGAACTGGCACCCAACGCCTTCAATAGACGTCGGGACTTTGGACCCTGATCAGATGTATCGTGCACCAGTCCCGTATACACGCCAGTATAATTTGTTGGATATTCTGGACGACTTTCTAGTATTTTTGTAGCGAAGCTGGCAACCCTCCGATCGCAAGATCACTACTTTTTTACTTTTCTATGTCACGCCCATTTCCCGGATTCGAACCACCAATCCTCTGATTAGTAGCTGAACGCCTTACCAACTCAGCAACACTATGTTTAACAGTTTAGATGTTAATTTACCAACCATTTACCAGCTATGCTGTTTAGTGTCAAATGTTGTAAAATACTCACCGGTTTTCTTCGAATCTGGAATAGTTGGACTGCACCCTGTGGAGGTCTGTGAGTTCGAATTTCTGTGGGGTTCCCTGTCCAAATTTGACCCTGCGAACCATTTCGGGGAATTTCCTCACCGCCTTCGCCACCTCCGTTACGTTGGTAGGGTACCTGAAATGGCCTATGGTCGACACCACCCTGATCTCCACCTTCACTTTGTGGTGAAGCGCTTTGATGACACCTTCCAAGTCCCCTGCAGAACAGAATTGAATGTTAGGTTGCGAGCCCCAGTTGCTCAGTTTGTAAGGAGTTCAGCTACTAATCAGAGGATTGGTGGTTCGAATCCGTGAAATGGACTTGACATAGAAAAGTAAAAGAGTAGTGATCTTGCGATCGGAGGGTTGCCAGCTTCGCTACAAAAATACTAGAAAGTCGTCCAGAATATCCAACAAATTATACTGGCGTGTATACGGGACTGGTGCACGATAAATCTGATCGGGGTCCAAAGTCCCGACGTCTATTGAAGGCGTTGGTTGCCAGTTCAGGTGTTTCCTCGTCATCTGACCATGGTTCTAAAATAACGAGGTGCATGTATGAATGTGTGTATGAATGTGTATGTGAATGTGTATGTGTTCCCGGGTCTTTCCTTCGAGACTGAACCCCTAACCGTCGCCAATAGCCCACTGTGTAGCTCTAGTGCGACGTTAATTAACAAAACAAACAAACAATGTTAGGTTGCAACAGTTTGGCCCTACAAAAATACTAGAAAGTCATCCAGAACATCCAACAAATTCTACTGAAGTGTATACGGGACTGGTGCACAATATATCTGATTGTGTCCAATGTCCTGACGCCTATTGACTTTGCGTCGGGTACCAGCTCAGTTGTTGTCATCGTCATCTGACCGTGGTTCAGAAATACGAGGCATCGTTCTCGGGTCTTTTTTTAAATAGGCCTCAAACCAGAGCCAATAGGCCACTGTGCAGCTCTAGTGCGACGTTTTTTAAGCAGACCAAACCAACCAACAGATTGGTTTTGGTTTTGTTTTAGTTAATTAACATAGCACTAGAGCTACACAGTGGGCGACGGTTCCGGGCCTAACTCGAAGGAAAGACCCGTGAGCGATACCCGGTATTTTCGAACCATGGTCAGATGACGAAGACAACACCTGAGCTGGCACTCGACGCTACCTCAATAGGCGTCAGGACATTGTACCCCGATCAGATATATCGTGCACCAGTCCCGTATACACGCCGGTATAATTTGTTGGATATTCTGGACGACTTTCTAGTATTTTTTTTAACGAAGCTGACAGCCCTCCGATTGCCATATCACTAATTTTTTACTTGTCTTTGTCCAGTCCATTGCACGGATTCGAACCAGCAATGTCTGATTATTAGCTGAACGCCTTTATCCACTAGGTCACTGGAGGCCCAGGTTGCAAGAGAACTTAGAAGGTTAGAGAGTTTAGAATCTCATTCAAAAGTATTACACTTTAACGTTCGGTAGATTTCGATGCGGTGACATGTATTAATACTTTAGAAATCAAAAGGCTCCTCTATGCACTGTTGAAAACACACTGTAAAAAATGCACTTAAAATGAATACATGGACGTACTTGTTTTTTTAAGTCCAATTGCATCGTAAATGAGCGATGACGTACTCAAATTGAAGCAACCGTACTTTCGAAAAATTGAGCAGTGTGGCTTAATATTGCTCATCTCAGCTTCTTTTCAAGTCATATTAACAACAAAACGACCTGACACACTTAAAATAGTTGTTCAGAAGATGGTTTTCTACATTATTTGATGTATATTGATTAAATGGAAACTGAGTTATAACAATTCAATTATCTTACTTCCCATTTTTTTTACACACCTTTTTTAACATTTCTTCTGTTTATAACTTCTTCACGTTTCCCTGGTAATACAACGGATGAGGCACTGGACTGCGGTGCCTTAGAATATGAGTTCGATTTCCTGTAAGTCTTGGTTGCAAATGTTGAAATTTATTGAAAGTGATTTAGGAAGGCAGTCTACTACGTAGGCAAGCAACTGCTCTTTTTATTCATTATACTCTTCTTTGAGTACATGCCTTTTTTCAAAATGAAACTTATGTATTCGGAGCCATTTATAAGCATCGGATGTACTCAAATATGAGTACATTTGACTTATTTTTGAGACTTATTTTTGAGTACCTATTTTTAATAGTGTATGGGTACAGCCGCGGAAAAAAAAACCGAACCACCGATGATTATTTCGTTAGTTTTTATAGTAGAGCTAAATTTAATATACCATTTTGTAGGGAATAAAGTCTACTACACATTGATATACAAAAAAATTGCATAGGGGACTATCCTCATATTAAAATCCGCACCAACTTTAAAATTTCCAACAGCAACACCCAATTTTGATTCAATATTTAAAATCTACGACAAAATTTATCGTTGAATATCAATTTGCAAGTCATTTGGTTAAGTAGTTTTTTAATTATGAATATCGAAAGTTTAGAACTCGTAATGTTAAATGAATTTCTTGAACTTTTTATCATATCTTTCGAAATAATAATTTTATTAAGCTGAAATTTTTATGCGTGTTACTTCTAAACGACCCAAATAAAATGCACTAACTTTCATTACTTATATGTATATTTTTTAATTTTATTTAAATTAGGATATTAATATTCATAAAATTTATTAATAGAAACCATGCTATATTTTGATAGTGATGAATTCAGAAAAACGTTTTATATGCATATCTAAAATTTCATGATTTTCCTCTTTGTAGTTTTTTGGCAATATTATAATGTGCATCAAATGATCATTTAAGGGGTCATACACAAATTTAAAATCTGCAGAACTTAACAGAAATCTACTAATTTTGAGAATTAAAAGCGCTGTGATCACGTTGGTATAAAATTCTAAATTCTTACATAGAGGCAAAGGGTATACAGGAGTGGGGGAATGAATGACCACGGAAAAATAAGAACCACGGCTAACGCCAAAACATTTTCTACCAGCGTACTTTATTTCGAAGTCTCACTAATACTTTGTTCACTGTGGAAGTAATACATATTGTCTAATATCTCTGCATATAAATGTAGGAAATTAACGAAAATTTGTATTTAGATTATTTTGAGGGCGGGGAACATTTCTGTGCTATCAAAAGTAAGTGTTGCTATAGAAAATTTTAAAGTTGGTGCGGATTCGAGTATGAAGATAGTCCCCTATGCAAATTTTTTGTATATCAATGTATAGTAGACTTTATTTCCTACAAAATGGTATATTAAGTTTGGCTCTACTATAAAAACTAACGAAATAATCATCGGTGGTTCGTTTTTTTTTTCCGCGGCTGTACATGGCAGTCCGGTTGGGTCTTTTTCGCGATATTGATGTCAGTAATGTCCGAAAACATTAAAAAAAAAAAAAAAAAAATTAATTAATTAATTAATACATAGAAAATAAAAACAAAATGAATGAATAAAAATAAATAAATAAAAAAAAATTACTCACTGAAGAAAAGTTCATCGATGGCCCCTGATTTCGGGATCTTAGCAGCCACTGCCTTCTCGACGTCCTTCAGGTGCTTGGGTTTATCTGGACAGAGTCTGAGCGAGATCAGCAGCCTGCCTCCATACTTGATACTGCTGATGTAGTGGGTGCCCACATCGGACTGGGGTCTTTCCTGCCACCCATGGGCCGTGGGAAGTCTAGTTGGGAAACTCATGGTCTCCTGTGAAGAATATACTCTTAAAAACATGTACTCAGAATAAGTAAAATGTTCTCAGTTTTATTACATTCGATGCCTATCATGGATCTGAATACGTTAGTTTAAATTTTGAAAAATACATGTACTAAAAAATAAGCACAATGAATCAAAATAGCATATGCCAGCCTACGTAGGCTGCCTTCAAAAATCACTTTCAATAAATATCGACAATTACAAACAACACTTACCGGGAATCGGACCCAGATCCTAAGGTACCGCAGTTCAGTGCTTTATCCGTTGTACTACCAGGACGATGTGAAGAAGTTATAAACAGAAGACTTGTTTAAAATGGTGTGCCAAAAGAATGGAAAGTAAGATAACTCAGTTGTAATAACTCAGTTTCCATTTAAGCAATCGACATCAAATAATGTGAAAAACCATCTTCTAACAACTATTTTAAGTGTGTTAGGTCGCTTTGTTGAGATAGCTTGAACAGAAGTTGAGACTAGCAATATTAAATCCCTCTGCTCATTGTTGCGAAAGTACGCTCATTTACGATGCAATTGTACTCAAAGAAAAACGAGTAGGTTCAGGTACTGATTTTTAAGTACCTTTCTTTATTTAAAGTGCAGACTTTAAATTGTTTACCATCCCTAACTGGATTCGTAAATTAATTTACCCAATGGTTTGCAAAGTGTGCGCCGCGGACTCTTCACAGGGGCGGCGCGAAATATATTAAAAAATCTTCAGAATTAATTAGACTCTCAGAGTGTTTTTCCGAAAGTGTAAATCATAAACAAAAAAATATTCCAAGTCTAAAAATAATCGAACTACAGAAAATGCGTAGCTGCGCAGTTAGAAACTACAAAGAAAAAGGAAAATGTTGCAAAACTCGCCAAAGGGATGCTGCCTAAAACTTTGCGGTAAACCGTCGACTTGGCAAAAAGATCTTGTATTAGTAATAACACTTCTATATTCCAAGGCAGATAGTTCGTTGAAACATCTTAGATTGTTAATATAGATTAAATACAAATATTGACTACCAACAACAGGCTCAAGGCCTAACAAGGTTGGTCCATCTAGTACCTCCTAACTATCCCCCAATGCATATCCAACTTCTTCTTAAAGGTAAACTTTATTCGTATAAATAAACGAAATTAATTTTTTTTTATTGCCGAATTATTTTTTTCGCCACAGACAATATTAACGGTCAAAACTAAGATGTCAGGGAATAAAGGTTCTTTATTTGAAGTAGCAGGAAAAACATCACAGACATTTTTGCAAAGATTTCTTTGACATTCTCATTTTAGGATAATGACTAATTTATCATCAAAAGGTCAAACATAAAAAGTATATTTTTCTCTTTATCTCCAAGACAGTCCTTGTGAACTGTCGTGCTTGTACCAAAGAAGAGAGGTAGACCTAACAATTATGGTCGAAGTTATTATATGTAACATTTTCTTTCAAAAAATTATTGGTAGGTAAAATAAAATATTTTTGAAAAAAGAGGGGGGGGGGGATATTGCAAGAATAATATGTTCGTCGGTCCTCAGTTAACATCCATATGCTATTTAAAAGACTATTACATGGAAGATCCAAGACGCTTACAACGTTAACTTGCACTGTTAAAAATACATTCTCGTATTTGATGACAGTTTTGTCATTTTTTAAGATTACAGACGTCTGCTATATGCTACGATTAAATACTGGGTTGGAGGGAAAGTTCTGTCGTATTTTAAAGAAAATATTTGAATTCATTTATAAAAATATGGGTTTAATATTAATCAATTATATATGCTCCGTTATTTGTTACAACCTGTTGCCATCCTTCAGGTAACCTGTGAATTCCTGTTTTGTAGAAGTTCTCATCCTTGGAGTTAAAATAGTCAGCAACTGCCTTAGAAACACTTTCAAACGACAGGAATTTTTTTCCCGTTAGATAATTTTGCAGTAAGCTTTTTTTCTCTTAATATTCTCGTAAAGAATCCACTTTTCATCTCCAGTAACCAGCCTGTCCAAAAACGGCTCCACATTGTGTCTAATCAGATGTGATGAACACATTCTTACACGATCAAAAAAAAAATCTTTTCCGTTAATTCATGTGGAACTCAAACACTTTGCTGTAACACAAACCCAACAGATTTAATGTGATCTCCAACAGTTGTATGATGAATGCCAAACTCTTCTGCAATTTCTCGACTTGTTAAATGTGGATTATTTTCCAACATGGATCGCAAAACATCATTATCGATCTTGGATGGTCGTCCAGATCAATCACTTTCTTTGAGGCTCAGATCCCCGGAACGAAATTTGCTAAACCATCTTTGACAAGTACGAACATTTACAATATCTTTTCCAAATACCGCACATAAATTTTTACATGCAACCTATGCATTGCTTCCTTTTTGGAATTCATATAAAATGCAGTGTCGTAAATGCACTTTATCTACTGACATGTTTTTCACTTTAAATATCACAAGTAATTGATGAACGGTAAAAAAGGCACCTTTTATATTATACAGCAGCTAAAAAAACAAAAAAAAAGTCCTATTGACTCACTAGCCAGATGTTCTTTTTATTTACAAGAAAAATCACCTATCTATTTAAAATACGACAGAACTTTCCCTCCAACCCAATATATAGTAAAACTGAGGAAATTTGTTTGTGAAGAAGTGATAAATAGAAGTAATGTTAAAAAAGATGTGCCAAAAGATGGGAAGAAAGATTATTGAGTTGTAATAACTCAGTTTCCATTTCAGCAATCGACATCAAATAATGTGAAAAATCATCTTCTGAACAACTATTTCAAGTTTGTCAGGTCTCTGTGTTTAGGTGGCTTGAACAGAAGCTGAACTCAGGAATATTAAATCACACTGCTCAATTCTTAGAAAGTACGGTTGCTTATTTACGATGCAATTGTACTCGAAAGAAAAACGAGTAGGTTCAGGTACTCATTTTTAAGTACCTTTTTCTTACAGAGTAGTAACAAATACCTTTGCTTTTGAAATTGAATTTTCTTAATTGTCATCCCTTACCGTTTCCAAGTCGACCACCATAATTATTTCCACCGTTTTGTTCCTGTCGACGACGGTGGTCAAGAACGGGGAGAGTCCCTCCAGACTGACATCACCGTTCTTCGCCTTAAGTGAGATACCAGGATGTAGCCCAAGCACTTCATTCACGTCCGAGGCGGTTTTGACGACTCTGTAGTGCTTATGGCTGCAGGTTTGGGGGATAATCTAAAAAAATAAAATAGAAAAACGTTATTTAGAAATTTATTTACATGTTAATGAACTATGTATTTAATTACTACATCATTTTAGAATAATAAAATTCCACGATTTTTAAAAACGAATGTTACAACCCTGAAGAACTAACAACCTGCCTAATACTCCTCCTGTTCATCAGTTATGCCAGTTGTTATAACCCTGACTTAACCGAGATGCCCTTTTCAAAGTTCCTGTTCGCAATGGTAAACTTCATTCATGTAGCCTAGAGCTAATGTTAAATTACTTGTCATACTGGAGGCGAAGGCCGTTCCGGAGCCATGACCTTCGTAAACCCTGAAGACTCAGCTCAGCTTTAACAATACGACAAAAAAAAAAATCCTGAAGAACTAACAACCTGTCTAATACTCCTCCTGTTCAACAGTTATTCCAGTTCACTCAACTAGTAGATATATCCAAGCACAGGTACCCCCAGGTTTCTATTCTGGGACCCACACCGTTCAATATATATGTCGATGACATACCTCAGATCCCCAAAACTAAGATTGCCCTGTTTGCGGACGATACAGCCATGTTGGCTGGACACTCGTCCACCTTCTTTGTCTGGAAACTTCTCCAAAAACATATCATAGAGTTAGAGAAATGGTTGCAAACCTGGAAAATTGAAATAAATGTGGACAAGAGTGCTGCAGTACTGTTCACTAGAAAAAACAAAAAACCTGCTCCTCTTGTCATGATTAACACCATCATACCCTGGCAAGACAAGCCCAAGTATCTGGGACTGGACCTAGACCAGAGAATGACATGGGGGCCTTACTTCGAATTCAATTCATCAAGGATAAACTGTGTAAGGTCAAATTCAGTCTAATGCCGCTACTGAACCGCAGATCTAATCTCTCAATGACCAATATGCTATTGGTCTATAAAGTAATCTTCAGACCTATTATTACATACGCAGCCCCCATATGGGCCTTTAAAACATGACTTGATAACTTTGACAAATTCTAAAGAAACCTACTAGACCGGGAGGCAGTGACATTTTAAGATGATTATTTTACACCGGCTGATTTTTTGACCAGTAATTGGTCTTGGATAGATAACCTATAAAACGTAATTCAGCTGGTCCAGTTCGGGTGGGTGTAGGCGTGGGGACGTTCGGAACATGTAAAAAAAGTTCAAAAATAAAAATATTTTACACCGGCTGAAAATTTATTTACGGGTTATTTGGACTATTTTATTATGTTTTTGGGTATTCAGCTGGTATGCTGAGGGTGGGTTGTACTTCAGCTTCTCGTTTGTTTATGCAAAAAAACACGTTTTTTCAAAATATTTTACACCGTATGAAAATTTAATACGAGATAGTTATTTAGGTATTAATCAAGAAAATAATATTCAGCTGGCTCGGTAGTGGTGGAAATACCTTCAACTTTGGCTATGAAGTGGTTGCGCACTAAATTATATTCGAGCGCCGCACAGTATCTTCAAAGCTGAAGGGCATTCCACCACTCATATGAATGGGATTTTTTTAAAACTTACCTTTCATACTAATAGCATACTCGAGTTTCGTGTCGTGTAAAATTGATTTGATTGGGAAATCATTATCAAACATCGGGAAAACATTCAAAATTTGACTAGTTTTTTTGTGTGTTTAATTATCGTTATATCTAGGGCTACCAGAAATTCGAAAAGGAAACCCAATATATTTAATTCTTTGCTGATTAAAGAAGGAAATAACTGTTAATAATAGACAATTAACTTTATTATGCTAATTTCACTTTGTCATTTTTTACACATTATTATATTTTTCTGACAAAAAACTTTTTTTGTAATTTTTAATTCTATCGAATAAATCACTACAAGATAGAGTGGAGTTCATTTTAATTTCTAACAATTTAGCTCTGAATAAACCGCTTGACGAGAGGGGAAAGTGGTTCTATCAATGCTACAAAAAGAAATATCGGGGGGGGGGGGGGGGGGGGACAGTCAATCGCACTAGCGATAAATAGGGATATTTTTACACCGGTAATGGAGATTTTCAAAAGAAATACTATATTTTAGGGCGTATGTGAACTGGGCTCATATGTATGAATGATGGAAAATCCCTGGACTTAGTCAGCCCGGGGAACTTCCCGGGACAATGGCGAAAACATGGGACTTTACTGGCGAAACCGGGACGTCTGTTAGCCTTTGTTACATATCAAGCTTAAAAGCGGAAAATATGGCTTATTATGACGTATATAAATATTAATAACATTAATAATTTGAAGAAAAACTGAATATTCTAATTATAGGAAATATATAAACATCGGCAAAATCTGGATCATCGTCTTTTAGTGAACTTTCTTCAGAATATTCATCAATATCGATTTCTTGTGATATGTGTGCATCATGATCTGCTTCAGGGCCATTTGATAAAATGAAGAATGTTTTTAGTTAAAATTAATAAAATAATTGTGTAAATTAAAAATAAACGTCAGTTATACCTGCATTATTCTCATCATTAGTGATGCTCTCTATCGATGGATCCTAGCCATCTTCGAACCATTTGAAACTGTATTAATTATCTACTATCTCCCAACCATACTCAACTGGATCTTAAGTGATTACATCTTTTGATGTTCATGGCTCCATAACTGAGCAATGTAAGTTGTTCGTAAAAAGCGTTGATACAGCTCTGATTGTCACGGTGCCAGTATTCGAGCAGTTAAAGTTTTTAATCTCACGATGTCATTCTCATTATTGGTATAATATTTTTTCATCTAACTCCCCAAGGACTAAAAACACTTTAATGTAGTTTTTAGAATTCTTTAAAATACTGAATAGTTTTGCTTCCCTTTCTTGAAAAAAGTGGGATTAAAATCACCCCCCCCCCGTCAAAGCATGGAAGGCTGGTAAATGCTGTATGCACCCGTCCTTGTATAATTTATTAACGTCAAGAAACCTTTGGTTATTTCCATTGCCAATATGCATAGATATTTTCATAGATATGTTGGCCTCTTCATAAGATGGTCACGATAGGTTTTCATGATTTTATAGAACAACTTCATCATTAATCATCATCATGTAGCGGCGGCTTATATTAATGTGTTGGTTTTCTTAAAGAGACAAATCAGTTGATTGGGTTATTAACAAAGATATTTACTGGATGGATGACTATATTTACAGGTTTTAACAGCTTAAAATGCTCAGCTTTGTGAGCGTGAAAAAAGCGAGCTTATGGTTCGCCTGCTTAACGGAACAACTTTTAATCAAAACAATTCGTTTTGCGGGTTTCCAGAAAATCACGTCATTTGGCGCCGTATCCCAAAGATGGCTATTTCGCCACAGCGCCAAATGAACAAAGTGATGTGATTGGCCCGAACATACTCCCGGCCATAAAACCCTTAAGGGGTTTTAGCAAAGGCAAGAAGTACACTTATAAATCTTATACATATTGAGATTAAACACTAGTACATGAAAAGGGCAGTTTACAAATCTTGGTGATAGGACGGACAAACTGGCTATCTTTGGTTCGCAGGGTAACAACTCGAACAAGTCCATCTTTGCCTTTATGAGTCTCAACTATGCGTCCTAAAGACCACTGGGTTGGTGGAAGAGTAAAGTCCTTTAGAAGCACTAGCTCTCCTGGTTCAACGTTCGATTGTTGTGACATCCACTTTGATCTAGTTTGAAGACGATTCAGGTACTCTTTTCTCCATCTAACCCAGAAGTGTTGGTGTAGCTGTTGTAACCTTTGCCAACGATCTAAACGATTTTCTGAAATTTCCAGCAGACTCGGTTCAGGTGGTAACTTTATAACTTCTCCAACAAGGAAATGACTTGGAGTAAGCGGAGTCATGTCATCGGGATCTGAGGTCAATGGACAGAGCGGTCTAGAATTCAAAGTGGCTTCGATTTGAGCTAGAACGGTAGGCATTTCTTCGAAGGTTAGTCTAGCATTTCCTAATATTCGTTTTAGATGGAACTTCGTGGCTTTTACTGCTGCTTCCCACAGTCCACCGTGATGAGGGGAAAAGGGTGGAATGAAATGCCACGTGACGAGATCATTGGCTAGTATAGCTGAGGCGTCACTTTCTATTTGCTTGATACATTTATTGAAATCCTCAGTTAAAACTCTTGACGCGCCTTTGAAGTTAGATCCTTGATCACTGTACACGTCTGAGCATAGACCTCTTCTTGAAGTAAATCGACGAAATGCAGCTAAGAAAGCATCTGTAGATAGATCGGAAACGACTTCGAGATGAACGGCCTTTACCGCAAGGCAAATGAATACAGCAACATATCCCTTATAGGACGGTGATTTGCGTGTCTTGTTACTCTTCAGCTCGATTGGGCCGAAATAGTCCACACCAGTGTGGGTGAATGGTCGAGAAGTATTTACACGAGGATGGGGAAGAATACCCATTTGTTGTTCGGAGCCTGTGGCTTTGTGTCTCGAACATTTGATGCCCTCGTGAATGATTCTTCTCACAGTATTTCTGCAGCTCAAAATCCAATACTTTCTTCTAATGATACTCATCACTAACTGCGTACCTCCATGCAATGTGTCTGCGTGAGCTTTTCTTATTATGAGCTTGCTTAGTGAACTAGATGAAGGTAAGATGATAGGATGCTTCTCTTGAAAAGGTAAGTTTGAGTTCTGTAACCGCCCACCAAGTCGTAGAATGCCTTCTTTGTCTAAGAATGGGGCTAAGTTTAACAGCTTACTTTTAGAAGGTAATGGTGTTTTGTTCTGAAGTGCAGTAATTTCTTTAGGAAATTCGTAGCTTTGATCAAGTTTGACGAGAGAAACTAAAGCTTTGTTTATTTCAGTAGACGTCAAATGACCGGTTTTTCTTTCATTCATTGAACATTTGCAATTTTCAATAAATCTAAGGCAGAGTCCTGTCACTCTTGTTAACTTAGTTAAAGAGGCAAATTTTTCAATCAATTCACATTTTGGTATGACTTGGACCAAATGAGTTGACTTTGTCTCGAGTTCAGAATTGTCCACTTTAAGGGTTTGTGGCCAAAATTCGGTTTGCAGCGATAACCAATCAGGACCCTTAAACCAGAATTCATTATGCAGTAGATCTTGAGATTTTAGTAATCCTCGGCTTGGTATGTCTGCGGGATTAGAAGCAGAGGGTACATACCTCCACTGAGCATTTGGTGCCTTCTCGTGGATATCTCCAACTCTGTTGGCTACGAAAGTCTTCCATCGAAATGGCTGTCCTCTCAGCCAGGCTAAGACAATAGATGAATCTGTCCAGGCATAGATGTTTGTAGGCTTGATCTGGATGTCAGAAAGAATAGAAGATATTAGTTTTGCTGCAAGTGAAGCTCCGCACAGTTCTAAACGAGATAGTGACACAGGCTTGAGTGGTGCAACACGAGTCTTAGATGAAAGCAGCTGGGTGAAACAACCTTCATTGGTTTTTATTCTGACATATGCAGCAGCCGCATAAGCTTTGGTAGATGCGTCGCTGAAGACATGTAGCTCTACGTTAGGATCTTGGTCGGGATCGTAGCATATCCATCGAGGAATTCTTATCTTCTCAATTTCTGGAAGGTATTTCGCAAAATTTGTCCAACGCTTGCAAATGCTTTCAGGAATTTCGTCGTCCCAATTTACACTTGCTAACCAGAGTTCTTGAATCATTATCTTTCCAGTAATGATTAGTGGGGAAATCCATCCTAGAGGATCGTACAGCTTGCTGACATCTGATAAAATGGATCTTTTCGTAAGACAATCAGTTACTGGATCGAACTTAACTTGATAACTAAACGAGTCACTTTGAGGATGCTAAAATAGACCTAACGCTTTTACCATCGGATCTAAGTCTATTCGAACACCTTGAATTTCTTTTAATTCTTGAGGAATATTTTCTAACACATCTTTACTATTGCTGACCCATTTTCGAAGAGAAAATCCACCTTCTGATAGCAGCTTTACAATTTGATCTTGCTTCTGAATTGCCTCCGTAATGTCTTTACCTCCTGAGAGAAGATTATCCACATAGAATAGATTAGATAACATTTCAGCTCCTAGGGGATAGGTAGATCGTCCATCTTCAGCAAGTTGCTTTAACGTGCGTATTGCAAGAAAGGCAGATGATTCCATTCCGAATGTTACAGTGAGTAGCTTGTAGTCTTCGATAGGATCGAACTTAGAACTCCTCCAAATTATTCTTTGATAATCTGTTTGTTCCTCATCTATGAGTACTTGTCTGTACATTTTCTCGATGTCGGCGGAATAAGCGATTTTTAGTAGACGCCAGCGATGTAGCAAAGCAGAAAGATTCTCTTGAATATTTGGTCCTTTTAGTAACTTATCATTTAGTGAGGCACCGGAAGTGGTCTTCTGACTTGCATTAAATACCACTCGAAGCCTCGTAGTGGTGCTGTCTTCTTTTATCACGGCGTGATGAGGAAGATAATATCCAATGTAGTCTTGGTCTTCAACCTTGACATCATCACTCGGATTCACTCGGGACATATGGTTCAGTTCCAAATATTCATTAATACAACTTGAATATTGCAAGTGAAGAGCAGGATCTCTTTCAAGCTTTCTTTCCCAGCGAAGGAACTGAGATATCGCAGTTTTCTTTGATTCGCCCAACTTTGGAGAATTGTCCTTGAACGGCAACTTAACTTTGTAAAGTCCGTTTTCCCTCTTACAATTGTTACGAAATATGTCTTCACATATCTCATCATCAGATGTGTACGCTTTGGTTGATTGAACTTCTTCGAGTTCCCAAAATTTTTGCATTTCACTGTGCAGATCTGTCAAACTATGCAGATAAACTAAATTCGTAGTCTGTAATGCTGTAGATACTTCATGAGGCTCGCATCCCACAGGTCCGGACAGAATCCAGCCAAACCTAGTGTTCTGGGCCATAGGACAGTTCTTCGTACCTCTTAAACATCCATCTAACAAGATTGAAGGATATAGGTCTGCACCAAGAATAAGATCAATTTTCTTATTCCCACAATAGTTTGGATCAGCTAACGTCAAACCTCTTATGTGCTCCCAACTTGGTTTCCGGATGGTAAGCGTTGGAGCATATCTTGTGAGATTCTTCATCACTAATGCTGACACTTCATTAGCAACGATTTCTGAGTGAATATTTTTAAGGGTAATGCCAGTGGCTTTGTAGCATGGTTTTACGTTTTGATTTCCTATTCCAACTATCTGAGTATGTATATGTTCTTTCTTTAGCCTTAAAGTTTGAGCTAAGAACTCGGAAATAAATGTTATTTGCGATCCTTGATCCAAGAGTGCTCTCGCTACTATTTCATTTCCAAATGTGTCGGATATCTTAACGATTGCTGTACTTAACAGAACTGTGTTGACTATGGGCTGCTTGCTTTGAGCAACATGTGAAGTAAATTCAACACTTTCTTGGGGAATGTTGGAAGAATTGCCTTCAGGAGAAGATTCGGTAGAATTAGTACTTGTAGCTATTGCCTCGTGCAACAAAAAATGATGTATTCTTTTACAGATACGACAAGAATTTTTACTCGAACATTGTCTTACTGGATGTGAAGCTGACATACAGTTAAAGCAAAGGCTTTTACTTTTAACTACTTGCAGGCGTTCAGCATCTGTCTTGCTGAAAAACACCTGGCACCTAGAAAGACAGTGATCAGCGTTACAGAGAGTGCAAACAGCTTTCGAAACGTGACAGCTTGACTTAACATATGTCGACCTTGATGCAATTCCTGGTTTGCCAGTAACTCGTGTATTCTCACTTATAGCTTCCAATGTTCGAAATCTACCTTCTAAGAATGATAGTAAATCTTGAAGTGTGGGAATGTCTGTTTTGGAATGAAGACCTTGTTTCCACAACTGTAGCGTATCTGCTGATAATTTTTGAGCTATTATAAATACTAATATTAGATCCCATGAATTTATGTTGATACCTAAATTTTTAATAGCAGCCAAACATTCTTGAGTTGTAACTAATAACGACTTCACCGATTGAGAATTATCGTTAGTTTTCTGTTGAAAAAGAAATCTTTTTAAAGTAACATTAATTAACATTCTTTTGTTTTCAAAACGATCCTTTAGTATCTCCCAAGCGCTCTTATAATTCGAAGATGTAACTGCAAAATGCTTAATTAGCTTTTCAGCCTCTCCTGATACTTGCGACTTTAAATAGAATAGCTTTTGTACTTCTGAAAGCGATTTATTATCATGGACCATGGCAATAAATAGATCGCGAAATGATGACCAATCTTCATATGATCCATTAAATATTGGAATTTGTACTGGTGGTAACCTTAATTCATTAAAATAATCCTTTGGAAGAACAGCGGTTTGTTTACTAACATCAGTGTTCGGATTGATTGGCGGGAAACTTTGTTCCATTTCACTTTCGATTTCCGAATAGTTATTCGTGAAGAATTCTTCTACCTGGTCACTGAAATCTTCTTTTAAATAAGAATTGTCTTTCGATATTCCGTTTGTTAAAATCTGTTTATGATTACTTCGAAATTCTTCATAGAAATTCTGAAAGTTCTTTAAACGAATTCGAAAGTAATTAAAAGTTTTTCGTTCTTTGGAATCTTTCTTATAGTTTCTTACTAACTTAATCATGCTTTCAGGAATATCATTTTGAAGAATTATCATAGATTCCATATTTGCCATATCTTAAGATTACTTTGAATCTAGTAAATACTTAACGAAAATGTTATAAAATCAACTAACCTGTGCTGCGACTCGAACGGACCAGCTTGAAGCGGCGGCTTATATTAATGTGGTGGTGTTGGTTTTCTTAAAGAGACAAATCAGTTGATTGGGTTATTAACAAAGATATTTACTGGATGGATGACTATATTTACAGGTTTTAACAGCTTAAAATGCTCAGCTTTGTGAGCGTGAAAAAAGCGAGCTTATGGTTCGCCTGCTTAACGGAACAACTTTTAATCAAAACAATTCGTTTTGCGGGTTGCCGGAAAATCACGTCATTTGGCGCCGTATCCCAAAGATGGCTATTTCGCCACAGCGCTAAATGAACAAAGTGATGTGATTGGCCCGAACACCTCATATTTAAAACAATCCACATAATTTACATAAATGATTTTTCATTGATGTAAGGAGATAGGTGATTGTTTCGCCAATCATCGCATATGAACTTCACCAAAGCTTCTTTGAAATTAACGTTTTTCAATTCAGCGTGAAAATCTGATGGACGAAGTTGGTCCGGCCCACTGATGTTAAAGCCATGTCTATATTTAGTTTATTTTAAAATGCCTTCGTTGTTCTTGGTCGAGGGACAGAAGTATATCAATAATGAGAATTACATCCTGAGATTAAATAAAATGTTTGAATGCTCGATACTGGCACCATGCCAATCAGAACTGTATCAATGGTTTCTACGAAAAACTTACATTGCTCAGTTATAGAGACATCAGCATGAAAAGGAGCCAAACGCTTTTGATCCAGTTGGTTATGGTTAGAATATAGTATATAATAGATACAGTTTCAAATGGTTCGAAAAAGACCAGCTACCACCATCGGTAGAGATAATCACTAATGATGAGAATACTGCATGTATAACAGACGTTTATTTTCAATTTACACAATTATTTTATTTCTTTTAACTAATAACATTCTTGATTTTATCAAATGGCCCTAAAGCAGAACATGATGTACACATAATCACAGGAAATACATATAGATGACTATTCTGAAGAAAGGACATTTGAAGACGTTAACGTTATTAATATTCATATATGTCATAAATAAACCATATGTTCCACTTTTGAGATATAACGAAATGAAACAAAATAAAACCTAGTCAAATTTGGAATGTTTTCCCGATGTTTGCTAATGATTTCCCAATCAAATCAATTTTACACGACACGAAACTCGAGTATGCTATTAGTATGAAAGGTAAGTTTTAAAAAAATCCCATTCATATGAGTGGTGGAATGCCCTTCAGCTTTGAAGATACTGCGCGGCGCTCGAATATAATTTAGTGCGCAACCACTTCATAGCCAAAGCTGAAGGTCTTTCCACCACTACCGAGCCAGCTGAATATTATTTTCTTGATTAATACCTAAATAACTATCTCGTATTAAATTTTCATACGGTGTAAAATATTTTGAAAAAACGTGTTTTTTTGCATAAACAAACGAGAAGCTGAAGTACAACCCACCCTCAGCATACCAGCTGAATACCCAAAAACATCATAAAATAGTCCAAATAACCCGTAAATAAATTTTCAGCCGGTGTAAAATATTTTTATTTTTGAACTTTTTTTACGTGTTCCGAACGCCCCCCCGCCTACACCCACCGCGGTCGCGCCAGCTGAATTCGATTTTTGACATTACCAATAACTTATCTAACTATTTTTACACAAATCAGTCGGTGTAAAATGACTAGCCAAAAATGTCACTGCCTCCCGGGCTATACTGAGAGCTTACATCAGGAGGTCCAAATGGTTCGTACGCGATATCGACATAGCCAGCGACAAATGCCCTCACTACTTCAATTTACTGGCAAGCTAGTCACTAATTTCTATGGATCAGTGGACCATATTGACAATGAAGAGTTAAAAGACCTAGTGGTCTATGATCACACAGATGCCCTACACATTCACCGTCCAAGGGCGGCGCTCTTGCTAGCAAGTTAACTCTTTTAAATCCTTGATAGCCTTCTGAAAATAAAATTATGTACAGAAACGAAAGCAATTAACTATATACAAGAAAAAAAATCCCGAAGAATTAGCAACATGCCTAATACTCCTCCTGTTCAACAGTTATGCCAATTGATCGGACCCTGCCTTAACCGAGATGCCCCATTCAAAGTTCATATTCGCAATGGTAAACTTCATTTATGTAGCCTAGTGCTGATGTTATGTTAAATTACGCGTCATACTAGAGGCTTCGTAAACCCTGACGACTCAGATATAACAATACGAGTGTGATAAGTGATCGGAGCATAACTATTTTAATAGCATAACTACTTAGTATAACTATTAAAAAATGCGTAAAATTGATTTAAAATAATTTGTATAAAATATACCATAAATAGTTATTTTAAAAATATTTCGTAAAATATACTTAATACCACAATACTTAATGTAACCTTTAATGTACTAATGATATCGTCGTTTATATTTATTCACGGAGGCCATAAAACAAATTACATTTCTACGATATAACAGTAAGGCATGTTGTTTAAAACGGTATATGCATTTATAAATAGGGAATCGAACAAATAATTATTAATCATCTACACAAATTAAATAAATAATTGGTAGTTTCATAAGAGGCAAAATGGTTTTAAAAGCTTGATCATTACAAGTGCACAGCCAAATAGTGAAAAAAATAAATTTTGTAAAATCGTCCACTAGTCTAAATATCGAATCGTCCAAATAGTGAATAAAATAATGTGCTCTTATTGTTAGACCACTGTATGTAAGAAGAAATCTGACATATACTTGCAAGTTTAACTCGATTTGACTTTTGTCGATGATTTGGTGCTCAGTCGTGGAGATGCTGTACAGGTCGAAGGCTCGACCCAGGACGACGATCCCGACAACAAAGGGAATAATCATTCTCTAAATTCTGGAGTAAAAATACATAAAATAAAAATAATACATGGGCTCTTAAGTGACTAGAAAAATATTTATTGCTTTAATAAATTGTATCACAAAATTTTTTTGTCAAAACATTTGCACAGAAATAATTACAAAAAGTCACTGATTTATTAAAAAAAAAGACAATGATTGCAGCAGGTTACAGCATAAATGTTTTCTGATAAATTGAGGATTGACATTAGCGCGTAACCGGTATAATACAACTTGGGTAGAAATATTTTATGTGCAATTATATTATTCACCTATTGTCTTTTAGGATAAAAATACCTTTTATATACATTGAACATGATTTAAAAAATAATTAAGTTAAAAAAATAAGTATTCAATACTGCTACTTTTTTATTATCTTTAACAAAATCTATGAGCTATATCAATCAAATCAATTATCAATATCAATCAAAAGCTTTTTAATTGATATTGATGATAGGTCAACAAAACTTTCTTTCCACTTACTTTTCAATAGAGTGCGGAAACGGTTTCGAATTCGGTATATAATGTATTTAGTATAGTTTTTTTTTTAACCGACTGCTCAGCGCGCCCACCAAAACTCCAAAGTTAAACCGCCAGAAACTTTAAATTAAAACCGCCAACGCGCGCCAAGTCGAGAGGTTATCAATTCGTCTGTTATGAATTTTTTTATGTATGTTCGAACGGGATATCGGTTCTACTTCAGATATTTTGACTTTTTTTTGTTGGATAGGGAATGTTTCACTTGGGAGCAATTTGAAAAAAAATATTCGGTTATCCGGCATTTAACTATCCGGAATTCTCAATTAACCGATCCGTTTGAAAAAAATAATGTCCGATTTCGAAAATTCTTTTTTTTGTTGGATAGGAAAAATCCACTTAAACAAAATCTGAAAAAAAAATCGGTTATCCGGCTGTTATATTCCAGAAAATGTCGATTAACCGGATTTTTTTAAAAGAATTTACCCGTTTCAAAATGTTTTCATTGTTTAAGAGAAGTTGTACAACATCGACATTTCGTTTACCCTGCATTTATTGCCATGGATAGGGATTGTTTTACGATGTACATTAGGTTAAGATTAAAACTCGTCTAATAGAACATTGCGTTAAAAATATTAAAATACAAATACAACGTTAAAATACGCAATAAAAACATATTTAATTTTCTGCTGATGAAGGGAGATGTATCTCCCGAAACATGTCCAGATTTAATAGATTTTTATTGCGTATTTTAATGTTTTATTTGTATTTTAATACGATATACATTTTTGAAACAAAATGTAAGCACAAGTTTTTATTTGAATTTCATGGTGAATAACTGCAGGGGACGAAGCCCCCCGCTAAATAAACAATTAAAAAGGGAAATATAAAATAAACTTTCTAAAAAAGAAGAAAACCAACTTTAAAATAAATGCGCTAAAAGGTAAAAAATATTTTTTAATTTTACGAACGAGTTGGAAAAAATTGAATTATTTAATTTAAATTTTATATTTATTAGAACTTTTTGAAGTTGGTGCCAATTTACAAAAATAACACCTTTATTTTCGCGCCGATTTCAAAAAGGTTTAATAATTCTATTTTTTCCAATTCGTTCGTAGAATTAAAAATTATTTTTTACTTTTTAGCACATTTTCCTTAAAGTTGGTTTTCCTTCTTTTAGAAAGATTATTTTTAATATGATAAAACCGATAAACTCACAGCAAAGTTGTAATAAATACCACATTCAAAGTACTAGACTTTTTCATTTGAATACATTTTCAAAATACGCCATATCGCGGGCATATACAGAAACTTGAGAGACATAAAAATTATAAAACTTAAAAGACAAAAACTTCAAGGGGAATCAGCCTATGGAGATAATGACCAACCGTCGTGTATAGACAAATAATCCGCGTCGTCGGTAGCAAACACATAAAATTTTACGTTAATGGAACACAAAAGTACATAAAAATACGCTACCATAAATTTGTTTTTAAAAAATCGTTTATCAAATATTTTCTAAAAGATCGAAATCCGTCTCCCAAAATGTCCAGGAAAACGTTTTCCGGTGATGTTAGAAGCGAAACTTCTTCAACCCTTAATATGAAATTGTAGTACATAAATAAAGCATAAAATAACAAAGTACATTGCAGAAGACGACACAGGACAAAACACAGCACATAAACTCATTGAACATATCCACACAACTCAAACTCAGAAATTCCCTCCAGACCAAGAATAGTGAAGACACTAAGCTTCAGTACTAATCCGTCCTTGTTTATCCCCGTATTTTACTTGATTGAAATTGTAACTAATTTAATATGCCCAATACAAATGCATTGACATTGTGGTTCCGACCCCCATTTTACTCTTTCAAAATTCATGGACATGCTCTCGCGGCAGCTAATATTATTTTAATACGCTTAATTTTTTAAGCAACTCTTTTGCAAATTTTACATACTAAATACAATCCTTAAAATATAATTTAAACTCTTAAAATTTAGCAAATTCTAATAAAAATAGCGAATATCACTTTTAAATGGTTCACAAAAAAACGAATAGATGGCAGCACGTCATGAACCATTGGTTCAAATTGATTTTCGGAATATTTTAATAGCTAAACCACTCTGCAAATCGATTCAAATTGTTTTTTGAAGCAAATTTTAACTGTTTTCTTTTAAATAAATTCATGATTAGTTAAAAACAAGAATTCTTGTTAAATTAAGTAGACTCCTAAAACGACTGTACAAACGAGAGCATTAGACACGCCCACAGAAGGCGCAGGTAGGCGTCACTATGACGTCAAATATATACTTTCCCCGCCCTCCGTCAGAAAGCATGAGAACGAGCACACCTTTTATATATAGTCTTCACATCCTTGTCTCCAGACGAGAAACGGAAGGGTAGTGCTACAGACTAAAATAATCCTTAATTGAGGCACCGTCCATCTGACAAAACATGTCTAAAGATCTAATATATTTTTATTGTGTCTTTTTAACGTTGTATTTGTACAATATTTTAATAATAACAATACTGTTAAACCAGAAATAAAGAAGTCCTCCATTTCCAAGCACTCTTGGGAACATGGCACGGAGTAAAGAAAAAGGTGGAGATGATTTGGCGAGATTTCATGAGACGTAAGTTAGCAACCCTAAACTAGGAACAAATAAACCTAGTTTGCAGTAGTTTTCCTACGAGGGAAAAATAAATTATCGCCAAGTACTGGTACAAAGTAGTGCTTTGGAATAGCGCAAAACACTTCACCAGTTCCTACTTTTTAAGCGATTGCTTACTTTCCATTGCAAACCGGTTTTAGACTTGTTCGCACCTCCACCTTCTTCTTTACTCCGTGGGAACATGGTCATATATTTAATTTTTCTAACTCACATTTAATTTGCAAACCTAAATCTCCAGTTGAACTTGACTTCCTGGAGGCGTTTCATATTTTTAGCAATATTGACTCGGTTGTCAATGAAACGTTTGCGGTCCCAGTATTTCCCGCTTGTTGGCACACAATAGTTAACTCCAACCGATTGGAATAGTTTTTTAGTTTATTGTTCTTTGGCAACACTTTAAATTTCTTGGATTTATTTATATTTTTTTACAAACAGACTTTACATTTTCCGCTGATGAAGGGTGATGTATCTCCCGAAACATGTCCGGATTATACGGATTTTTATTGCGTATTTTAACGTTGTATTTGTATTTTAATATTCTTAACGCAATGTTCTATAAGACGAGTTTTTATCTTAATAACACTACCGTTTGAAATGTTTGATTTTGACGCTAACTTTGCTGTCAAATTTCCCACATATCCGTAAATTGAAAAACAAATTTAATTGTTATGTTAGATATTTCAAATTCATAAAGAAAAAATTTCATTCGGACTGTAGGGTCGCGGAGAAGCTTGTAATTAGATATCGAACAATATTAATATTTATGAAACAATATCACAATATATATAATAAAGAAATATATTATAGAAATATATCACTTCTGGGCCCTAGCATGATCTCAGTGGAATCTCGAGAAGAAATTCCTTTATTTATTACTTACTAAATACTATATACAAAATGAGTACAATATGTTGGTAATATTTAAATTAGATATTTGTAAAAAACAATATTTTACTATCAAGTGAATTATACGTTATTGTTTTGCACGAAGCATATCATTATTACCCGCAATATAAAAACATAACAATTTTAAACCAATAACCAAAAATATTTGTTCATCAACGCTTCCGCTACATATCCACAATACTACAATTATCTGACCATTATTGCAAAGTACGTGTCAATGTTCCCGGGTCTTTCCTTCGAGATAGTCAATTGCCGTCGACAATAGCCCACTGTGCAGCTTAGTGCTATGTTAATTCAACCAACTAACCAAAACCAACACTTCGAAGCAATTCTACCAATCACGACTCGCGTAAGATCTCACTCTTGGGATTGATATCGTAAAACGTCACTTCCTGTGAGAACGATTCCAACGTGGAATGATTCCAAAGAGATCGTGCTAGGGCCCCTGGTCACTATATAATAAATAAAGTACTACTATATAATAAACATTCGGACTTGTCACTTATAAGTATTGCTATAAAATATAAAAGAATCATACCTAATTTGAAAGTACTGAAAAGTAAGTTCAACAGAGAATGGTAAAAAGAACGTTTAAAATAGATTCAATGGATAGCATTGATTACTTATGCTTAAAAAAACTGCTTACATAATTTGAAAACACATGATTTTTTTGCTTGCTTATTACATTTTTTTTGCACTGCCCAAAAGTTAAACTACTGAATAATCAGTAAAAAAGCGCAGTTCAATGTTAGGGAAACTTTCAGTGTTAGTAAAAGATAAGGGCGTCGAGACGGAGATGAAACTTGAGCTAATATTTTTAAGATAAGGTTTGACTCTTTTGGAAAAATGCACTATAAATATATACGAGTTGTTTAAACTATGCGAAAATAAGTAATAGTAGTCTTTATTTCAAAGTTATTAATTTCTTTAAAAATATATATTAGTTTTTAATTATAACTAATTGTTTGGCTCCGCGAACTTGTCGAAGAATTTTTATTTTGAGAGTCCCCGTCAGGACCTGAACCCGGAGCCTAATGCTCCAAAGTTCCGCGCGCTTCCAACCAAACTACAAAGGCAAAATATCGGTAGATCTTGGAAATATATATTTTATAAAAATACTTTTTTATGCAATAATTATTTTAATGAAATTTTTTTTGAAAAAATAAAGCGTTTATATTTATGAGATGATTATACGATTTTCTTTTCTGCTCCGGGAAATTATCTTTCTTTTGATATCTCACTTGTTAAGATTCGTCATGCATTAGAGGCGTATATTTTCGACGTATATATATAAATAATACATATATTTTTCGCAAATATTTTTTTGTGATTTTAATTACTTCCAGTATTTGTAAATAAGTTATTGAGTGATTATTTCGTTACAAAATTTAAAATATTAATACGCAGTTAATGAAATATTAATAAAAGAATTATGCATTTTTTTAAATGTCGTTTATCGCAAACAATGCGAGTGTGTTAAGAGTAAGTGTGCAAAAATGCGAGTTAATATAATTTCGAAGCGAGTTAAAAAAATACTGCACATTTTGAAAATTATACCGGCAGAAGAAATTCGATTTTAGCGGTTAATGGCCCATTGTGCAGCTCTAGTACGACTTTTCTGACCGACTGAACAGCGCGCCAACCAAAACTCCAAACTAAAACCGCCAAGTCGAAAGGTTATCAATTCGAGTGTTATGTATTTTTTTATGTGTGTTCGCGCAGAAATTCGGTTCTAATTCAGATATTTGCCCAATTTTTTTTGTTGGATAGGGGATGTTTCACTTGGGAGCAATTTGAAAAAAATATCCGGTTATCCGGTATTTAACTATCCAGAAATCTCACTTAACCGGACCGTTTGAAAAAAAATATTGTCCGATTTCGAAAATTATTTTTTTGTTGGATAGCGAAAAATCCGCTTAGGCACAATCTGCAAATAAAAGTTATCAACTATCGCAGATTTTGATATAGAAATGACTAATAAAAAAAGAATGGTAGTAATTATTTAATTGTCGACTTATCGTCGAGGATGCTCGAGGAAGATGCTCGAGGTTTGAATCTCTTTCCAAAAGGGCAGGGTTGTTCTTCTGGAAAGGTATTTTATAGTTTTTTTTTATGTCATCATCATTTTTATGTCATTTTGCTTGCCATAATTGTTCTTCTGGTTCAGTGGGCCAATTTAAATTTATTTAATCTTTTTTAATTAAAAATTTGTTCTTAATTCCATGAATGTACACTGTAAAAAAAAATGTGCTTAAAAATGAGCAATCGTTTTTCTTTGAGTACAATTGCATCGTAAATGAACGATGACGTACTCAAATTTAAGCAATCTTACTTTCGCAAAAATGAGCAGTATGGTTAAATATTGCTAATCACATCTTCTGTTCAAGCCATCTTAACAAAACGACCTGACACACTTAAAATATTTGTCCAGAAAGTGATTTTCCACATTATTTGATGTCGATTGCTTAAATGGAAACATAGTTATTATAGTTCAATTATCTTACTTCCCATTATTTTGGAACATCTTTTTAACATTTCTTCTCTTTATAAATTCTTCACTTTTAAAAACCATTCAGCTAAACGAAATTATACAGAAAAACATATTTTAAAATAACAATATGAGTTTGGTATTACAAAATCGTTTAAAATAAATATTTAGACAATTATTTTTATGTATGTTAAAGTCTGATGTCCTCATACCTGCGACAGATGTGCGTGGAGTGCCAGCTCAGGTATTGCCCTCGACATCTGACCATAATTAAAAATTACCAGACAATCTCGTGGCTTTCCTTCACGATACATCCCAAATTCTCCATTGTGTAATTCTAGTACGACGTTATTTAACCATCAACAATTTAAAAATTCGATTTTGCCCCAAAGCCAAATGATAGACCATTGCGCAGCTTTAGTGCGACGTTATTTCAGTCAACTATGTTTCAAGCGAAGTGAGTAAAAAATTACTGCGCATTTCGAAAATTATGGCAACTGAGGAAAATCGATTTTGGCGGGATAAGATAGATATTACTGTTATAAATACTGTAGAAACAATTGAAATATCAACGTTATTCGGAAATCGGAATTAACCTTACGGTGTGTCGACCGGAGGTCCTTACACCTTCATCGAATTAAGTCTAGTAAATAGAATAAATAGCGGGATTTAAGTTTAACTAAGAAGTTACTAATTAATTTGGAGGGTAGGGGCCCTAATGCTAAACGCGAGTTCGTTAGCAAACCTGAAAAAAAATAACATCAGTAGATGGCGTGTGTTAGAAATAACTTGAGACAACAAGTGCTTTGTGATACATATTTTATTATTATAAGATGCAAATATACATGTTGAGGACAATAACATAACCATCAACAATATTGTTTACTAAAACAAATATTAATTTTATATACTCTAATCAAAATAGTGGTAGTTAAATTTAAGTGTTTAATCAGCGATTCTGGTCGCTCGTGTAAAAGATAGTACTCGGAAAGCTTGACACATTCTTCAGCTATTGAGGGTTTATGGTATGATCATTGTATTGAATTAGTAACAGGTGATTGTCACTATATAAGCCGAAAGTAAGGTCATGGTGTTTTAGTAATCTGCTTTAAAAATCAATGATGAAGTTTCTTATGGTGGTTCTATGCGTGTTTATATATATATATATATATATATATATATATATATATATATATATATATATATATATATATATATATTAGGCCGGGTCGAAATTTTTTTTTTTTCGATATCGTTATTCTAATAGTGCGGAAAGGGTGACCAGTGTGGTCAATAAACAGGCTGTAATCGGATAATATCTTCTGCTTCCTCATCGCACTTGAAATTTCGAAATTTGGGTAAAAAATGGCTTTTTTCGCTTATTATAGGAAAAATAATATTTTCCGAAATAGTTATCCTAATTGCACGGAAATGGTTTCTAATATGATCACCAAACACGATGTAAAATATTTTTTCGATCAGATAATATCTTCTGCCACCACTTCGCACTTGAATTACTGCTATTTTTGTTAAAAAGTGCACTTTTTCATGTGATAAAAATATGGTTCAAATACTATTTAATAGATGCACTTACACAAATACACTTACAGATGACTAGTTTACAGATGTTTGAATATATTCTTATGGTAAAATTCATTGGCAGATCCAGTGAGGAGGGACACAAGGGCCCGTGCCCCCGGCCCTCTCCAGACAGGCCCACTTCTTTTTTTCCTTATGTAATCGTGGAAGATTTCGATTTATGTAACATATGTTGTGTGATTATTTCAAAGGACAGGGCGATCACTGCACGATATATTGATTTAGTGGTTGTTGTCCAAAGGTTGTTAATGCTTGACTTTCTGATTTTGTAGGCAAAAAATGTGCTAAGTTTTTTACCTACATTAAATCTTCCACGATTACAGAAAGAAAAAAAATACTTACAGATGACTAGATTACAGATATTTGAATTCATCCTTATGGTCAAATTCATTGGTGGATCCAGTGAGGGAGGACAGGGGCCCGTGCACCCTCCCCCTCCCAGACAGGTCCACTTATCTTTTTCCTTATGTAATCGTGGAAGATTTAAATGTAGGTAAAAAACTTAGCAAGTTTTTTGTCTACAGAATCAGAAAGTCAAGCATTAACAACCTTTGGGCAACAACCACTAAATCAATATGGTGTGCAGTGATCTCCCTCTTCTTTGAAATAATCACACAAAATCTTTACATAACTTATATCACTGATTTTGATAAGAACGTTGTTTTAATGAATTCATCTCTATTGCCAGCCCCACATAAACCTTAGCAGATGCTTCTGTTACTGTTACTAACTTTACACATCGTTCAACTACCTGTGTGTGAGATGGGAAGTGAACTATAAGTCCCATTTTGGGTTGTTTTTATCACTCACAATGAACCAGAATATGTCAGTGAACGGAGCATTGGACGAGGAGTAACAGTGGTAGATGACCAGTCAATCATTTCAGTACAGTTATCAGTTTCAAAGTTCAGCTTTGCTGGGAGAAATGAACGCACACCCCTCTCTCTACATCAGCTTTAGAAGGTGACATTCTTAACTTAATAATGAGCTCTGCAACAGGCTCTCTAATGTACGATTTTCTGTCCATCAGCATTATCAGCAATAGGTTCTGAGGATGCGCGGAGTATGCGTGGCGATAAATTGCTGCATCAACGACATTTTTTAGTTTTGACTAATATATTTTGATCTAGAGATAGCTATCCAAACAGGCTTATAACCATGTTTTAGGAACGTGTAGACTTTATGCCGATTCACGTTGACGTGTAAACTCTCATAACAAACTTAACTATGTGTGTGGAGAACTGACATATAATCGTAGTACTCTGTTCGCTGTGTCATACAGCGCGAATGCGATAGTGTCCTAGGTTTCTTTTCCAATGCTCCATGATATATCCACTGACATATTTTGGTCCATTGTGAGAGATAAAACTAACTTGAAATGGGACTTATAGTTCACTTCCCATCTCACGTACAGGCAGTTGAACGTTATGTGAAGTTAGTAACATAAGTATCTTCTAAGGTTTATGTGGGGCTGACAATAGAGACGAATTCATTAGCATAACATTCTGATCGCAATCAGTGGTATGATTTATATAAATATGTGTGATTATTTCAAAGAAGAGGGAGATCACTGCACACCATATTGATTTAGTGGTTGTTGCCCAAAGGTTGTTAATGCTTGACTTTCTGATTTTGTAGACAAAAAACGTGCTAAGTTTTTTACCTACATTTAAATCTTCCACGATTACATAAGTAAAAAGAGAAGTGGACCTGTCTGGGAGGGGGGGGGGGGGTGCACGGGTCCCTGTCCTCCCTCACTGGATCTGCCAATGAATTTTACCATAAGAATATATTCAAACATCTGTAAACTAGTCATCTGTAAGTGTATTTGTGTAAGTGCATCTATTAAATAGTATTCGAACCATATTTTTATCACATGAAAAAGTGCACTTTTTAAGAAAAATAGCGGTAATTCAAGTGCGATGTGGAGGCAGAAGATATTATCTGATCAAAAAAATATTTTACATCGTGTTTGGTGATCATATTAGACATCCTTTCCGTGCAATTAGGATAACTATTTCGGAAAATATTATTTTTCCTATAATAAGCGAAAAAAGCAATTTTTTACCCAAATTTCGAAATTTCAAGTGCGATAAGGAGGCAGAAGATATTATCTGATCAAAAAAATATTTTACATCGTGTTTGGTGATCATATTAGACATCCTTTCCGTGCAATTAGGATAACTATTTCGGAAAATATTATTTTTCCTATAATAAGCGAAAAAAGCCATTTTTTACCCAAATTTCGAAATTTCAAGTGCGATAAGGAGGCAGAAGATATTATCCGATCAAAAAAATATTTTACAGCCTGTTTATTGACCACACTGGTCACCCTTTACGCACTATTAGAATAACGATATCGAAAAAAATGTTTTTTCGACCCGGCCTAATTTATATATATAAATGCGAAAACCCCACTCATTCACTCATCACTAATTCTCCAACTTCCCCTATACCTACGGAGAAAATTTGGCAAATTTGTTACTTATACCTTAAATAGGAAAAGTAAGCTATTTTTTTTCGATCGAACGTATTTAAGGGGGTGTAAAACCCCTTTTTCGATGTTCGTAGCGACGTTAGTTAGGGTATCTACAGATCTAAAAGACCTAGAGTGCTGAAATTTGGAGCACAGCTTCATCTTGGGCCGTTTAAATGCACTGCAAAAGGATTTTTAAAAATTTGAACTCAAACTGCCAATATAAGGATTTTTTAAAAATCTTTCCATAGGATTAACATGGAGAACATGTAACAATGCAACATTTCAAGAATGGAACAATGGAAAATTTTAATAGTATGTAAGCTATGAGGATCATTCTGATTGGCTGATGACTAAATATCGCCAAAATGTCGTCAAATAAATAAGAAATGTTACCAAATAAATAAAAATTTCGCCTTTCTTATAACAATTATTATTACACAATTATAAGAATTGTTCATCTTTCAATTTCTGGGATGTTACTAAAGGTTAAAGTATGGATGTTATTCAACAGGGATAACGTATATATATATCCATATTATTGTACAACCAACTTCTCCATAATACCATTCTTTCCAGTTCTTGCGGGAACTTGCTAATAAAATTTCGTTACAATTTGGAACATTTAATACTTTATTTCGTTTCCCCTGATGAGTGACAAATTAAGAATATTATTTATTTCGCCTATAATTATTGTATTTGTATCTATTTTGTAACTTATTTCCTTCCCGTGCGTAGAACGGGTATTTCAGCTAGTATATATATATATATATATATATATATATATATATATATATATATATATATATATATATATATATATATATATATATATATATATATATATATATATATATATATATATATATATATATATATATATATATATATATATATATATATATATATATATATATATATATATATATATACATATATATATATATATACATATATATATATATATATATATATATATATATATATATATATATATATATATATATATATATATATATATATATATATATATATATATATATATATATATATATATATATATATATATATATATATACACATATATATATATATATATATATATATATATATATATATATATATATATATATATATATATATATATATATATATATATATATATATATATATATATATATATATATATATATATATATATATATATATATATATATATATATATATATATATATATATATATATATATATATATATATATATATATATATATATATATATATATAAAAAAATTTCACCAACTCAACAAAAAATTTCGCCAAATGAACTAAAATATGATCATGTATGCGAAAATAACATAAAAATAGCGAAATCAGTGTTAAAAAATGAAAAAATGTCAAAATGGTGAAATTATGATTGGATAACGGGATGTTAAGTACTACAACAACTATGAAAATTAAATTTAGCATGAAGATACAGCCGAGGAAAAAAAAACGAACCACCCCTGGTTTCTCGGCCACTTTTTATTGTAGAGTTAAACTTAATATACCATTTAGTAAGGAATAAAGTCTACTACACATTGATATACCAAAAATTTGCATAGGGGACTATCTTCATATTAAAATCCGCACCAACTTTAAAAATTCCAATAGCAATACCCAAGTTTGAGTCAATATTTAGAATCTACGACAAAATGTATCGTTGGATATCAATTTGCAAGTCATTTGGTCAAGTAGTTGTTTAATTATGAATTTCGAAAGTTTTGAACTCGTAATGTTAAATGAATTTATTAAACTTTTAATCATATCTCTCAAAACAACAATTTTATTAAGTTTATAATTTTATCTGTGTCACTTCTAAAAAAAATTCAGTAACTTTCATGACTTATATGTATATTTTTTTATTTTATTTAAATTAGGATATTAATATTCATAAAATTTATGAATAGCAACCATGCAATATTTTGATAGTAATGGATTCAGAAAAACGTTTTATATGCATATCTGAAATTTCGTGAATTTCCTCTTTGTAGTTTTTTTGCTATATTAAAATGTGCATCAAATGATCATTTCAGGGGTCGTACATAAATGTAAAATCAACAGTACTTTAAAGAAATCTTCATCAATTTTGCGAATTAAAAGCGCTGTGATCGCATTGGAATAAAATTTTAAATTCTTATATACCGGCGAGGGGTACACGTTAAATATGACCCAAGTGTCCAATATCCTGTCGCTTATTGAGGTTGCGTCGGGTGCCAGCTCATGTGTTGTCCCCGTCATCTGACCATGTTACAAAAATACGAAGCATCGTTACCGGGTCTTTCCTACGACCCCGAACCGTCGTCAATAGCCCACTGTGCAGCTCTAGTGCGACGTTATTTCAACCAAACAAACAATGAACCAGCCGAGAAAATAATGAGCTAGTTTTAAATTTTTAAAAAGTAGGGTGACATTTTCTTCCGCTCGTCACCCCTAATCTGCTTTACTTTGCTATTACTTGAATATTTGCTATTGTAAGATTTGTAAAGGTTTTGGACCACAACACTATATGTGGCTTTACATAAAAACTGATTTTTTAAAGTTGCAAAAATGTTGCGCCCATTGAAGTGCTACAAACATTGTTAAAAATCTTGATTCTTTCTTTATTAAATAGAAATGTGCTTATTTTTGTTTTTTAAATGAGTTTTAAAAGTATTTAAATACTTTTGGGACACCTGCCTACATAATTTCAGAACATCCTAAGAATACAAATAATAAAATTTGACGTCATCAAAAATACATTAAAAAATCACATTTAAGTAGTAACATATCTTTAAGTATAAAGCATATTATATCATATTATTAGAACAATTATAGGCGAGTCTGACCACGCTTAAGAACGGCAAAACATTTTCTACCAGCGTCCTTCATTTCGTAGTCCAACTATTACTTTGTTCAATGTGGAGGTAGCCCCTCAAATAAGATCGATACATATTGTCCAATATATCTGCATGTAAATGTAGGAAATTAACGAAAATTTATATTTAGATTATTTTGAGAGCGGGGAACATTTCTGCGCTATCAAAAGTAGGTGTTGCTATTGAAAATTTTGAAGTTGGTGCAGATTCGAGTATGAAGATAGTCCCCTATGCAAATGTTTTGTATATCAAAGTGTAGTAGACTGTATTCCCTACAAAATGGTATATTAAGTTTAACCTTACAATATATAGTGGCCGAGAAACCAGAGATGGTTCGTTTTTTCCCCCCGGCTGTACATTTAAGCCAAAATTGCTCACTGAGAAAGGATTTTAAAAAATTTGAACTCTAACTGCCAAAAGTAACAATCCCATAGAGTAATGATACAAATAGAGGAATAAAAATGTTGATTTCCGTGTGTCCATCATTAAAACCACGTGATATGTGGAAATGCCAATTCATTCATGCGCCAATATTACTTGGCAGGCCTTGGCGACTTTCAGAACTAAACGAGATCGAAGTATTGTAATATGGTTTTGTGTTTAATTTTGTATTTAAATATAGTTTTTTTTGAACGAGTGGCACAATTTAAGGGAGTTTAACAGATATATTATAGAGATCTTTCTTACTTTGTAGTTTTGGAATAATTGCATTACGTTTTTATGTAAAAAATTTACCATAAGCTGAATTTAGACTGAATTTAATAGTCTAGGTGCCTAGAAGCGAAGCTTCTTTAACCCTTCGTATAATTTTATCTTATCCTAAATATTGCATGATTTGTAAAACATAAGGTAAATTTACCATAAGCGAAGTTCTTTCAATTGTTATTTTGTATACTTCAATAAAAAAAAATATGAGCAATAAAACCTGAGAAATATAAAGAGTTTCACTTCTTCGAGTATTGAACACAAATAAAATATTTTCGTTTCGTTAAAGAAGAGGAAATATTTAGCGCATATTGTTTGAAAATAAGTAAATACGTACATATATGTTAAAAAGTTGAATACAGACCAAACTCCTTATCCCAAAAAGAGAAGAAAGTGCGCTAAATTTGAAACTCCTGCAGATGTCTGAACGCCAAATGTGGCAGCGCTATAACCACGTGATGTGAGTTTTTCTTTTCAATGTTGACACCGCGGCCTTATGAGAGTTTTTGTATTGAAGGCGCTCTCTATTTAATATTACAACTCTCTGAAAAATCCTCGCCACTTATCCACTGACTCATCACTAATTCTCTAACTGACTGTATACCCATGAAGATGAAATTTAATAGAGTTGTTACTTATTTCTTACTTAGGAAACGTAAGCTATCGGATAGGTACAAATCACACTGTACCATAATATTTGGTTCATGAATTCTTTGAACCCCACGTGTTAGTAAGGTCAGAGGGAGAATGTATAAATAGTCAATATGGTTTACGCGGTCTACCTTCTTCTACACAATTTCATTTATCCTCGAAGGATGATTTCCCGTAGAATTATTGGAGTGGAAGCGTATACTGCCTGTCCCTAAGGGTGACATTTTCCTTCATGCGGTATAAAGATCAAAAGGAAAAATGGGTTAACAAACAACCTAATCGACGCTACTCACTTTCCTATACGACGGTAAGTCATTCATCACCCATAGCAAGATTCCTCGGGGCGAAATCGTCTGCAGTTAAGGGCGACATTCCCTTCATGGGGTACAAAAGTCAGCGGACGGAAGGGGTTAATAATCGGATTGGTCGATGCGGCCTACCTTTCCTTATATGATGGTATGCCTATACGAGGAGTTATGTGGGCGCAATCAAAAACTTCTGTTGTAGACTCCTCCAACACGTGGTACAAGTGTCAGAGGGGAAATGGGTGTGCGTCCATCGTATGTAGTGTGGTAACGGGATATGCTAAGAATTTAAAAAAAAAATTTGGTGTGACAATGCAGTAAAATGTGTAATTTTTTATTTTAAAAAGTTCAATATTAAAAGAGTGCGAGGGCAAAATCCAAAAAAGTGCGAGAAAACCCAATATATATTTCAAAAATATTATCGGATTTAATTTTATGTTTACCAAACTACCACAATTTGAGTTTTTTTCTGTATTATATAAATTTTTTTTTTAAAAATATAAGTATAAGAGTAATAAATATAAGTAAGAGTCACGTAGTCTTTAAATGAAATGTCGCCCATTCTGTGGAAAGACATGAAATCAAAAGTAGTTCAAACTAATATAATTATGTCTTTTACTATAATTTTACGCCTGAATAAAAAATATTGTTGATTTTGCAATGTAATAAAGTATTATTTTTTAATTCAATAAACAATTTGTTTTCAATTAAGCGAATTTTTTGCAAATCATAACTTAAAAATTCATGCAGAATACACAGAACACATTTATTACACGATTTTTTATTCTTTATAAACAACTAAAATAGGGAGATGCTTTATCGGAGTAGCAGCCTCGCTGCGGTTTACGTGAATACATACATACACACACATACAAACACATGATGTTCGTTATTTTTATTCATCCTGAAATTAAATTGCCTACATGCACAACGAGGTTTGAGTCATGTGCCAACTTACACAATATGTCATCATATCGACTATTAGAGTCAAGGGCCAACTAAGAGTGTTTGAGACTTGAGTCATGCACCAACTTACACAATATGTCAGTACTTCATAACTAAATCATGTGGCCTAGATGCACAACGAAATTTGAGTCATGTGCCAACTTACACAATATGTCATCATATCGCATGTTCGAGTCATGTCCCAAATAAATTTGTTCCAGAGTTAGAGTCAAGTCCCAACAAATTTCGTTTTAGAGTAGAGTCATGTACCAAATAAATTTGTTCTAGAGTTAGAGTCAGGTCCCAAAAAATTTTGTTTTTGAGCAGAGTCATGTTCCAAATAAATTTGTTTTAGAGTAGAGCCATGTCCCAAATAAATTTGTTCCAGAGTTAGAGTCAAGTCCCAACACATTTCGTTTTAGAGTAGAGTCATGTACCAAATAAATTTGTTCTAGAGTTAGAGTCAAGTTTCAACAAATTTCGTTTTAGAGTAGAGTCATGTACCAAATAAATTTGTTCCAGAGTTAGAGTCAGGTCCCAACAAATTTCGTTTTAGAGTAGAGTCATGTACCAAATAAATTTGTTCCAGAGTTAGAGTCAAGTGCCAACAAATTTCTTTTTAGAGTAGAGTCATGTACCAAATAAATTTGTTCTAGAGATAGAGTCAGGTCCAAACAAATTTTGTTTTAGAGTAGAGTCATGTACCAAATAAATTTGTTCTAGAGTTAGAGTCAGGTCCCAACAAATTTTGTTTTAGAGTAGAGTCATGTACCAAATAAATTTGTTCTAGAGTTAGAGTGAAGTCCCAACAAATTTCGTTTTAGAGTAGAGTCATGTACCAAATAAATTTGTTCCAGAGTTAGAGTCAGGTCACAACAAATTTCTTTTTAGAGTAGAGTCATGTACCAAATAAATTTGTTCTATAGATAGAGTCAGGTCCCAACACATTTTGTTTTAGAGCAGAGTCATGTACCAAATAAATTTGTTCCAGAGTTAGAGTCAAGTCCCAACAAATTTTGTTTTAGAGTAGAGTCATGTACCAAATAAATTTGTTCTAGAGTAAGAGTCAATTCCCAACAAATTTCGTTTTAGAGTAAAGTTATGTACCAAATAAATTTGTTCCAGAGTTAGAGTCAAGTCCAAACAAATTTCGTTTTAGAGTAGAGTCATGTATCAAATAAATTTGTTCTAGAGATAGAGTCAGGTCCCAACAAATTTTGTTTTAGAGTAGAGTCATGCACCAAATAAATTTGTTCCAGAGTTAGAGTCAAGTTCCAACAAATTTCGTTTTAGAGTAGAGTCATGTACCAACTAACTGGATATTTAATTCCTGCATATTGAAACCCTGTTGCCATGATGTACAATAAGGTTCGAGTCTTCTACCAACTTACAAAATATGTTTATTCATCATATCAAACTACCTACTTCCGCAATATGCCAACATATCGAAGGTTAGAGTCACGTCCCAACAAAATTTACTTCTGAGAACAGTGAAGTTCCAACAAATTTTGTTTTACAGTAGAGTTATGTCCCTCATAAATTTGTTCCAGAGAAGAGTCAAGTCCCAAGAAATTTCGTTTTAGAGTAGAATCATGTACCAAATAAATTTGTTCCAGAGTTAGAGTCAAGTTCCAACAAATTTCGTTTTAGAGTAGAGTCATGTACCAAATAAATTTTTAACCTATTTTCCTCATTGTACTCATTTTTGAGTACATGTCTTTTTAAAAAATGAAACTTATGTATTTGAAGCTACGATAAGAATCGAATGTACTGTCATGATTTTCTCAAAAATGAGTACATTTTGTCTTTTCAAAAAATGAAACTTATGTATTTGGAGCTACGATAAGAATCGAATGTACTGTCGAAAATTACTCAAAAATGAGTACATTTTGTCTTTTTAAAAAAATGAAACTTATGTATTTGGAGCTACGATAAGCATCGAAGCACATGTACTGTCGAAAATTACTCAAAAATGAGTACATTTTGTCTTTTTTAAAAAATGAAACTTATGTATTTGGAGCTACGATTAGCATCGAATGTACTGTCGAAAATTACTCAAAAATGAGTACATTTTGTCTTTTTAAAAAATTGAAACTTATGTATTTGGAGCTACGATTAGCATCGAATGTACTGTCGGGAATTACTCAAAAAAGAGTACATTTTGTCTTTTTTAAAAAATGAAACTTATGTATTTGGAGCTACGATTAGCATCAAATGTACTGTCGAAAATTACTCAAAAATGAGTACATTTTGTCTTTTAAAAAAATTGAAACTTATGTATTTGGAGCTACGATAAGCAACGAATGTACTGTCGGGAATAACTCAAAAATGAGTACATTTTGTCTTTTTAAAACAATGAAACTTATGTATTTGGAGCTACGATTAGCATCGAATGTACTGTCGAAAATTACTCAAAAATGAGTACATTTTGTCTTTTTTAAAAAATGAAACTTATGTATTTGGAGCTACGACAAGCAACGAATGTACTGTCGGGAATAACTCAAAAATGAGTACATTTTGTCTTTTTTAAAAAATTTAGTTTATGTATTTGGAGCTACGATTAGCATCGAATGTACTGTCGTAAATTACTCAAAAATGAGTACATTTTGTCTTTTTTAAAAAATTAAACTTATGTATTTGGAGCTACGATAAGCATCGAATGTACTGTCGAAAATTACTCAAAAATGAGTACATTTTGTCTTTTCAAAAAATGAAACTTATGTATTTGGAGCTACGATAAGCATCGAATGTACTGTCGAAAATTACTCAAAAATGAGTACATTTTGTCTTTTTAAAAAAATGAAACTTATGAATTTGGAGCTACGATTAGCATCGAATGTACTGTCGGGAATAACTCAAAAATGAGTACATTTTGTCTTTTTTAAAAAATGAAACTTATGTATTTGGAGCTACGATTAGCATCGAATGTACTGTCGAAAATTACTCAAAAATGAGTACATTTTGTCTTTTTAAAAAATTGAAACTTATGTATTTGGAGCTACGATAAGCAACGAATGTACTGTCGGGAAAAACTCAAAAATGAGTACATTTTGTCTTTTTTAAAAAATGAAACTTATGTATTTGGAGTTACGATAAGCATCGAATGTACTGTCGTGAATTACTCAAAAATGAGTACATTTTGTCTTTTTAAAAAATGAACTTATGTATTTGGAGCTACGATTAGCATCGAATGTACTGTCGTGAATTACTCAAAAATGAGTACATTTTGTTTTTTAAAAAAATGAAACTTATGTATTTGAAGCTACGATAAGCATCGAATGTACTGTCGTGAATTACTCAAAAATAAGTACATTTTGTCTTTTAAAAAAATGAAACTTATGTATTTGAAGCTACGATAAGCATCGAATGTACTGTCGTGAATTACTCAAAAATAAGTACATTTTGTCTTTTAAAAATATGAAACTTATGTATTTGAAGCTACGATAAGCATCGAATGTGCAGTCGTGAATTACTCAAAAATGAGTACATTTTGTCTTTTAAAAAAATGAAACTTATGTATTTGAAGCTACGATAAGCATCGAATGTACTGTCGAAAATTACTCAAAAATGAGTACATTTTGTCTTTTTAAAAAAATGAAACTTATGTATTTGGAGCTACGATAAGCATCGAATGTACTGTCGGGAATAAATCAAAAATGAGTACATTTTGTCTTTTTTAAAAAATGAAACTTATGTATTTGGAGCTACGATTAGCATCGAATGTACTGTCGAAAATTACTCAAAAATGAGTACATTTTGTCTTTTTAAAAAAATTAAACTTATGCATTTGGAGCTACGATAAGCATCGAATGTACTGTCGTGAATTACTCAAAAATGAGTACATGTTGTCTTTTTAAAAAATGAACTTATGTATTTGGAGCTACGATTAGCATCGAATGTACTGTCGTGAATTACTCAAAAATGAGTACATTTTGTTTTTAAAAAAAATGAAACTTATGTATTTGAAGCTACGATAAGCATCGAATGTACTGTCGTGAATTACTCAAAAATAAGTACATTTTGTCTTTTAAAAAAATGAAACTTATGTATTTGAAGCTACGATAAGCATCGAATGTACTGTCGTGAATTACTCAAAAATAAGTACATTTTGTCTTTTAAAAATATGAAACTTATGTATTTGAAGCTACGATAAGCATCGAATGTGCTGTCGTGAATTACTCAAAAATGAGTACATTTTGTCTTTTTTAAAAAATGAAACTTATGTATTTGGAGTTACGATAAGCATCGAATGTACTGTCTTGAATTACTCAAAAATGAGTACATTTTGTCTTTTTAAAAAATGAAACTTATGTATTTGGAGCTACGATTAGCATCGAATGTACTGTCGAAAATTACTCAAAAATGAGTACATTTTGTCCTTTTAAATAAAATGAAACTTATGTATTTGAAGCTACGATAAGCATCGAATGTGCTGTCGTGAATTACTCAAAAATGAGTACATTTTGTCTTTTTAAAAAATGAAACTTATGTATTTGGAGCTACGATTAGCATCGAATGTACTGTCTTGAATTACTCAAAAATGAGTACATTTTGTCTTTTTAAAAAATGAAACTTATGTATTTGGAGCTACGATTAGCATCGAATGTACTGTCGAAAATTACTCAAAAATGAGTACATTTTGTCCTTTTAAATAAAATGAAACTTATGTATTTGGAGTTACGATAAGCATCGAATGTACTGTCGTGAATTACTCAAAAATGAGTACATTTTGTCTTTTTAAAAAATGAAACTTATGTATTTGGAGCTACGATTAGCATCGAATGTACTGTCTTGAATTACTCAAAAATGAGTACATTTTGTCTTTTTAAAAAATGAAACTTATGTATTTGAAGCTACGATAAGCATCGAATGTACTGTCGTGAATTACTCAAAAATAAGTGCATTTTGTCTTTTAAAAAAATGAAACTTATGTATTTGAAGCTACGATAAGCATCGAATGTACTGTCGTGAATTACTCAAAAATAAGTACATTTTGTCTTTTAAAAATATTAAACTTATGTATTTAAAGCTACGATAATCATCGAATGTGCAGTCGTGAATTACTCAAAAATGAGTACATTTTGAATTTTAAAAAAATGAAACTTATGTATTTGAAGCTACGATAAGCATCGAATGTACTGTCGAAAATTACTCAAAAATGAGTACATTTTGTCTTTTTAAAAAAATGAAACTTATGTATTTGGAGCTACGATAAGCATCGAATGTACTGTCGAAAATTACTCAAAAATGAGTACATTTTGTCTTTTCAAAAAATGAAACTTATGTATTTGGAGCTACGATAAGCATCGAATGTACTGTCGAAAATTACTCAAAAATGAGTACATTTTGTCTTTTTAAAAAAATGAAACTTATGTATTTGGAGCTACGATAAGCATCGAATGTACTGTCATGATTTTCTCAAAAATGATTACATTTTGTCTTTTCAAAAAATGAAACTTATGTATTTGGAGCTACGATAAGCATCGAATGTACTGTCGAAAATTACTCAAAAATGAGTACATTTTGTCTTTTTAAAAAAATGAAACTTATGTATTTGGAGCTACGATAAGCATCGAATGTACTGTCGAAAATTACTCAAAAATGAGTACATTTTGTCTTTTTAAAAAAATGAAACTTATGTATTTGGAGCTACGATTAGCATCGAATGTACTGTCGAAAATTACTCAAAAATGAGTACATTTTGTCTTTTTAAAAAAATGAAACTTATGTATTTGGAGCTACGATAAGCATCGAATGTACTGTCGGGAATAAATCAAAAATGAGTACATTTTGTCTTTTTTAAAAAATGAAACTTATGTATTTGGAGCTACAATTAGCATCGAATGTACTGTCGAAAATTACTCAAAAATGAGTACATTTTGTCTTTTTAAAAAAATTAAACTTATGTATTTGAAGCTACGATAAGCATCGAATGTACTGTCGTGAATTACTCAAAAATAAGTACATTTTGTCTTTTAAAAATATGAAACTTATGTATTTGAAGCTACGATAAGCATCGAATGTGCAGTCGTGAATTACTCAAAAATGAGTACATTTTGTCTTTTAAAAAAATGAAACTTATGTATTTGAAGCTACGATAAGCATCGAATGTACTGTCGAAAATTACTCAAAAATGAGTACATTTTGTCTTTTTAAAAAAATGAAACTTATGTATTTGGAGCTACGATAAGCATCGAATGTACTGTCGGGAATAAATCAAAAATGAGTACATTTTGTCTTTTTTAAAAAATGAAACTTATGTATTTGGAGCTACGATTAGCATCGAATGTACTGTCGAAAATTACTCAAAAATGAGTACATTTTGTCTTTTTAAAAAAATTAAACTTATGCATTTGGAGCTACGATAAGCATCGAATGTACTGTCGTGAATTACTCAAAAATGAGTACATGTTGTCTTTTTAAAAAATGAACTTATGTATTTGGAGCTACGATTAGCATCGAATGTACTGTCGTGAATTACTCAAAAATGAGTACATTTTGTTTTTAAAAAAAATGAAACTTATGTATTTGAAGCTACGATAAGCATCGAATGTACTGTCGTGAATTACTCAAAAATAAGTACATTTTGTCTTTTAAAAAAATGAAACTTATGTATTTGAAGCTACGATAAGCATCGAATGTACTGTCGTGAATTACTCAAAAATAAGTACATTTTGTCTTTTAAAAATATGAAACTTATGTATTTGAAGCTACGATAAGCATCGAATGTGCTGTCGTGAATTACTCAAAAATGAGTACATTTTGTCTTTTTTAAAAAATGAAACTTATGTATTTGGAGTTACGATAAGCATCGAATGTACTGTCTTGAATTACTCAAAAATGAGTACATTTTGTCTTTTTAAAAAATGAAACTTATGTATTTGGAGCTACGATTAGCATCGAATGTACTGTCGAAAATTACTCAAAAATGAGTACATTTTGTCCTTTTAAATAAAATGAAACTTATGTATTTGAAGCTACGATAAGCATCGAATGTGCTGTCGTGAATTACTCAAAAATGAGTACATTTTGTCTTTTTAAAAAATGAAACTTATGTATTTGGAGCTACGATTAGCATCGAATGTACTGTCTTGAATTACTCAAAAATGAGTACATTTTGTCTTTTTAAAAAATGAAACTTATGTATTTGGAGCTACGATTAGCATCGAATGTACTGGTTAAAATTACTCAAAAATGAGTACATTTTGTCCTTTTAAATAAAATGAAACTTATGTATTTGGAGTTACGATAAGCATCGAATGTACTGTCGTGAATTACTCAAAAATGAGTACATTTTGTCTTTTTAAAAAATGAAACTTATGTATTTGGAGCTACGATTAGCATCGAATGTACTGTCTTGAATTACTCAAAAATGAGTACATTTTGTCTTTTTAAAAAATGAAACTTATGTATTTGAAGCTACGATAAGCATCGAATGTACTGTCGTGAATTACTCAAAAATAAGTGCATTTTGTCTTTTAAAAAAATGAAACTTATGTATTTGGAGCTACGATTAGCATCAAATGTACTGTCGAAAATTACTCAAAAATGAGTACATTTTGTCTTTTAAAAAAATTGAAACTTATGTATTTGGAGCTACGATAAGCAACGAATGTACTGTCGGGAATAACTCAAAAATGAGTACATTTTGTCTTTTTAAAACAATGAAACTTATGTATTTGGAGCTACGATTAGCATCGAATGTACTGTCGAAAATTACTCAAAAATGAGTACATTTTGTCTTTTTTAAAAAATGAAACTTATGTATTTGGAGCTACGATAAGCATCGAATGTACTGTCGAAAATTACTCAAAAATGAGTACATTTTGTCTTTTTTAAAAAATGAAACTTATGTATTTGGAGCTACGACAAGCAACGAATGTACTGTCGGGAATAACTCAAAAATGAGTACATTTTGTCTTTTTTAAAAAATTTAGTTTATGTATTTGGAGCTACGATTAGCATCGAATGTACTGTCGTAAATTACTCAAAAATGAGTACATTTTGTCTTTTTTAAAAAATTAAACTTATGTATTTGGAGCTACGATAAGCATCGAATGTACTGTCGAAAATTACTCAAAAATGAGTACATTTTGTCTTTTCAAAAAATGAAACTTATGTATTTGGAGCTACGATAAGCATCGAATGTACTGTCGAAAATTACTCAAAAATGAGTACATTTTGTCTTTTTAAAAAAATGAAACTTATGTATTTGGAGCTACGATTAGCATCGAATGTACTGTCGGGAATAACTCAAAAATGAGTACATTTTGTCTTTTTTAAAAAATGAAACTTATGTATTTGGAGCTACGATTAGCATCGAATGTACTGTCGAAAATTACTCAAAAATGAGTACATTTTGTCTTTTTAAAAAATTGAAACTTATGTATTTGGAGCTACGATAAGCAACGAATGTACTGTCGGGAAAAACTCAAAAATGAGTACATTTTGTCTTTTTTAAAAAATGAAACTTATGTATTTGGAGTTACGATAAGCATCGAATGTACTGTCGTGAATTACTCAAAAATGAGTACATTTTGTCTTTTTAAAAAATGAACTTATGTATTTGGAGCTACGATTAGCATCGAATGTACTGTCGTGAATTACTCAAAAATGAGTACATTTTGTTTTTTAAAAAAATGAAACTTATGTATTTGAAGCTACGATAATCATCGAATGTACTGTCGTGAATTACTCAAAAATAAGTACATTTTGTCTTTTAAAAAAATGAAACTTATGTATTTGAAGCTACGATAAGCATCGAATGTACTGTCGTGAATTACTCAAAAATAAGTACATTTTGTCTTTTAAAAATATGAAACTTATGTATTTGAAGCTACGATAAGCATCGAATGTGCAGTCGTGAATTACTCAAAAATGAGTACATTTTGTCTTTTAAAAAAATGAAACTTATGTATTTGAAGCTACGATAAGCATCGAATGTACTGTCGAAAATTACTCAAAAATGAGTACATTTTGTCTTTTTAAAAAAATGAAACTTATGTATTTGGAGCTACGATAAGCATCGAATGTACTGTCGGGAATAAATCAAAAATGAGTACATTTTGTCTTTTTTAAAAAATGAAACTTATGTATTTGGAGCTACGATTAGCATCGAATGTACTGTCGAAAATTACTCAAAAATGAGTACATTTTGTCTTTTTAAAAAAATTAAACTTATGCATTTGGAGCTACGATAAGCATCGAATGTACTGTCGTGAATTACTCAAAAATGAGTACATGTTGTCTTTTTAAAAAATGAACTTATGTATTTGGAGCTACGATTAGCATCGAATGTACTGTCGTGAATTACTCAAAAATGAGTACATTTTGTTTTTAAAAAAAATGAAACTTATGTATTTGAAGCTACGATAAGCATCGAATGTACTGTCGTGAATTACTCAAAAATAAGTACATTTTGTCTTTTAAAAAAATGAAACTTATGTATTTGAAGCTACGATAAGCATCGAATGTACTGTCGTGAATTACTCAAAAATAAGTACATTTTGTCTTTTAAAAATATGAAACTTATGTATTTGAAGCTACGATAAGCATCGAATGTGCTGTCGTGAATTACTCAAAAATGAGTACATTTTGTCTTTTTTAAAAAATGAAACTTATGTATTTGGAGTTACGATAAGCATCGAATGTACTGTCTTGAATTACTCAAAAATGAGTACATTTTGTCTTTTTAAAAAATGAAACTTATGTATTTGGAGCTACGATTAGCATCGAATGTACTGTCGAAAATTACTCAAAAATGAGTACATTTTGTCCTTTTAAATAAAATGAAACTTATGTATTTGAAGCTACGATAAGCATCGAATGTGCTGTCGTGAATTACTCAAAAATGAGTACATTTTGTCTTTTTAAAAAATGAAACTTATGTATTTGGAGCTACGATTAGCATCGAATGTACTGTCTTGAATTACTCAAAAATGAGTACATTTTGTCTTTTTAAAAAATGAAACTTATGTATTTGGAGCTACGATTAGCATCGAATGTACTGTCGAAAATTACTCAAAAATGAGTACATTTTGTCCTTTTAAATAAAATGAAACTTATGTATTTGGAGTTACGATAAGCATCGAATGTACTGTCGTGAATTACTCAAAAATGAGTACATTTTGTCTTTTTAAAAAATGAAACTTATGTATTTGGAGCTACGATTAGCATCGAATGTACTGTCTTGAATTACTCAAAAATGAGTACATTTTGTCTTTTTAAAAAATGAAACTTATGTATTTGAAGCTACGATAAGCATCGAATGTACTGTCGTGAATTACTCAAAAATAAGTGCATTTTGTCTTTTAAAAAAATGAAACTTATGTATTTGAAGCTACGATAAGCATCGAATGTACTGTCGTGAATTACTCAAAAATAAGTACATTTTGTCTTTTAAAAATATTAAACTTATGTATTTAAAGCTACGATAATCATCGAATGTGCAGTCGTGAATTACTCAAAAATGAGTACATTTTGTCTTTTAAAAAAATGAAACTTATGTATTTGAAGCTACGATAAGCATCGAATGTACTGTCGAAAATTACTCAAAAATGAGTACATTTTGTCTTTTTAAAAAAATGAAACTTATGTATTTGGAGCTACGATAAGCATCGAATGTACTGTCGAAAATTACTCAAAAATGAGTACATTTTGTCTTTTCAAAAAATGAAACTTATGTATTTGGAGCTACGATAAGCATCGAATGTACTGTCGAAAATTACTCAAAAATGAGTACATTTTGTCTTTTTAAAAAAATGAAACTTATGTATTTGGAGCTACGATAAGCATCGAATGTACTGTCATGATTTTCTCAAAAATGATTACATTTTGTCTTTTCAAAAAATGAAACTTATGTATTTGGAGCTACGATAAGCATCGAATGTACTGTCGAAAATTACTCAAAAATGAGTACATTTTGTCTTTTTAAAAAAATGAAACTTATGTATTTGGAGCTACGATAAGCATCGAATGTACTGTCGAAAATTACTCAAAAATGAGTACATTTTGTCTTTTTAAAAAAATTAAACTTATGTATTTGGAGCTACGATTAGCATCGAATGTACTGTCGAAAATTACTCAAAAATGAGTACATTTTGTCTTTTTAAAAAAATGAAACTTATGTATTTGGAGCTACGATAAGCATCGAATGTACTGTCGGGAATAAATCAAAAATGAGTACATTTTGTCTTTTTTAAAAAATGAAACTTATGTATTTGGAGCTACAATTAGCATCGAATGTACTGTCGAAAATTACTCAAAAATGAGTACATTTTGTCTTTTTAAAAAAATTAAACTTATGTATTTGAAGCTACGATAAGCATCGAATGTACTGTCGTGAATTACTCAAAAATAAGTACATTTTGTCTTTTAAAAATATGAAACTTATGTATTTGAAGCTACGATAAGCATCGAATGTGCAGTCGTGAATTACTCAAAAATGAGTACATTTTGTCTTTTAAAAAAATGAAACTTATGTATTTGAAGCTACGATAAGCATCGAATGTACTGTCGAAAATTACTCAAAAATGAGTACATTTTGTCTTTTTAAAAAAATGAAACTTATGTATTTGGAGCTACGATAAGCATCGAATGTACTGTCGGGAATAAATCAAAAATGAGTACATTTTGTCTTTTTTAAAAAATGAAACTTATGTATTTGGAGCTACGATTAGCATCGAATGTACTGTCGAAAATTACTCAAAAATGAGTACATTTTGTCTTTTTAAAAAAATTAAACTTATGCATTTGGAGCTACGATAAGCATCGAATGTACTGTCGTGAATTACTCAAAAATGAGTACATGTTGTCTTTTTAAAAAATGAACTTATGTATTTGGAGCTACGATTAGCATCGAATGTACTGTCGTGAATTACTCAAAAATGAGTACATTTTGTTTTTAAAAAAAATGAAACTTATGTATTTGAAGCTACGATAAGCATCGAATGTACTGTCGTGAATTACTCAAAAATAAGTACATTTTGTCTTTTAAAAAAATGAAACTTATGTATTTGAAGCTACGATAAGCATCGAATGTACTGTCGTGAATTACTCAAAAATAAGTACATTTTGTCTTTTAAAAATATGAAACTTATGTATTTGAAGCTACGATAAGCATCGAATGTGCTGTCGTGAATTACTCAAAAATGAGTACATTTTGTCTTTTTTAAAAAATGAAACTTATGTATTTGGAGTTACGATAAGCATCGAATGTACTGTCTTGAATTACTCAAAAATGAGTACATTTTGTCTTTTTAAAAAATGAAACTTATGTATTTGGAGCTACGATTAGCATCGAATGTACTGTCGAAAATTACTCAAAAATGAGTACATTTTGTCCTTTTAAATAAAATGAAACTTATGTATTTGAAGCTACGATAAGCATCGAATGTGCTGTCGTGAATTACTCAAAAATGAGTACATTTTGTCTTTTTAAAAAATGAAACTTATGTATTTGGAGCTACGATTAGCATCGAATGTACTGTCTTGAATTACTCAAAAATGAGTACATTTTGTCTTTTTAAAAAATGAAACTTATGTATTTGGAGCTACGATTAGCATCGAATGTACTGTCGAAAATTACTCAAAAATGAGTACATTTTGTCCTTTTAAATAAAATGAAACTTATGTATTTGGAGTTACGATAAGCATCGAATGTACTGTCGTGAATTACTCAAAAATGAGTACATTTTGTCTTTTTAAAAAAATGAAACTTATGTATTTGGAGCTACGATTAGCATCGAATGTACTGTCTTGAATTACTCAAAAATGAGTACATTTTGTCTTTTTAAAAAATGAAACTTATGTATTTGAAGCTACGATAAGCATCGAATGTACTGTCGTAAATTACTCAAAAATAAGTGCATTTTGTCTTTTAAAAAAATGAAACTTATGTATTTGAAGCTACGATAAGCATCGAATGTACTGTCGTGAATTACTCAAAAATAAGTACATTTTGTCTTTTAAAAATATTAAACTTATGTATTTAAAGCTACGATAATCATCGAATGTGCAGTCGTGAATTACTCAAAAATGAGTACATTTTGTCTTTTAAAAAAATGAAACTTATGTATTTGAAGCTACGATAAGCATCGAATGTACTGTCGAAAATTACTCAAAAATGAGTACATTTTGTCTTTTTAAAAAAATGAAACTTATGTATTTGGAGCTACGATAAGCATCGAATGTACTGTCGAAAATTACTCAAAAATGAGTACATTTTGTCTTTTCAAAAAATGAAACTTATGTATTTGGAGCTACGATAAGCATCGAATGTACTGTCGAAAATTACTCAAAAATGAGTACATTTTGTCTTTTTAAAAAAATGAAACTTATGTATTTGGAGCTACGATAAGCATCGAATGTACTGTCATGATTTTCTCAAAAATGATTACATTTTGTCTTTTCAAAAAATGAAACTTATGTATTTGGAGCTACGATAAGCATCGAATGTACTGTCGAAAATTACTCAAAAATGAGTACATTTTGTCTTTTTAAAAAAATGAAACTTATGTATTTGGAGCTACGATAAGCATCGAATGTACTGTCGAAAATTACTCAAAAATGAGTACATTTTGTCTTTTTTAAAAAATGAAACTTATGTATTTGGAGTTACGATAAGCATCGAATGTACTGTCTTGAATTACTCAAAAATGAGTACATTTTGTCTTTTTAAAAAATGAAACTTATGTATTTGGAGCTACGATTAGCATCGAATGTACTGTCGAAAATTACTCAAAAATGAGTACATTTTGTCCTTTTAAATAAAATGAAACTTATGTATTTGAAGCTACGATAAGCATCGAATGTGCTGTCGTGAATTACTCAAAAATGAGTACATTTTGTCTTTTTAAAAAATGAAACTTATGTATTTGGAGCTACGATTAGCATCGAATGTACTGTCTTGAATTACTCAAAAATGAGTACATTTTGTCTTTTTAAAAAATGAAACTTATGTATTTGGAGCTACGATTAGCATCGAATGTACTGTCGAAAATTACTCAAAAATGAGTACATTTTGTCCTTTTAAATAAAATGAAACTTATGTATTTGGAGTTACGATAAGCATCGAATGTACTGTCGTGAATTACTCAAAAATGAGTACATTTTGTCTTTTTAAAAAATGAAACTTATGTATTTGGAGCTACGATTAGCATCGAATGTACTGTCTTGAATTACTCAAAAATGAGTACATTTTGTCTTTTTAAAAAATGAAACTTATGTATTTGAAGCTACGATAAGCATCGAATGTACTGTCGTGAATTACTCAAAAATAAGTGCATTTTGTCTTTTAAAAAAATGAAACTTATGTATTTGAAGCTACGATAAGCATCGAATGTACTGTCGTGAATTACTCAAAAATAAGTACATTTTGTCTTTTAAAAATATTAAACTTATGTATTTAAAGCTACGATAATCATCGAATGTACTGTCGAAAATTACTCAAAAATGAGTACATTTTGTCTTTTTAAAAAAATGAAACTTATGTATTTGGAGCTACGATAAGCATCGAATGTACTGTCGAAAATTACTCAAAAATGAGTACATTTTGTCTTTTCAAAAAATGAAACTTATGTATTTGGAGCTACGATAAGCATCGAATGTACTGTCGAAAATTACTCAAAAATGAGTACATTTTGTCTTTTTAAAAAAATGAAACTTATGTATTTGGAGCTACGATTAGCATCGAATGTACTGTCGAAAATTACTCAAAAATGAGTACATTTTGTCTTTTAAAAAAATTGAAACTTATGTATTTGGAGCTACGATAAGCAACGAATGTACTGTCGGGAATAACTCAAAAATGAGTACATTTTGTCTTTTTAAAAAAATGAAACTTATGTATTTGGAGCTACGATAAGCATCGAATGTACTGTCGAAAATTACTCAAAAATGAGTACATTTTGTCTTTTTTAAAAAATGAAACTTATGTATTTGGAGTTACGATAAGCATCGAATGTACTGTCTTGAATTACTCAAAAATGAGTACATTTTGTCTTTTTTAAAAAATGAAACTTATGTATTTGGAGCTACGATTAGCATCGAATGTACTGTCGAAAATTACTCAAAAATGAGTACATTTTGTCTTTTTTAAAAAATGAAACTTATGTATTTGGAGCTACGATAAGCATCGAATGTACTGTCGAAAATTACTCAAAAATGAGTACATTTTGTCTTTTTTAAAAAATGAAACTTATGTATTTGGAGCTACGATTAGCATCGAATGTACTGTCGAAAATTACTCAAAAATGAGTACATTTTGTCTTTTTAAAAAAATTAAACTTATGTATTTGGAGCTACGAGTAGCATCGAATGTACTGTCGAAAATTACTCAAAAATGAGTACATTTTGTCTTTTTTAAAAAATGAAACTTATGTATTTGGAGCTACTACAAGCATCGAATGTACTGTCGAGAATAACTCAAAAATGAGTACATTTTGTCTTTTTTAAAAAATTTAGTTTATGTATTTGGAGCTACGATTAGCATCGAATGTACTGTCGAAAATTACTCAAAAATGAGTACATTTTGTCTTTTTAAAAAAATGAAACTTATGTATTTGGAGCTACGATAAGCATCGAATGTACTGTCGAAAATTACTCAAAAATGAGTACATTTTGTCTTTTCAAAAAATGAAACTTATGTATTTGGAGCTACGATAAGCATCGAATGTACTGTCAAAAATTACTCAAAAATGAGTACATTTTGTCTTTTTAAAAAAATGAAACTTATGTATTTGGAGCTACGATTAGCATCGAATGTACTGTCGGGAATAACTCAAAAATGAGTACATTTTGTCTTTTTTAAAAAATGAAACTTATGTATTTGGAGCTACGATAAGCATCGAATGTACTGTCGTGAATTACTCAAAAATGAGTACATTTTGTCTTTTTAAAAAATGAAACTTATGTATTTGGAGCTACGATAAGCATCGAATGTACTGTCGGGAATAAATCAAAAATGAGTACATTTTGTCTTTTTTAAAAAATGAAACTTATGTATTTGGAGCTACGATTAGCATCGAATGTACTGTCGAAAATTACTCAAAAATGAGTACATTTTGTCTTTTTAAAAAAATTAAACTTATGCATTTGGAGCTACGATAAGCATCGAATGTACTGTCGTGAATTACTCAAAAATGAGTACATGTTGTCTTTTTAAAAAATGAACTTATGTATTTGGAGCTACGATTAGCATCGAATGTACTGTCGTGAATTACTCAAAAATGAGTACATTTTGTTTTTAAAAAAAATGAATTTTATGTATTTGAAGCTACGATAAGCATCGAATGTACTGTCGTGAATTACTCAAAAATAAGTACATTTTGTCTTTTAAAAAAATGAAACTTATGTATTTGAAGCTACGATAAGCATCGAATGTACTGTCGTGAATTACTCAAAAATAAGTACATTTTGTCTTTTAAAAATATGAAACTTATGTATTTGAAGCTACGATAAGCATCGAATGTGCTGTCGTGAATTACTCAAAAATGAGTACATTTTGTCTTTTTTAAAAAATGAAACTTATGTATTTGGAGTTACGATAAGCATCGAATGTACTGTCTTGAATTACTCAAAAATGAGTACATTTTGTCTTTTTAAAAAATGAAACTTATGTATTTGGAGCTACGATTAGCATCGAATGTACTGTCGAAAATTACTCAAAAATGAGTACATTTTGTCCTTTTAAATAAAATGAAACTTATGTATTTGAAGCTACGATAAGCATCGAATGTGCTGTCGTGAATTACTCAAAAATGAGTACATTTTGTCTTTTTAAAAAATGAAACTTATGTATTTGGAGCTACGATTAGCATCGAATGTACTGTCTTGAATTACTCAAAAATGAGTACATTTTGTCTTTTTAAAAAATGAAACTTATGTATTTGGAGCTACGATTAGCATCGAATGTACTGTCGAAAATTACTCAAAAATGAGTACATTTTGTCCTTTTAAATAAAATGAAACTTATGTATTTGGAGTTACGATAAGCATCGAATGTACTGTCGTGAATTACTCATAAATGAGTACATTTTGTCTTTTTAAAAAATGAAACTTATGTATTTGGAGCTACGATTAGCATCGAATGTACTGTCTTGAATTACTCAAAAATGAGTACATTTTGTCTTTTTAAAAAATGAAACTTATGTATTTGAAGCTACGATAAGCATCGAATGTACTGTCGTGAATTACTCAAAAATAAGTGCATTTTGTCTTTTAAAAAAATGAAACTTATGTATTTGAAGCTACGATAAGCATCGAATGTACTGTCGTGAATTACTCAAAAATAAGTACATTTTGTCTTTTAAAAATATTAAACTTATGTATTTAAAGCTACGATAATCATCGAATGTGCAGTCGTGAATTACTCAAAAATGAGTACATTTTGTCTTTTAAAAAAATGAAACTTATGTATTTGAAGCTACGATAAGCATCGAATGTACTGTCGAAAATTACTCAAAAATGAGTACATTTTGTCTTTTTAAAAAAATGAAACTTATGTATTTGGAGCTACGATAAGCATCGAATGTACTGTCGAAAATTACTCAAAAATGAGTACATTTTGTCTTTTCAAAAAATGAAACTTATGTATTTGGAGCTACGATAAGCATCGAATGTACTGTCGAAAATTACTCAAAAATGAGTACATTTTGTTTTTTTAAAAAAATGAAACTTATGTATTTGGAGCTACGATAAGCATCGAATGTACTGTCGGGAATAAATCAAAAATGAGTACATTTTGTCTTTTTTAAAAAATGAAACTTATGTATTTGGAGCTACAATTAGCATCGAATGTACTGTCGAAAATTACTCAAAAATGAGTACATTTTGTCTTTTTAAAAAAATTAAACTTATGTATTTGGAGCTACGATAAGCATCGAATGTACTGTCGTGAATTACTCAAAAATGAGTACATTTTGTCTTTTTAAAAAATGAACTTATGTATTTGGAGCTACGATTAGCATCGAATGTACTGTCGTGAATTACTCAAAAATGAGTACATTTTGTTTTTTTAAAAAATGAAACTTACGTATTTGAAGCTACGATAAGCATCGAATGTACTGTCGTGAATTACTCAAAAATAAGTACATTTTGTCTTTTAAAAAAATGAAACTTATGTATTTGAAGCTACGATAAGCATCGAATGTACTGTCGTGAATTACTCAAAAATAAGTACATTTTGTCTTTTAAAAATATGAAACTTATGTATTTGAAGCTACGATAAGCATCGAATGTGCAGTCGGGAATTACTCAAAAATGAGTACATTTGTCTTTTAAAAAAATGAAACTTATGTATTTGAAGCTACGATAAGCATCGAATGTACTGTCGAAAATTACTCAAAAATGAGTACATTTTGTCTTTTTAAAAAAATGAAACTTATGTATTTGGAGCTACGATAAGCATCGAATGTACTGTCGAAAATTACTCAAAAATGAGTACATTTTGTCTTTTTTAAAAAATGAAACTTATGTATTTGGAGCTACGATAAGCAACGAATGTACTGTCGGGAATAACTCAAAAATGAGTACATTTTGTCTTTTTTAAAAAATGAAACTTATGTATTTGGAGCTACGATTAGCATCGAATGTACTGTCGAAAATTACTCAAAAATGAGTACATTTTGTCTTTTTTAAAAAATGAAACTTATGTATTTGGAGCTACGATAAGCATCGAATGTACTGTCGGGAATAACTCAAAAATGAGTACATTTTGTCTTTTTTAAAAAATGAAACTTATGTATTTGGAGCTACGATTAGCATCGAATGTACTGTCGAAAATTACTCAAAAATGAGTACATTTTGTCTTTTTTAAAAAATGAAACTTATGTATTTGGAGCTACGATAAGCATCGAATGTACTGTCGAAAATTACTCAAAAATGAGTACATTTTGTCTTTTTTAAAAAATGAAACTTATGTATTTGGAGCTACGATTAGCATCGAATGTACTGTCGAAAATTACTCAAAAATGAGTACATTTTGTCTTTTTAAAAAAATTAAACTTATGTATTTGGAGCTACGAGTAGCATCGAATGTACTGTCGAAAATTACTCAAAAATGAGTACATTTTGTCTTTTTTAAAAAATGAAACTTATGTATTTGGAGCTACTACAAGCATCGAATGTACTGTCGAGAATAACTCAAAAATGAGTACATTTTGTCTTTTTTAAAAAATTTAGTTTATGTATTTGGAGCTACGATTAGCATCGAATGTACTGTCGAAAATTACTCAAAAATGAGTACATTTTGTCTTTTTTAAAAAATGAAACTTATGTATTTGGAGCTACGATAAGCATCGAATGTACTGTCGAAAATTACTCAAAAATGAGTACATTTTGTCTTTTCAAAAAATGAAACTTATGTATTTGGAGCTACGATAAGCATCGAATGTACTGTCAAAAATTACTCAAAAATGAGTACATTTTGTCTTTTTAAAAAAATGAAACTTATGTATTTGGAGCTACGATTAGCATCGAATGTACTGTCGGGAATAACTCAAAAATGAGTACATTTTGTCTTTTTTAAAAAATGAAACTTATGTATTTGGAGCTACGATAAGCATCGAATGTACTGTCGTGAATTACTCAAAAATGAGTACATTTTGTCTTTTTAAAAAATGAAACTTATGTATTTGGAGCTACGATTAGCATCGAATGTACTGTCTTGAATTACTCAAAAATGAGTACATTTTGTCTTTTTAAAAAATGAAACTTATGTATTTGAAGCTACGATAAGCATCGAATGTACTGTCGTGAATTACTCAAAAATAAGTTCATTTTGTCTTTTAAAAAAATGAAACTTATGTATTTGAAGCTACGATAAGCATCGAATGTACTGTCGTGAATTACTCAAAAATAAGTACATTTTGTCTTTTAAAAATATGAAACTTATGTATTTAAAGCTACGATAATCATCGAATGTGCAGTCGTGAATTACTCAAAAATGAGTACATTTTGTCTTTTAAAAAAATGAAACTTATGTATTTGGAGCTACGATAAGCATCGAATGTACTGTCGAAAATTACTCAAAAATGAGTACATTTTGTCTTTTCAAAAAATGAAACTTATGTATTTGGAGCTACGACAAGCATCGAATGTACTGTCGGGAATAACTCAAAAATGAGTACATTTTGTCTTTTTTAAAAAATGTAGTTTATGTATTTGGAGCTACGATTAGCATCGAATGTACTGTCGAAAATTACTCAAAAATGAGTACATTTTGTTTTTTTAAAAAATGAAACTTATGTATTTGGAGCTACGATTAGCATCGAATGTACTGTCGAAAATTACTCAAAAATGAGTACATTTTGTCTTTTTTAAAAAATGAAACTTATGTATTTGGAGCTACGACAAGCATCGAATGTACTGTCGGGAATAACTCAAAAATGAGTACATTTTGTCTTTTTTAAAAAATGTAGTTTATGTATTTGGAGCTACGATTAGCATCGAATGTACTGTCGAAAATTACTCAAAAATGAGTACATTTTGTCTTTTAAAAAAAATGAAACTTATGTATTTGGAGCTACGATAAGCATCGAATGTACTGTCGAAAATTACTCAAAAATGAGTACATTTTGTCTTTTTTAAAAAATGAAACTTATGTATTTGGAGCTACGATTAGCATCGAATGTACTGTCGAAAATTACTCAAAAATGAGTACATTTTGTCTTTTTAAAAAAATTAAACTTATGTATTTGGAGCTACGAGTAGCATCGAATGTACTGTCGAAAATTACTCAAAAATGAGTACATTTTGTCTTTTTTAAAAAATGAAACTTATGTATTTGGAGCTACTACAAGCATCGAATGTACTGTCGAGAATAACTCAAAAATGAGTACATTTTGTCTTTTTTAAAAAATTTAGTTTATGTATTTGGAGCTACGATTAGCATCGAATGTACTGTCGAAAATTACTCAAAAATGAGTACATTTTGTCTTTTTTAAAAAATGAAACTTATGTATTTGGAGCTACGATAAGCATCGAATGTACTGTCGAAAATTACTCAAAAATGAGTACATTTTGTCTTTTCAAAAAATGAAACTTATGTATTTGGAGCTACGATAAGCATCGAATGTACTGTCAAAAATTACTCAAAAATGAGTACATTTTGTCTTTTTAAAAAAATGAAACTTATGTATTTGGAGCTACGATTAGCATCGAATGTACTGTCGGGAATAACTCAAAAATGAGTACATTTTGTCTTTTTTAAAAAATGAAACTTATGTATTTGGAGCTACGATAAGCATCGAATGTACTGTCGTGAATTACTCAAAAATGAGTACATTTTGTCTTTTTAAAAAATGAAACTTATGTATTTGGAGCTACGATTAGCATCGAATGTACTGTCTTGAATTACTCAAAAATGAGTACATTTTGTCTTTTTAAAAAATGAAACTTATGTATTTGAAGCTACGATAAGCATCGAATGTACTGTCGTGAATTACTCAAAAATAAGTGCATTTTGTCTTTTAAAAAAATGAAACTTATGTATTTGAAGCTACGATAAGCATCGAATGTACTGTCGTGAATTACTCAAAAATAAGTACATTTTGTCTTTTAAAAATATGAAACTTATGTATTTAAAGCTACGATAATCATCGAATGTGCAGTCGTGAATTACTCAAAAATGAGTACATTTTGTCTTTTAAAAAAATGAAACTTATGTATTTGGAGCTACGATAAGCATCGAATGTACTGTCGAAAATTACTCAAAAATGAGTACATTTTGTCTTTTCAAAAAATGAAACTTATGTATTTGGAGCTACGACAAGCATCGAATGTACTGTCGGGAATAACTCAAAAATGAGTACATTTTGTCTTTTTTAAAAAATGTAGTTTATGTATTTGGAGCTACGATTAGCATCGAATGTACTGTCGAAAATTACTCAAAAATGAGTACATTTTGTCTTTTTTAAAAAATGAAACTTATGTATTTGGAGCTACGATTAGCATCGAATGTACTGTCGAAAATTACTCAAAAATGAGTACATTTTGTCTTTTTTAAAAAATGAAACTTATGTATTTGGAGCTACGACAAGCATCGAATGTACTGTCGGGAATAACTCAAAAATGAGTACATTTTGTCTTTTTTAAAAAATGTAGTTTATGTATTTGGAGCTACGATTAGCATCGAATGTACTGTCGAAAATTACTCAAAAATGAGTACATTTTGTCTTTTAAAAAAAATGAAACTTATGTATTTGGAGCTACGATAAGCATCGAATGTACTGTCGTGAATTACTCAAAAATGAGTACATTTTGTCTTTTTTAAAAAATGAAACTTATGTATTTGGAGCTACGATAAGCATCGAATATACTGTCGTGAATTACTCAAAAATAAGTAAATTTTGTCTTTTAAAAAAAATGAAACTTATGTATTTGAAGCTACGATAAGCATCGAATGTGCAGTCGTGAATTACTTAAAAATGAGTACATTTTGTCTTTTAAAAAAATTAAACTTATGCATTTGAAGCTACGATAAGCATCGAATGTACTGTCGTGAATTTCTCAAAAATGAGTACATTTTGTCTTTTAAAAAAAATGAAACTTATGCATTTGAAGCTACGATAAGCATAGAATGTACTGTCGTGAATTTCTCAAAAATGAGTACATTTTGTCTTTTTAAAAAAATGAAACTTATGCATTTGAAGCTACGATAAGCATCGAATGTACTGTCGGGAATTACTCAAAAATGAGTACATTTTACTTTTTTTGAGCGCTTATTTTTAACACTGAACTCGGGTGCTCGGTATGAGGGATTCGAATGCAAAATAATTAATTTCGACAAATGTGTTTGATATTCTAATAAATATAAATTTCTAAGCAATATAAATACCGATAAGTCACTACAGCACATTATTCAACATTATCTACTGTTTATACAATATAATCATTTACTTATGTTTTTTTTTTAATAAACAGTGAAAAAGAAACAATTTTTCACAACAAAATGTACACCATTCGTTTGGTATCCATTGGAAATTTAATAAAAATCGGCTTAAGCGACGTTATGCTTGTAGTTTATCAAATTTATTGATAAAAATTACATCGTCAAATTGTAAAAGGACTCGTATAGTTGTTTTCAGAATCGGATATATCTCAATCCGTGTTAAAACTCGTCCGTCATCAGACTATGGATAAGTAACTATGGATAAGTAACTATGGATAAGTAACTATGGATAAGTAACTATTAATAAGTAACTATGGATAAGTAACTATGGATAAGTAACTATTAATAAGTAACTATGGATAAGTAACTATGGATAAGTAACTATGGATAAGTAACTATGGATAAGTAACTATGGATAAGTAACTATGGATAAGTAACTATGGATAAGTAACTATGGATAAGTAACTATGGATAAGTAACTATGGATAAGTAACTATGGATAAGTAACTATGGATAAGTAACTATGGATAAGTAACTATGGATAAGTAACTATGGATAAGTAACTATGGATAAGTAACTATGGATAAGTAACTATGGATAAGTAACTATGGATAAGTAACTATGGATAAGTAACTATGGATAAGTAACTATGGATAAGTAACTATGGATAAGTAACTATGGATAAGTAACTATGGATAAGTAACTATGGATAAGTAACTATGGATAAGTAACTATGGATAAGTAACTATGGATAAGTAACTATGGATAAGTAACTATGGATAAGTAACTATGGATAAGTAACTATGGATAAGTAACTATGGATAAGTAACTATGGATAAGTAACTATGGATAAGTAACTATGGATAAGTAACTATGGATTAGTAACTATGGATAAGTAACTATGGATAAGTAACTATGGATAAGTAACTATGGATAAGTAACTATGGATAAGTAACTATGGATAAGTAACTATGGATAAGTAACTATGGATAAGTAACTATGGATAAGTAACTATGGATAAGTAACTATGGATAAGTAACTAGACTATGGATAAGTATCAGACTATGGAAGTAAGAGATGTCGTCAAGAAGTTTTTACTGAACCGTATATTTTTTACATAAACAGATAAATGCGCTTACCTAAGCAATTAGTCAAACGTATCGTGTCCTTTTACGCTTTTACAATCTTCAGAAGATGAAAAAGTTTTTATAAGACGAATGCACTGGTTTTGAAAAATCTCGTCGAAGTGATGAAATTTATAAAAATGATTTATTCTACTGTTTAAATTTATTGTTATAAAACAATGCAAAAACTATTATTATAATAATGGTAGTTTTGTACTTATATATTACCCAAATCAAAAATATGTTAAAACATTGACTACAATGAAATAATTGAACAATACTAAAAATAAATGTAATAATAAATTGTATTTTTATAGGTTTTTAAACATACGAATTCAAATAAAGAAAAAAATATCGACTGTTTACAGAATATATTATTCCAAATATCAAATTGAATAATTAAAACAAAAAAAATTACATAACAGTTGAATTGATAACCACTTATCTTGGCGCTCGATTTGGCGATCTAAATTTTTAATTGGCGGGCTTTTCATTCGGTTAAAAATATATGAACATAGTTTTCACATGACAGGCTACATATTCAAACAAACAAATAAAAATTGCCACACTTTACAAAAAAAAAAAAAAATACTTAAATATCAGTACCTGAACCTACACGTTTTTCTTTGAGTACAATTGCATCGTAAATAAGCGATACTCAAATACTCAAATACTAATTGAGTAATTGAGTGAACTAATTGAGTACACTACCTAATTGAGCAGCGTGGTTTTAATATTGCTAATTTCAGCTTCTGTTCAAGTGATCTTGACAAAGCGACATGACAAACTTAAAATAGTTGTTTAGAAGAGGGTTTTCCACATTATTTGATGACGATTGCTTAATTGGAAACTGAGTTATTATAATTGAATTATCTTACTTCCGATTCTTTTGCGCGCCCTTTTAACGTATAATTCTTTTATAACTTATCCACTTCTCCCTGGTAGTACAACGGATAAGGCATTGGACTGCGGTGCCTGTGGATATGGGTTCGATTGCTGGTAAACTTTGTAGTAATTATCGATATTTATTGAAAATGATTTATAAAGGCAACCTATGTAAGCTAACATCTGCTATTTTTATACATTTTTAGTTATTGTACTCGGTTTTGAGTACGTGTCTTTTTCAAAAATGAAACTTATGTATACGGAGCTATGATAATCATCCAATGTAATCAAAAATGAGTACATTTGACTTATTTTTGAGTACCTATTTTTAACAGTGAAAGTGTATTTTTGAATAGAGAAATTTGCGATGAGGAATCCTTGTAACTTTGAAAGTGAATCTTTCATTTTTACACTCGTTTTGATCTGTAACTCGAGGCCCGATAACAAGCGTAAATCCGGTATATATATATATATATATATATATATACACACACACACACAAAACAACTAACTTCGAAAAATTTGTCCGATTTTCTACTAAATATAAATTTCTAAGGATAATATAAATACTAAGAATTTACTAAGGATAATATAAATACTAAGAATTTACTAAGGATAATATAAATACTAAGAATTTACTAAGGATAATATAAATACTAAGAATTTACTAAGGATAATATAAATACTAAGAATTTACTAAGGAATATTATTCAATATTGTTTAATAGGTAACATAATACAATTATAAACTCCTATTATTTTAAATAAACTGTCAAAAGGAAATAATTTTTCATAAAAAATGTACACAATTCGTTTTGTATCCGTTGGAAAATATTCATAATTTTTAAATGTAATAAAAAAATAGGCTTAAGCGATGTTATCGTTGTCGTCTACCCAAGTAATAGATATCGTCAGGAAGTTTTTACTGAACTTACTAATTTTTACATAAACAGATAAATGTTGCTTACCTAAGCAATAAGTCGAAAGTGCCGTACCCTTCTAAGCAGTTTACAGCCTTCAGAAGATGAAAAACTAAGCGTTTCTAAGATGAATGCACTGGTTTTAAAAAATGGCGTCGAAATGATCAAATTTACAAAAAATGATTTAGTCTACTATTTAAATTCATTGTTATAACACATGATTTAAACTATTATTATAACAATGACAGCTTTTTACTTATATATTATCCAAATTAAAAATATATTAAAACCGAGAGTACATTATAATGTTTGAACAATGCTAAAGAAAAATGTAATAATATTATGTGCTTTTATAGGGTTTTAAACAGGCGAATTGAAATAAAGAAAAAATATCAACTGCATCAAAATATATTATTCCAAATATTAAATTGAATAATTATAACACTGAAATATCGTTTTCACAATGACATACTATATATTCAATAGAAGAATTTTAATGATTTGTTTCATACTGGCTATTTTTTTTGAAGTCATAACAGTTTTTAAGTATTAGGCATAAACCAGTTATGCTGGTATTATTAGCCTTTTAAAGTAGTTATGGCTTACAAGATTATCAAGAAGTTTATAACCAATTTGTGAGAAGCTATAACTATAATACACGAGAAACGTGCATACAAAAACAAATATTAAATTTACTATATATACAAACATTATCACATATATATATATATTAACTAATATACTAACAGTATCACAAATATATTAACTAATACACTAACATTAGCACTAATATATCAACTAATACATTAACATTAGAAATAATATACAAACATTAGCACTAATATATTAACTAATATACAAACTTTAGAACTAATATATTAACTAGTTTACTAATATTAGTACTAAAATATTAACTAATATACTAACATTATCACTAATATATTAACTAATATACTAACATTATTACAAATATATTGCCTAATATATTAACATTTGCATTAATATACTGACTAATATACAAACATTAGCACTAATATACAAACATTAGCACTAATATATTAACTAATATACAAACTTTAGAACTAATATATTAACTAATTTACTAACATTAGTACTACTATATTAACTAATATACTAACATTAGCACGAATATATCAACTAATATACTAACATTAGCACAAATATACAAACATGAGCACTAATATACAAACATTAGCACTGATATATTAACTAATATACCAACTTTAAAACTAATATATTAATTAATTTACTAATATATTAATCAATTTACTAATATATTAATTAATTTACTAATATATTAATTAATTTACTAATATATTAATTAATTTACTAATATATTAATTAATTTACTAATATATTAATTATTTTACTAACATTAGTACTAATATATTAACTAATATGCTAACATTAGCACTAATATATCAACTAATACACTAACATTAGCACTAATATACAAACCTGTGCAACGCTTCCAAATTTACAACTTGATGCACAACCAATCCCCATAATGCAGCGATTCTCAACCTTTCAGTATTCGCGGCCCAGTTTTCAATCATAATTTTCATCGCGCCCCCCCACCTCCTTTCCCCCCCCCCCCCCCCTCCTCCCGCTTACAATAAAATGTTTACAACAATAATGTATATTGAGTATTTTGGATTCTGTTTTCAAATTATTTTTAACTAACTGCCAAAACAAGAGTAAAAGTAAGCCAACGTTGGTGAGAAACCACATCTGGCATTTTGCCAGGCGGGCGGTGAACAGATGAAGCGAATGAAAGCGGGGAAAATTTAAATATTATATTTGAAATGAAAGCCAAACAGGGAGATAACGTTAAAAGAATATGAAAGTAGAAAAATTCGTTATTGAAAGTTAACCTAGACGGGGTGAGCTAAATTTAGAAACTGGGAATACATTTTTTCGAATAATAAAAGAAAGTATTCAGAAGCATGACTGAACAAAAGAGAAAAAAATAAGTAATGTTTGTGGAAGGGAATCCACACGACCGATATCATCTCGAGCCAATGGCGTACACAGGAAATTTATAGGGGGGGGGGGGGGTTGATCGTCAGATTACTTTACACGTGTATAAATATATATATATATATATATATATATATATATATATATATATATATATATATATATATATATATATATATATATATATATATATATATATATATATATGCAGGGTGCGGCAAGTTAACTTCCTTTTTTGAAGTGAGTGCTCTGAAGCTTACAGCAGCCCCAGGCAGGTAGGCGTGGTATCGGATAGATTTTAAAGTTTTGTGACTTGTGGTTCAGACGCCATCATACGTTGGAGTAACGAATAGCGTGCATTTGCCGTAGAGGCCTATTTTTCCAACGGAAGTTCAGTGGTTTCAACCCAGCGCGCTTTAAGAAATCGCTTCAATATTGAGCCTTTGGGACATATCCCGGACCGGAAATCTATTTTTTGGTGGGTGACAACGTTCAGGGAAACTGGTTGTGTGCAGAAAAAAAGAAGTGGGGACGCACGTCCCATCAGATCACCCATGGTTTTTCGAGGAAAATGAACAGACTATCACAGTCACTTCAGACCATTATGTAAACAAACATGCTCGAAGAGGTTTTTTTTGCTGATTGATTTAAATATATATATATATATATATATATATATATATATATATATATATATATATATATATATATATATATATATATATATATATATATATATATATATATATATAATTTAAGAAATAAAATACTACAGAGTACAAAATTTTAATTTAGGGACTAGTGGAAAAAAAATAATCATTTAGAATTAATTTTGTACTTTTTACCACTGTTTAAAAAATTTGTGCCAATTCACAAAAAAACCACACCTAAATTTTAGAGCCAATTTCAAAAAGTGATAATGACCATAAAATTAATACTTAAATATTTAAAAAAAATTCCACCTTTGTTCCTTAAATTAATAATTATTTTTAAAAAAACGTTTCAGAGCTTTTTTAAAAGCCGGCTTTTATTTTGAAAAAAAGATTATTTTATACTATATTTTATTCACATTAACTATTGATTATTATGCTTGAGTTTACTTGTCATTCGGGCACAATTAATTTTCATACTTACGAATCTGCCATTATTTTTCACATACATTAAAAAAAAATGCATATGTTTGCACAAAATATAAGTCATTTGTATTTTAGCAATTGAATTTTAAAGTAAAAGCAGTACAAATGTTATAATTCTTCTAAATTAGTATGCATGGGAACCAGGGCCGGGGGGCTGAAACAAGAAATTTCTCAACTTAAAGATTCGAAATTCCCAACTATACATTTGCAAAATATTTCCAGTTGCAACTGGCCGACATTTTTCATCTTTTTTATAGATTAGAGGTAGGATTAAAGGCATTAAACAAACAGTAGAAAGCTACGATACATGTTTTTATATTGTTTTAATTCATTTCATTTATTGCAGTATACTTTATTTGGAAACAATATGTACGAAGATAATTTGTAATTTTCCTGACATAAAACTTTATATTAATTGAGAATTAATGCAAAAGCCTATATGAATTATATTTAAATGAACCTAAACTCGAAAAAAAATATGAAAAATTAATTTTCATTTAAGTAAACAGGAATACGTTGGATATTTTTATAAATTATTTATATATTTTATTATATTATACGGTGGATATTTTTATAAAATAATATCTACTTTTATACAGTTGGTATATTATAATAACTTTGTCTTAATATATCATTATGTACGGTCAGTGATATATAATAATGGTTACATATTCTACGCGCTGTGCCCAGGTGACCAATAAGGCTTTCTTAGTGAAAGAAAAAGTTACTATATTATTTTGAAAAAAAAGCAAACTAATACAAATTTAAAGTATTAACTTGATCACTCAAATTCAGTCTAAAAGAGGATGACTAATAAAGGGTACAAACCAATTAGGTAGAAGATTGACATAACTTCTGCACTGTAGATGGAATCGACACGGGAATACACGATACATCGGATTGGTCTGCTGTCCCTGCAGATAAGTTCATCAAGAAAAACACAAAGACTAAAACCAACCACTTTTGGAAGAGGGACGTTTTTGAAGATACGAAAGAGAGCATCAAAGGCCAGGCAGCGGATGTACAGGAGCAAAACTCTTAAATATCTCTTTGTCAAGAGCGTGATCAACTTGAACTCAGGACTGCTTATATTTTGTTAACTGGAATACATTTGTAGATGTACGAAGAAGAGTATAATAGAACAGTCAATAAAAAGTTCGTTCAGGATGATAACTTTTCCTCAAATAAACCGAAACCAAATTCGTAATAAAAAAAATAATTCAGTTCTCTTCATTAATCATAGAACATCACATGTATTCCAATAAATTTCGTTCTCGATGTATTTGACTGAAAGTCTCGACATAAAGACGCCAGTTGTTACTTGACAAAAAAAAAATCTGGAAGAAAAAGCATAGTAGAAATATTCAATTCCCAGGGATTCATAAAACAAATAATAGCATATGTGACGTAATGACCAATCATTGCAATCCCCGACAGGATGCATGAATCACTGAGAAAAAGCAACAAGGTGGTTGGAATTGAATAATATCTGTAAAAACAGAAAGAAGGGTCGGCAAGCATTTGCTTGATAAACTTGGTGTTTTCGCTTTCATTTGTTAAAAATATTAATTTTCTTCAAACATACATTTTCCCAACTCGGGTATTTTCAAACGCCGAAATTCCCAACTCGGGTATTTTCAAATCCTGAAATTCCCAACTTATAGGGATTCCAAATTATTGCCCCCCCCCCCCCTCCACCGGCGCGACGTGCCTGACGGAAACTGACAATAGGAATGAAGTCTTTTAAAAACACATATGGAATAATCTCACCTTTCCTGATTAATCGTTGGGTTGTCTTTTCCTTCGCTTTTTTTTAAAAGAAAAAAAAGCAACTAAACTGGATTGTTATTGCCTTAGCTTTCTTCTAGAAAATAATTTAACACAATCATCTGATACATGTTTCATTTTGGTTTTAAAAGGCAAAACAAAGCACCATAACTTTCAGAAATACCAAACAAATAAAAGGCCTCAAAAACCAAAAAACCTCCAATTTTCAGGAGTACAAAAAGTAGAAACTGCTCAAAACATCTTTTCATTTGACCTTTATTTTTGACCTGACTATTTTAGTCATCCTTTACTTCTACACTACAAGACTTACAAGATATATTCTAAATGACCGGCGACAAATTTTTTGAAACAAAATATTCTAAACCAAAAAAAAAATGTGATATTTTATTTAGCATTTAAAAAAAAAAAAAATTCGTATTGACTTATTAAATTTTCAACGTGGACATATATAGGCGCCAAAATTGTTCCCGCCATCTAAAATCGAAATAGATTGTTTTTGTTTATTTTACATTTTCTTTTTATTTCCTGTCAAACGATGAATATTTTGTAATGACGGATATGGGAAGGCGCCTAAATGGCGGATAGCTGTCTGCCTGTTGGGAAAAGATGATACGCCATCCCCCCCACACACACACACTTTTAAATAAAAAAAAAACGTTTGTATTTTTTCTAAACATTTTGTTTTGTTTTGGAAATGTTTATTAATTGGAGAAAAAAAGCATTATTTTTGTATAATTTTTTAAAACTTCATACCGATGGGGGGGGGGGGGGCTCGAGCATGCGCAGCAGTCAGTTAATAAATTTTTTAAATAATATTTTCTCTTGGATATTCTCGCGCCCCCCTTCTAGTGTGCTCGCGCCCCCCTAGGGGGGCGCGCCCCACAGGTTGAGAATCGCTGCCATAATGAAATATTAAATACATTTTCCAATTCATGGTAATTGAAATCGTAATTCGTTTCTGAAGTCTCCCTTATGACTCAAACCCCCAGAAGTTCTATGCATTTTTCGAATATGACTACCAACCACCAAATAACCGTCTCTAAGCACATCATAAACTTTTACGAGTGCCCAAAGACCCACAGACTTTGGACTCTGTTTTCCAAAAATGAAACTTATGTATTCGGAGCTATGATAAGCATCGAATGTAATAAAAAATGAGTACATTTGACTTACTATTAAGTAAATTTTTATTTACAAATTTTACAAATTTATGTCTGAAAACAATTAATATTTTTAACAAATGAAAGCGAAAACAACAAGGTTATCAAGGGAAAATGAGAAATTGTCCAACTTTTAAAATTAAACTCATGTGTTTGGTTAAGGATACAGATGGAGTTGTCTAATGCAGTGCAGCCAACATAACTCCAGTGTGTTCCAAACAGACATCCGTTATCCATTGGCGCCTATAGAAATACTCGCAGCTGCTCATTCTGTTTTTATTTTTGGAAAAACAAGCAATATACCTTATTGCATTAAAATGTAGTATTGCTTAACCTATAGACGCCTAACGTCTGCACATTTGGGGGGGGGGCTTTTTGTTACGCTATAATTCTTTTTAGAACTTTCGTGAATAATTTGTCTGACGGTCGTCTTTTTTTTTTTACCCTGGAGCTTTTTCTTTTTTTAGAGTTGAGGTGTGGACTCTGAGGTTTTGGTTTGCACCCTTTATTTATCATCCTCTTTTAGACTGAATGAATTTGAGTGATGAATACTTTAAACTTGCATTAGTTTGCCTTTTTTCAAAATAATGTAGTGACCTTTTCTTTCACTAATAAAGCCTTATTGGTCATCTGTGCACAACGTGTAAAATATGTAACCATTATGATATATCACTGGCTGTGCATAATGATATATTAAGACAAAGTTATTCTAATATACCAACTATAAAAGTAGATATTATTTTATAAAAATATCCACCGTGACAGAAGTTAAGGGTAATGATAACTGTTGCTGTTTCGATATTCATCTGCCAACGTATTCCTGTTTACTTAAATGAAAATTAATTTTTTAAATTTTTTTTAGTTAAGAGTTAAGTTTTATTTAAGTATAATTCATATATACTTCTGCATTAAATTCTCAATTAATGTAAAGTTTTCTGTCAGGAATTACAAATTATCTTCATACATGATAGTGCCTGCTCGTCCACTACACCAAGTACAGCCGGGCTGCACCTAAATTCAGTATTTTAAAACTAAAATCAGATATATATATATTACTAATTTTCTTAAATGAAGATTAGAATTGAAAATGAAATTTCTACGGTAGTAAATAAAATCTCCGATAAATAGCAAGCCTGTTACAGTAATGTACAATTTAGAAGGGGAAAAAACCCCATTCAATTAAAACTGCAGCCAAAAAGCGAAATTTTCGAAATCGGCTGCATCGTTGCCATGGCAACCTCTACGTAGTATGGAGATTCCTCCCCATGCTAATGCACTGCATTATAGCCGAAATGAATTTTCTTCTTTTAGCTGCACTTGAGATTCGATATTCTGATTGGCTCGTGTGTGAAACGCTGGGATGGGTGGGTGAAACGATAACTTACGAGAATATATCTCCAAACGGAAATGCTTTTCGTGCTAAATTTACTGTGTACTGTTGTGTCAGGACATGGTCCTGTTGTTGTTTTGTTATTTAAGTTAATATTAAAATTGACCGATTCGCATGTTTAAAAGAAAGGAGGATTGCATTATTTTTTAAAAAATAAGTAAGTGTTTTCTATTTTTTTCGCATGTTATCATTTTGTAAAAATAGAAAGGAAACTTTGATTTGAGTAGTAAATAATAAAGAATTTCCGTTCATGTATGGGTTGTGGAAAATAAGGGGAGGGGGGGGGGGATTCACATGATTTCGGCTGCACTAACATTTTCGACCACGGGCCGCCACTGCTAATTTTATTAGTGTATTTTAAAACTAAAATTATATATTTTACTAATTTTATTAAATGAAGATTTGAATTGGAAATGAAAATGAATTTTCTACGTTAAGTTAAAAAAATCTCCGATAAATAGCAAACTTGCTGCCGTAATGCACAATTCAGGAGCGGAAAAAACTCCCTTCAATTAAAACTGCAGCCAAAAAGCGAAGTAAGAAATCGGCTGCATCGTTGCCATGTCAACCTTACCTAGTGTGACTTCCCCTACACTCTAAAATGGAGGATGTGACGACACAAACGCAGCCAAAAAGGAATTTTTTCAAATCTGCTGCACTTAGAAATGATTGGTTCGTACTTGATTCGGCGGGGTGGGCTGTAGAGAACCGAGAATTTCCAAGAATCTTTCCAAACGTAAGTAGTTTTCGTGATACCTTTACACGTGTGTTGTTGTTTCGTTACTTGAATTAATATTAAAATTGACCGATTCGCAAGTTTAAAAGAAAAGGAGGATTGATTTAACTTTAAAAAAATATATGTTTTCTATTTTTTTTTTCGCATGTTACCTATCGTAAAATTTGAAAAGAAACTTTGATTGAGTTTGAGCAATAAATATTAAAGAATGTCCGTTGATGTCTGGTTGTGAAAGATAGGTATTATTATAGGAAAGGGGAGATTCAAATACAGTATTCTGCAATAAATCAAATGAATTAAAACAATATAAAAACATGTATCGTAGCTTTCTACTGCTTATTTTAAGCCTTTAATTCTACTTAATCTATAAAACAGATGAAACATGTCGATCACTTGGAACAGAAATTTTTTTTCAATGTTGAGTTCAATGTTGAGTTCCCCTAAAAAAATTGTGTGACGGCCCTGCTCCCCATTAAACCCCCTGACAGAAAGGAGGGCTTTTCCATTCATTAATATGCACCCATTTCCGGGAGTTACAGATTTCGGGGGAAATCGCGTAATCGGCGATTTTTAGTATTTTTTTTTTCGGTGGGAATTTAAGTAGCTCGGTTTGGTTGATTAACGTCGCACTAGAGCTGCATATTGGACTATTGGCAACGGTTCACGGCCCATCTCGAGGGAAAGACCCGGGAATAATGCCTCGTGTTTTTGAAAAACTTATTTTATTCTTTCCTTTTTAGTATCCATTTTAAGTAAAAAAAAACAATCTAATTAAACTATTTCTGTAAAAATGTGCCTGGATCTTTTATTTTCTAACTTTTAAATTTCTTATCTCAATTGGGCATCGTTATTTTTGTGAGAGAATGGTATAGAATTAATTTTGTTTAGAATAGGCTTTTTGACCCACTTCACTGTTTACAGTTTTGTTGATTTTTACTACTTGTTATGTTGAATTTTACTACTTGTTATGTTGATTTTTACTACTTGTTATGTCGATTTTTACTACTTGTTATGTTGAATTTTACTACTTGTTATGTTGAATTTTACTACTTGTTATGTTGAATTTTACTACTTGTTATGTTGAATTTTACTACTTGTTATGTTGAATTTTTCTACTTGTTATGTTGATTTTACTACTTGTTATGTTGATTTTTCTACTTGTTATGTTGAATTTTACTACTTGTTATGTTGAATTTTACTACTTGTTATGTTGATTTTACTACTTGTTATGTTGATTTTTACTACTTGTTATGTTGAATTTTACTACTTGTTAGGTTGAATTTTTATACTCAAAAGCTATGATAAATATATGTTTTACATCGTAACATACTACATTTGCGATATTTTTGGAGTCAATAAAATTAGTAGTTCTGGGAACAATAGACTTGGTAACGAAAAAAACCCAACGTATATGTCGTTTTTAAAAAACTTAAGGAACTTCAAGGAATATTTCGGTTAAATTTGAAGATAATCGAACAACGCGTTTGGTGGTGACTGCGTAACAAACAAACACATTTACAAACAGACGAAATGACAAACAATCGAGTTAAAACAGGGACTTCGAAAATGCTCGGTCAATAAATTAAAAAAAAATCTTTATATTAATCTCGAAACATAAAAAATTCTGCTTTATTTCAAACAGCATCCGATATTGTAGCGATTTTCATAAAGTTGGCGACTCATTCCATCCCTATTGGCGATTCCAAATTTTTTTGAATTTGCAACCATGAACCCCGCCCCCCACTCCCGGAAGAGTTTAAGTACGGCTTTTCAACTTTTTGATGGTTTTCATTAACGTAAATGGATAGTTGTCAGCCACTGGGAGTACGGATAGGGGAAGGAGTTGATATAGAGCTTTTTTTCTGGGACGCGTGTCGGGGATTTGGCAGAGGTTTTTGGCGAGATTTCTATCTGGGTTTGATTTGGAGTGCTGATCAAAATACAGTTTTCGGGTTGATATCGAAAATGGGGGGGGGGGGGGATGTTGGGGTTGGAGTGAAATCAATTGATTTATCTTATGTTCGGAATATATGAAGGGCCTCCGTGGCCGAGTAGATAAAGGCGTCAGCTGGGAATCATAGGACTCCTAGTTCGATCCTGTGCGACGGCCTTGACTAATAAAAGTAAAAAAGTAGTGATCTTGTGATCGGAGGGTTGCCAGCTTCACTACAAAATACTAGGAATGTGGTGCAAGAACATAGACAAAAAAATTATCGGCGTGTATACGGGACTGGTGTATGATACATCTGATCGGGGTCCAAAGTCCCGACCTCTATTGAAGCCGTTGTGGGCCAGTTAAGGTGTTTCTTCGTCATTTGACCATGATTCAAATATACGAGGAATCGTTTCCGGGTCTTTCCTTCGAGGTCCCGAACTGTTGTCAATAGCTCACTGTGCAGCTCTAGTGCGACGTTAATTAACAAAACAAAACCAGTTGGATTATATAAAGGCAATATTTGATTTGAGCCCAGATGTAAAAACTTTTCAAACAAATACCATTTTGGATTCAATAGTTATTTTATCACTTTGGATTCAATTTTAAAATATAATAAAAGAGAAGAAAATGTTATTTATTAAGGACTCTTAATAGAAAAACGCGGAGAAGTAAAAGTTGCTATATCCACGCACACTGAACTCTAACTGTAACTTCTGGAAGGCTCAAATCTTGAGGAAAGTTTACAGTTGAGTATGTTCGCAAGTCTGGACCCGCCGGCCTCCATCTTTGTCCACGTTAAGTAATATGTTTGGTAGGAATAACGATGCAATCACTGATCTCTACTGAGAGCCTCAGTTTCTCAGTGGATAAGGCGTTCAGCTACTAATCAGAGGATTGGTGGTTCGAATCCGTGCGATGGACTTGACAAATAAAAGTAAAAAAGTTGTGATCTTGCGATCGGAGGGTTGCCAGCTTCGCTACAAAAATACTAGAAAGTCGTCCAGAACATCCAACAAATTATACTGGCATGTATACGGGACTGGTGCACTATAAATCTAATCGGGGTCCAATGTCCTAACGCCTATTAAGGTTGCGTCGGGTGCTTGCTCAGGTGTTGCCCTCGTCGTCTGACCATGGTTCAAAAATACGAGGCATCGTTCTCGGGTCTTTCCTTCGAGATAGGTCCCGAACCGTCGCTAATAGCCCACTGTGCAGCTCTAGTGCGACGTTAATGAAACAAACCAAAGCATAACTGCGTCAGATGTGCGTGGAGTGCCAGCTCAGGTATTGCCCTCGACATCTGACCATAATTCAAAATTACCAGGCAGTTTTCTCGTGGCTTTCCTTCGCGATACATCCCAAATGCATCATTGTGTCATTATAGTACGACATTATTTAACCAACCACAATTTAAAAATTCGATTTTGCCCAAAAGCCACATGATAGCTCATTGTGCAGCTTTAGTGCGACGTTGTTTCAATCAACCATGTTTCAAGCAAAGTGAGTGAAAAATTACTGCGCATTTCAAAAATTACGGCAACTGAGGAAAATCGATTTTGGCGAGATAAAATAGATATTACTGTCATAAATAGGTTAGAAGCAATTGAAATATCAAAGTTATTACTTACTTAAAACTATAAATTTTATATACTCTAATAAAAAAAAGTGGTAGTTAAATTTAAGTGTTTAATCAGTGATTCCGGTCGCTCGTGTAAAAGATAATACTCGGAAAGACAATTACAGAACTCAATCAACTTTTTATGCACTTACAGGTGAACAAATGTAATAGAAAAAGAAGTAATTTCTTTGAAAGAAGTTTGTTTGGAGAGTTTCTTTATACTGTTAAATGCTTGAGGTATTACACATTGTTCATCTATTGGGGGTTTATGGCACGATCATTGTATTGAATTAGTAACAGGTGATTGTTACTATATAAGGTGAAAGTAAGGTCATGGTGTTTATAGTAATCTGCTTTAAAAATCAATGATGAAGTTTCTTGTTGTTGTTCTATGTGTGTCGATGTTGATTAACGCAACTTGTGCTGGTAAGTACGTAAACCATTACTAAACTTAAAAATTAATTAAAACTGGCTTCCGTTGCTTTAAAATTTTTTGTCTCCAAGTAAAATTAAGCTGAATTTAGAGTTAATATATACGAGAACTGTTTTAAAATATTTTTGTACTTATGAAAGTTCCATGTTTGTTCTTTCTAGATAAATGTAGAATTTAAATTTGATTATTGCCATAAATAACAAGACTTGCGAAAGTTCCATGTTTGTTCTTTCTAGATCATTGTCGAATTTTAAATTTGATTATTGCCGTAAATAACAAGACTTGCGAAAGTTCCATGTTTGTTCTTTCTAGATCATTGTCGAATTTTAAATTTGATTATTGCCGTAAATAACAAGACTTGCAAAAGTTCCATGTTTGTTCTTTCTAGATAAATGTAGAATTTAAATTTGATTATTGCCATAAATAACAAGACTTGCGAAAGTTCCATGTTTGTTCTTTCTAGATCATTGTCGAATTTTAAATTTGATTATTGCCGTAAATAACAAGACTTGCGAAAGTTCCATGTTTGTTCTTTCTAGATCATTGTCGAATTTTAAATTTGATTATTGCCGTAAATAACAAGACTTGCAAAAGTTCCATGTTTGTTCTTTCTAGATAAATGTAGAATTTAAATTTGATTATTGCCATAAATAACAAGACTTGCGAAAGTTCCATGTTTGTTCTTTCTAGATAAATGTAGAATTTAAATTTGATTATTGCCATAAATAACAAGACTTGCGAAAGTTCCATGTTTGTTCTTTCTAGATCATTGTCGAATTTTAAATTTGATTATTGCCGTAAATAACAAGACTTGCGAAAGTTCCATGTTTGTTCTTTCTAGATCATTGTCGAATTTTAAATTTGATTATTGCCGTAAATAACAAGACTTGCAAAAGTTCCATGTTTGTTCTTTCTAGATAAATGTAGAATTTAAATTTGATTATTGCCATAAATAACAAGACTTGCGAAAGTTCCATGTTTGTTCTTTCTAGATCATTGTCGAATTTTAAATTTGATTATTGCCGTAAATAACAAGACTTGCGAAAGTTCCATGTTTGTTCTTTCTAGATCATTGTCGAATTTTAAATTTGATTATTGCCGTAAATAACAAGACTTGCAAAAGTTCCATGTTTGTTCTTTCTAGATAAATGTAGAATTTAAATTTGATTATTGCCATAAATAACAAGACTTGCGAAAGTTCCATGTTTGTTCTTTCTAGATAAATGTAGAATTTAAATTTGATTATTGCCATAAATAACAAGACTTGCGAAAGTTCCATGTTTGTTCTTTCTAGAACATTGTCGAATTTTAAATTTGATTATTGCCGTAAATAACAAGACTTGCGAAAGTTCCATGTTTGTTCTTTCTAGATCATTGTCGAATTTTAAATTTGATTATTGCCGTAAATAACAAGACTTGCAAAAGTTCCATGTTTGTTCTTTCTAGATAAATGTAGAATTTAAATTTGATTATTGCCATAAATAACAAGACTTGCGAAAGTTCCATGTTTGTTCTTTCTAGATAAATGTAGAATTTAAATTTGATTATTGCCATAAATAACAAGACTTGCGAAAGTTCCATGTTTGTTCTTTCTAGAACATTGTCGAATTTTAAATTTGATTATTGCCGTAAATAACAAGACTTGCGAAAGTTCCATGTTTGTTCTTTCTAGATCATTGTCGAATTTTAAATTTGATTATTGCCGTAAATAACAAGACTTGCGAAAGTTCCATGTTTGTTCTTTCTAGAACATTGTCGAATTTTAAATTTGATTATTGCCGTAAATAACAAGAATTGTAAAAGTTCCATGTTTGTTCTTATCAGATCATTCTCGAATTTTAAATTTGATTATTGCCATAAATAACAAGACTTGCGAAAGTTCCATGTTTGTTCTTTCTAGATCATTGTCGAATTTTAAATTTGATTATTGCCATAAATAACAAGACTTGCGAAAGTTCCATGTTTGTTCTTTCTAGAACATTGTCGAATTTTAAATTTGATTATTGCCGTAAATAACAAGAATTGTAAAAGTTCCATGTTTGTTCTTATCAGATCATTCTCGAATTTTAAATTTGATTATTGCCATAAATAACAAGACTTGCGAAAGTTCCATGTTTGTTCTTTCTAGAACATTGTCGAATTTTAAATTTGATTATTGCCGTAAATAACAAGAATTGTAAAAGTTCCATGTTTGTTCTTATCAGATCATTGTCGAATTTTAAATTTGATTATTGCCGTAAATAACAAGAATTGTAAAAGTTCCATGTTTGTTCTTATCAGATCATTGTCGAATTTTAAATTTGATTATTGCCATAAATAACAAGACTTGCGAAAGTTCCATGTTTGTTCTTTCTAGATCATTGTCGAATTTTAAATTTGATTATTGCTAACAATAGCAAGAATAAACAAATGTTTATATCGTACCCCGGCAAGAAAAGTGACACAAGTAAAAAATGGCAATTTAGAGGTTATGTCATTGAAAATTATGCATAAGGTGCCCCAGGGTGCACGAAAATCGTCACGTCTCTATCTCGCAACTTATCCACCTGAGGGAAGTTGTGTCAGTTTTAATTTAGTCTAGTTCATGATTCGTCACGACAAGAACAATGTCACTTCAGCGTTGCTACTGGAAGGTGTGCATGAGTCAATCAAGAAGAGCGGCAAATTTTGAGTTGTGACACTTTTCTTGTAATAAGGCAAGTTGAATGTAATTTTTTATAGCGTCATAATCCAAAAAGTTACACTTTTCCTGAACCAATTATCTCTGAACGGATTTTTTTACTGGGTTATTTCGACTTGTGCCAGTTTTCCTGACTGAGGATGTCAGTATTTTGTATTATGTAACAATTATTCTCTTGATTTTAGTCTCAGAAAAGCAAGAAAAGTGACACAACTCAAAGACCTCACCAATATTTATCTGATAACACCTCAAATTTGACATTGAGCAGATCTACAAATCCGTTACTAGTCTAAAGAATATAATAGAATTTACTGACATAAATACTTACCTGACATTTAAAAGAAACTAATACTATTTCAATATAAGTTTTGATACTTTTACGCATTTTTTAGCATACGCATTTTTTAGTTTTGATACTTTTCTTGCCGAGGTGCGATGTGTTTAAAAAAAATCTTTATTATTTGACATATGTTAATCAAAAGACTCAGTTTTGTAAACATTTACTAGCGTCTTGGACGGGTTGTATTCACTGAACTCTAACTCTTACTATTGGAAGGCTCAAACCTTGTTTCCTCTACGGACGCGTTGAAGCCAATGTGGAAGCAGCCATACTGCACCCCAACATTTTTTAAAAGTTACTTAGTGGTGTTTTTAAATACCATAGCATTGTAGAAATAGTAAATGCATATAAATATTATATTTCCTTCTTATATAATTAATTTTTATATTGCCAAACAAACAGTTTTTGCTCCTGCTTTTTAACTACTTCGACTTAGACTTGCAAATGATTTTCTATTTTAATAGCGGATTGTATTTAAAATGGGTTTTAAAAGCAAATAGGGATGGAAAAAATTAAAAAACGAATACATGTTGGCTTATTTTAACATGAAAAATATACGAAATATTGCGGTAGCGTGAAAATAGGGGCCCAGAATGGCTGCTTCCACGTTGACTTCAAGTCAACAAATGTCTTGCCAAATCCAGAAGTTACAGTTACCTATCAGTGGTTGTATTTGGCTTGACCCTCAATACCTGGAAAGGAACAGTTCTAATATTGAAAACTTCGCCAGCATTAATGAAAATATGAACAAATATATAACAAAAGATCTTACTTAAAACATCACCGTTGAGTTCCAAATTTTATCTTGTTCATAAGAGTCAATGCTTGGAGGTTTAAATATTAATTCCTAGGCGTGCACTTTTATTTTTTTACCAAATTTTTAGTTCATTGTAAAGAGAAAGATTTCAAGGGCTACCTCAGAAGGTGTGTCAAAAGGTATATATATATATATATATATATATATAATTAGCTGAGAAGATCCAAATATAATAATACCAAGTATTCCTTGTGTAAACAACTATCAAAAGAAACCAAGGAGGAGTTATTTGCAAAGTTAAAAAAAGAATATCTCATATAATCATTTTAAAAATACCCATTATGTCTCATTATTGTTCATTTTCAGCGTGCACAGGTAACCGGACCCAGGGAACGGTGAATGCCTGCGACAAGAGATGCGACACCGGCAACAAGGAGCCGCCGACCTGTCACCAGGATTCATATGCCTACACGGGATGTGCTTGCATTCGAGGATACATATCCGTTGACGACAACAGGCGCAGGGTTATACAGTGCTTGTTCCCGGAGGACTGCCCTAAATAAGATACTTGGTGTCAGTTGTGAATGAAAGACTACAAAAGGTGAGAGTCTATGATCACAATGACCATTTTTAAGTAATTAGCATTGGCAGTCGAAAATGTTAGTGCAGCCGAAATCACGTGACTTCCCCCCTCCCCCCCTCACTTTCCACAACCATGCATAAACGGACATTCTGTGGTACAGATGTATTAAAGGACATTTGGCGCGCGAGTTGTTTTTGGCGGGATTTATAGGGACGATAAATTTATGTTTATCCGCCTAACATTGTCGGTGTATTTATGATTTTATGTAACTTAATATATGATTTTTTTTCAAAATCTTTGTATCAAACGATAGGTTCCTTCAAAAACTTAGAATCAAACGCTTCAAAAACTTAGTATTAATGATGATGATGATGTGAAATTCGATAATTCTGCATAGGGATCCTCATAACAAGAAACCATTCTCTTTTAACAGACCTTCGAGCATGGATCCTTCATAGTAGAGAAAACATAATCTCTCTAACATCAAAGTGAGGCCAAGATGTATGGCCTCAGACACGTGGTTAATGACGTCATTCCATTCATAAATTTTCACTGTTACACATTTCCCAATTCATCAGCCAATCGCGAGTATTTTTTAATTCATCATTTTGAAAAGAAGTCACGTGTTTGAAGCCATTCTGTCTGCGATGTTGGTTTTACGATGATGACGTCATATGCACTCTACTACAATCCATTCTTGTTCGAAGGTTTTTTCTGATTCTTGTGGCGACTTTCAATCTGGAAACCATATGACGTCATCATGCTGCGTAATCGTTTTTGTGCGTTATCGGAACTATTTTTAACGGTAATTTCGAATGAAAGCGGAAGAATGCAACAAAATAGTTAACAACAGTTGTAAAAAACTTCATAATAAATTCTACAGTTTAGCAGCGCAAATCGAAAAAACCATTTGGCGACTTTTTTCGTCGCCAACAAAAGAAAACCGCGCCAAATGTCCTATTATACATCTATTCCCATTCTTTCAATTTTTACGAAAATCCGTTAATCGTCCACGTGTCAAAAAAAAAAATTCTACCTATGCGTAAGAATTATTTTCTTTATGCGTAAATTATTTTTCTTTAAATGTTCGATTATAACAATTTGCTTTCATATTAACATAATACTTGCTTATAAATGTAAAGTGTATTACATATTTCAATGATTACAAATGTCAGATATTTTTCCTCTAACAATTTTTATCTTTGTTTTAGGTTTACCATATTTCTGTGACAGTTCATCAGGAGAAGGCGACTTTTACTTTCAATAGAAAAATTTCGAATGTAATTAATAAAATGGCTCATTCGAATATAAGTATGTGTCAGTGTATATTCATCTTCTCCAAATTATTTCCGAAGTTTTGCTAATTTAGAATAATATTTGGAGTGCCTTTACACAAATTGAGACAAGAAATTTCCCCAAACTTAACGATTTGAAATTCCCAACTTAACGGTGTGGGGTGCCAACTCAGGTGTTGTCCCGTTTTCTGAGCATGCTTCAAAAATACAAGGCATTGTTCCCGGGTCTTTCTTTCGAGATAGGCCCCGAACCAACGCCAATTGTCTAATGTGCAGCTCTAGTTCGATGTTAATTAAACAACCAAACTTATAGATTCGAAATTCCCAACTCAACAGTGCTAAAAATATCCAGTTCCAACTTATCGACATTTGTCAACTTTTTTTTATCTAAGTAATGTTAAACAGTTCTCTCAAAAGTATTGATTTATTGCACCTCATGTTCCAACGCAGTGTCCATTCTGTGCTCTAATTAAAGTTTAATGTTACCAAGGTGGGCAATTTCTAATAATCCCTCGCTTTCATTTGCTAATAATTTTAATTTTCTTGGGACACGAATTTTCTCAACTCAGGGATTTTATGAACTCGAAGTTCCCAAATTTTAAGGTTTCCATATTAATGGATGGGTCATGTCCCCCCTCAACCCCCCCCCCCGGTGCGACGGGCCTGCGTATTTTTCTTCACAGGGATATGTTTGACAATTCGCCAATTTCTGTACCACACAATTTTCTCAGATTTAGTTTAAACTGTCAACTAGTCGATTGAAATATATAATTTGACGTTGTCTTCATTGTAGCACACCATCGCTACGATCCGAGTTACAGCGGTCTAACTGGCCAGGTTATGGCGGAAATGATACTCATTTCAACAACCCCCCCCCCCGCCCTTTCCCAATCTCCCCCCTCCCCCAGCTGCAATTTTCAAAAGGGAGTAAAATAAAAACTTGTCTGGTTATGTCTGATACCGATGTACACAGTTAAAAATAGGTACTCAAAAATAAGTAAAATGTACTCATTTTTGAATACATTATTTGTTTAACATAGCATCAGAACACATAAGTCTCATTTTTGAAAAAGGCATGTACTCCAAAATAAGTAAAATTAATAAAAAGAGCAGTTGCTTGCCGTATTCATAAATCACTTTCAATAAATATAAAAAAATTACAACTAAAACTTACCGGGAATCAAACCTAGGTCCTCAAGCACCCCAGCCCATTGCCTTATTCGTTGTACTACCAGAGCGACGTAAAGAAGTTATAAACAGAAGAAATGTTAAAAAGCTGTACCAAAAACAAAGGAAGTAAGATAATTGAGTTGGTAATAATTCAGTTTACGTTTAAACAATCGACATCAAATCATGTGGAAACCTATCTTCTGAACAAATATTTTAAGTATGTCAGATCGCTTTGTTAAGATGGCTTGAACAGAAGCTCAGATTAGCAATATTAAATCACACTGTTCATTTTTGAGAAAGTACGATTACTTAAACTTGAGTACGTCATCGCTCATTTACGATGTAGTTGTACTAAAAGAAAAGCGATTATGTTCATGTTCAGGTATTCATTTATAAGTATTTTTTGCTACCCAGAGACGTTTGAACATCCATCTACCATTAAATAGGCCATACCAGCTCAATATCGTTAAAAAAAACATGCATTCAAAAATAATTACAATGAGTAAAAATGAATAAATAGAGTAGGTGCTAGCCTACATAGGCTGCCTTCATAAATCACTTTAAATAAATATCGACAATTACAACCTAAACGTAATGTGAATCGAACCCAGATCCCCAGGCACCGCAGTCCAGTGCCTTATCCTCTAAATTACCAGGACGACTTGGGGAAGTTATAAACGGAAGAAATGTTAAAAAGTTGGGCGAAAAGAATGGAAAGTAAGATAACTGAGTTGTAATAACTCAGTTTCAATTTAAGCAATCATTATCAAATAATATGTAAATCCATTGTCTAAACAGCTATTTTAAGTTAACATATTACATATATGATACACTCTAAAAATCTCGGATCATCAATTTAGTTCAATAATAAAAAAAAAAATTGCTCTCATATACTATAATGTCATTTTTAAAAAAAAGTAATGACTGCTAAAAGTACAACAAGCTTATTCTCTCAACGTAATCCAGCACTTCCTGCCACAGGGTTGCAAAATAGTAAACTTATCAATATCACCAAAACTGGAACAACTATCTGGCCAAGATGTTTTTCTTCCATTAGCCACATTAGGTTAGAGACTGTAATTTTTTTTTCAGGCGTAATGTTGTTTTACGCATTTATTATTACAAATTTTTAATTTAGAGTTTTTCAAGAACTGCACTTCCTTAGTTATTCCTTTTTAAAAAAAGGAATAACTAAGGAAGTGCAGATCTTGAAAAACTCTAAATTAAAAATTTGTAATACATAATATTTTTATAATATAAGTGGTAGATAAAAAAATTTTAAGTATCATTTATAATGTTGTGAATTTAAAAATAATATTTGAAATAAATATATTGTTAACTGATCACAAAAATAGTTTTTATGACACCATAACTATCAGACTCAAGAATAATAGGCAGATTATCTATAAGAGTGTTCAGAAGAATGGTTAACAGATATGAAATAAAAATGATCATTGCAAAAAGAAGAAACAATTTTGTTAATAAAATAAATATCACTAAACGGAAACCGTCATGTATAGAATTGCAATAATTTTTAAAAGTCCATGCTTTTGTTTTTAATATAAATTTTAGAAATTTAGATTTGTGATGCATTGTTATAAAGGTTAATTATAAATATTAAATATTTAATTTCTTTTTCGAGTTAACATTGTGAGGGTTGCGTCATGTATATACATCGTGTGTTCCCAATTTTTGTATCAATACACATCATATTTCAAATCGCAAAAATACTCTTTATTTTTAATTTTTCTTTTAATCCAAAGCATTGAAGGAACTTTTAAAATGCATCTCTATTCAATTATTTAAAAATTATGATATTTTAACAATAGGAGTGATAACGGAATGTTAGTAAAACACTTTATGATATAAAAATTTTAATTTCGATATTTGTCTTGCTTTGAATACTTTAGAATGCAACAAGGAACATTTACAGTGTCGCCAATTGCGTATTTCGCCCACTTTTTAACTTTACACGAAATTTTCGCCCACTTCTTCACTTAATTAAAAAAAAATTGTTCTATTTGAAAAACAGTTATAATTAATTTTTTTTAAATAAATCCATATATTAATTTAAATGTTGGTAGGCAAAGTGACCTACTAGATGTTATTTAAGATGATTATGATTATGACCTATTAGATGACCTATTAAGATGTCCATACATTGTTTTGTAATTTTTAAAAAGCAAATATGTGAGCCCGATTCCTTGGACATCATACTAAAAGTTTATAAAAAATGACAAAATTTAATATTTTTTGCAATTTTTTAAATATTTCTTAAAAGATGTTACGATGGTCTCCCTCGTTCATCGTTGTGTTTCTTGGAGATGATTCTCGGCTTGTTTGATGTAAGCGACACCGAAAATTTCGGTTGCAGTTAAAGAGATTGAATCAATTATCGGTGAAACTTCCGATAACGAACTTTTGGTTCAACATATATATATATATATATATATATATATATATATATATATATATATATATATATATATATATATATATATATATATATATATATATATCGCTTTTGAAAGTGGGGGCAAAGAAAGGACATTTTTGACGTTATTTTTGCTCCGCCTTACTAAGGGTTTTGATCATTCTCATTGGCTGTGTGTTTCAAGCAGTGCTACTGAGGTTCGACCCCCGGTTGGGTAACATCTGGTGATTTAATTTTTAATTAGCAAAACAATGTAAATATCTATAAATAATTGTGTTCTGGTAGCTTCACTACTAATCCGTCCTTGTTTTGTTATGTCTCCGTATTTAACTTGATTGAAATTGTAACTCATTTAATATGTCCAATACAAATCCATTGACCTAATGGTTCCGACCCCCATTTTACTCTTTCAAAATTCATGGACATGCTCTCGTGGCAACTAATATTATTTTCATACGTTTAATTTATTAAGCAAATATATTGCAATTTTTACATACTAAATGCAATCCTTAAAATATAATTTAAACTCATAAAATCCAGTAAATACTAAATAAAATTAGCGAATATCACTTTTTTAAATAGTTCATAAAAAACGTATAGATGGCAGCACGTCACGAACCATTGGTTCAAATTGGCTGAAATTGATTCCGGAATATTTTAATAACTTAACCACTCTGCAAATCGATTCAAATTGTTTTTTGAAGCAAATTTTATTTTAACTGTTTTCTTTTAAATAAATTCATGATTAGTTAAAAACAAGAATTCTTGTTAAATTAAGTTTGCTCTGTAGACTCCTAAAACGACTGTACAAACGAGAGCATTAGACAAGCCCACAGAAGGCGGAGGTAGACGTCACTATGACGTCAAAAATATCTTTTCCCCGCATCCGTCAGAAAGTGCGAGAACGAGCACACCTTATATACATATAGTCTCCACTATCCTTGGTATAGACCTCTATTTTGCACCAAGATATGGTACACCGTAGAACTGAAATTGTTAACAGTGTATAATTTGTTATTCTTATTTTATGGTACAATAAAATTAAATAAATTAAAACATCAATACTATTTATTCATATTTGTATTTGTATTTTTAAGGTGATTTCAAACTGGATTAAAAAACAACAACACTTTTGGTTGAATAATTTATTTCTTAAAATGTATGATGTGCAAATAATTCACATATGGCTCTCTATATGCATACTTTCAAATTTAAATGCTATGATATGATACATAAATATTTAACCATACAAATTGAAAAGATTTCACAAATGATTATGTACAATATTATATTTCTAAAATACACTACTTAAATATGCGAATGACCCCTTTGCATTAACAAAAATATCGTGTTGGGTTTGAAATGTGGTTTCAGATATCGACGTTTCAAGTACGTACTAGTGCTTCTTTTTATGGATAACGTACTTATTAGTACTCTAACTAACTTGGCAAAATTAGTACCAATGCCTAGTCAAAGTAACTTATAATTATTAAATGGTGCGTTTCGTCGATTTGTAATTGGCGCCCTCTTTCTTTTTAGATGTGTAGTTGGCAGTAAAAATTATCTAATGAAGTTGATGCTTTTTTTGTTTAAATTTCGATTTGTGCAGAACCGAACTTTTTCTTGGCGGATTTAATTTTCGCCAAAGAATTACCGATGTTAACTTCAATTTTGATGTAGTGATGCAATACTCTGAATAGACCTATCATTTGTAGAATGTATTGTTTTAAAACGAAAACAGACGTTTTCTTCGAAAGTACTGTGTTCTAAAATTTAAATAACAGAATAAAGTAAAAAGTCTTTTTAATTTATCGCTCAATGGAAATTTTGGCAAATAAATGCGTATTTATATTATGACGTCATCTTACAATTAAATATGATGACGCTGTGGTAAGTTGTGTTGGAAGTGTTCTATTAATCAGTTAGGGTTATTTTTACATATATTTGGTTAAGTTTTTTAGTTGTTTTTTTATTTTCCTTTTTGATATAATGATGTAATAATCCGTGTAAATATATTATTTGTAGAATATATTGTTTCAAAACAAAAATAGGCGTTTTCTTCAACAGTATTTTGTTCTGAAATTTAAATAAGGTAATAAAAATAAAAAGTCTTTTAATTTGTCGCTAATGGAAATTTTGACAAATAAATGCTTATTTTTACTATAGTGTCATCTCACAATTAAATATGATGACACTATGAGAAGTTGTGTTCGAAGAGTGTTCTATTAATCAGTTAGGGTTATTATTACATATATTTGGTTAAGTTTTTATTTTTTTTATTTTCCTTTTTGATATAATCTGTGTAAATATATTATTTGTAGAATATATTGTTTCAAAACAAAAATAGGCGTTTTCTTCAACAGTATTTTGTTCTGAAATTTAAATAAGGTAATAAAAATAAAAAGTCTTTTAATTTGTCGTTAATGGAAATTTTGACAAATAAATGCTTATTTTTACTATAGTGTCATCTCACAATTAAATATGATGACACTATGAGAAGTTGTGTTCGAAGAGTGTTCTATTAATCAGTTAGGGTTATTATTACATATATTTGGTTAAGTTTTTATTATTTTTATTTTCCTTTTTGATATAATCTGTGTAAATATATTATTTGTAGAATATATTGTTTCAAAACAAAAATAGGCGTTTTCTTCAACAGTATTTTGTTCTGAAATTTAAATAAGGTAATAAAAATAAAACGTCTTTTAATTTGTCGCTAATGGAAATTTTGACAAATAAATGCTTATTTTTACTATAGTGTCATCTCACAATTAAATATGATGACACTATGAGAAGTTGTGTTCGAAGAGTGTTCTATTAATCAGTTAGGGTTATTATTACATATATTTGGTTAAGTTTTTATTTTTTTTATTTTCCTTTTTGATATAATCTGTGTAAATATATTATTTGTAGAATATATTGTTTCAAAACAAAAAATAGACGTTGTCTTTAAAAGTATTTTGTTCTGAAATTTAAATAAGGTAATAAAAATAAAACGTCTTTTAATTTGTCGCTAATGGAAATTTTGACAAAGAAATGCTTATTTTTACTATGGTGTCATCTCATAATTAAATATAATGACACTGTGAAAAGTTGTGTTGGAAGTGTTCTATTAATCAGTTAGGGTTATTATTACATATATTTGGCTTAATAGGTTTTTTAGTTAGTTTTGAATATATTTTGAAAACATTAATATTAATAAAGAAATGATGCAATTGCTACCACTATTTCTAAATTTAAAGTGTTGTAGATAAAAAAAAATAATAATATAAAAACTAGTGTTCTGCTTGGTGTCTAATTAAAGGATGTATAAAATAGTTATGATACGTTTCAAGTGAAATACAATAAGTATTTTCTATAAGTGTACAGTTCAGTTACTTAAATTAAAATGGTAACATTTCCATTTAAGTAGCTGAAAATAATGACATTTGTTACAGGATCAGGGTTTGAAATTAGTGGTCGTTAGTCGTACTTTGGGCATACAATTTTCAATTTAATGACCTTAGCTTTACATCCAATCGTCATTTTTGACGCCTGATCAGGGTTCGAAATTAGCGATCGTTAGTCGTACTTTGCACATAAAATTTTCAATTTAATGACCTTAGCTTTACATCCAGTCGTCATTTTTAACGCCTGATTATTGTTCGAAATTAGTGGTCGTTAGTCGTACTTTGCACATAAAATTTTCAATTTAATGACCTTAACTTTACATCCAGTCGTCATTTTTAACGCCTGATCAGGGTTCGAAATTAGCGGTCGTTAGTCGTACTTTGCACATAAAATTTTCAATTTAATGACCTTAACTTTACATCCAGTCGTCATTTTTAATGCCTGATCAGGGTTCGAAATTAGCGGTCGTTAGTCGTACTTTGCACATAAAATTTTCAATTTAATGACCTTAGCTTTACACCCAGTCGTCATTTTTGACGCCTAACCTTTTTTTTAATTTACATTTCTGTTTGACGACCGTATTTTTACACCAGCTCGTCAAGTTTTAGCGATGATTTGAAATAATCGCTCTTATACTTTTCAGTAATTTTATCAGTAAGACGGTGATATTTTTAGAGTACAAATGGAAACGTGCTTCTAATTTTATGCAAAAGCTTTAACGTTTACAAACATATTGTAACAGTTGAAACTTCTGCTTCAGCAATTATAATTCGTTTAAAATTACGCCTAAGCAGAACATTTTGACAACTAAAAAAATTGTTAAGTGTCAATGACGCCTAACTTTTATCTGATAATTTCAAACTCCGAAGAGGATAAATAAACAATTATTATTCACGCTCCTGTTGTTCCGGATCTCCCAACCTACCGATTAAGAACTTTTCTGCTCTATCGTGGCCCTTATTTAGGAAAAATAAGTATAAGTCAAATAAGTGTTTACATTAAGACATTTTGTTTACATTAAGACATTTTGTTTACATTAAGTGTTTACATTAAGACCAAAACTTGAATAATTTATAAAAAACTAGACCGTTAAAAGTGTATCTGGCGATTTTACATAAGTAAAAATACAAACAATAAATAATCTAAGAACTAAAATAGTAGCATAACTATTTCGCACTACATTTTAAAAATATGTATCACCTCTGTCTCATATCAGAAGCTAATAGTCACTTGGTGCCCGGCGTTCAATAGAAAAGATAGGATAGGAGCGAAAAATACGAGCTAATTTATGCAGTAACGAACTGCAGTTAATTATACATACCACATTATGAACTACTATACTATCACAGCATTTTACACAATAAATAATTTTCTTTAAGTTCAATTCCACAGAACTGTGAAAAACAAATTCCCATATTTCGTAATGATGATAAAAAAAAGTTAAGAAATTTTATAATGGGATAAATACATTTTTGTGTATAATATACAAGCTAATTACAGCAACCAGGTAGAAGAAATAAATATGATATGCGATTTATCAATGAGAGATGATAATTTCAATATAGTAATCATGATAAGCCTATACACTGAGTGTCCAAAATATTTTGAATAAATGACGTTTTTAACAAAATGCACTATGACGTCACACTATTGCCGCCAGAGGGCGAGTGAAATATTGAAAATGAAAGAAGCTTGTTTACAACGTTAGTAGAGCGTTTTGTCCGAACAGGTATGGGTAAAAAACGCGATTTGACGGTCTTTGAGCGTGGGATGTTTCTGGGCGGCGAGTTGGTGGGGGCCCCCCATTTTTTTCGAATATTGTCCCAGCATTTTCTTCGGAAGGAGTCCCTCACTTTTTAATATAGCACTTTTTAAAAATAAAATGTAAGTCAATTGTTTTACTGCTTTTCCAAAATCAGGAAAAATTTTGTACCCCATATTACCCTTTCCACCCACTTCAACAGACGATAAACGGATTTATTGAACAAGAAAATGCGTCCATCGGCCATCGCAAGTAGTTAAAACAAGGCTAGGCCGTCATTTGAAAAGTGCCCAGTCTCTGTAACTAGTGTTTAAATAGCTTATAAAAGTAAAACTACGAAATTTAGCCCATTTCGAAAATGTTTGGTATATATACATTTATTTATTAATTTTTCAGCTATTCGATTTACAGTATTGAAATAAATGAACAGTTCAATTGTTTTCTTTCTCTCTCTAGATTAATACACATATGCTTTTTTGTTATAAAATTGTTGTAATATATTTCTATTACGGGAAATGAAGCATAATTAGTATTTTTTCTATTGTGAAAAAATTGTTTCAAGTTAATCTGATTTTTATAACTCTTCCCCCACCCTCTTCCCTTTGATCTTGACCCCTCATTTTTATCATCCAATCGCCGGACCTTGTGAAGCTTCTACGGTACACTTGTACATCCTAAATTATGTGTGTCACATACAATTTACATTGTAAAGTCCTGGGTTCGATTCTCGGATAAGGTATGGCCATTTATTTTTAAATCCTGATGTATCATGCGTTTCCTCATAAAAATGTCCTCGTTTACTCAAGAATATATCATCATTCACGATAATTTATTACCTAATGAAGTTTTTGAGCTTTATCTGCCAATGATATCATATATTATTTCTGTAGTGAAGATCCCTTTTGCGGTCCTTTTACCCAATGGATCTTAACACATGAGATATCAAAAGAAAGAGAAATTTCAGGAGCAGTGACGAATCGTACTTTTATCTCATAAATATCAACGTTTTTTTTATTACATTTAAAATAATTCATTTAAACACATTTTTTTAACATGCTGTTGTTCGTGCTGCCATCTATGAATAAGCAGAAGAGTTAAACTTTTGTAATTTTTTTTATTGGGTTATAGAAGTCGGGGAGTGAGCATCAGCAAAACAGCTGCAATAAAATGTTTAAGAGCAGCTGCAAGGAAAGTGTTTGAGGCCAAAAATCTGGGTATCAATCTATCTCTTGTGGTTGTCAGCGGCAACTGTGCTTAGAGTTACAGGTTTGTATGGTACAACTGAAGGCCACCAGTGCAGCAAATCACTACAGATTTTAATCAAGGATCCTCTCAAACCATCCCTGAACGCACTTATTTACTGCACACTTCACCGTATGGGTTATGAAAGCAACAAATCAGTTCTGAGGTCAAAATATTTTTCCCACTCAGTGCATATATGCCTATTTCGGACTTAGTAATGCCATTCTAAAAACTATGAAAAAAACAATCGTGTTAATGTTTGTATTGCTCTCTATAGTTTATGTCCTTATTTAAAAGTTTTCAAAGAAAACTTGCCATGAATTTTTAACCAAAGATATGTTGGTAGATTTTATGCTTTCAATTAAATTTTTTATATGCTTTAGCTTGGAAAATCATATGTATATAAATTTTTTATAATGTATTATGGAGTTATTTTACCATTTCGCGCTACTCTTTTTAATTAACATGTTTATTTTGTTAGACCATAGTTGATAAAATCCCACATTTGGTCACTGGTACCATTAGCTACAATTACAGAAAGAAAGTCGGTACCATCAATCATTCAATCATATTTCTAAAGTATAACATACTTTGGGTACTTGTATTCAAAAGCTCAACTAATTTTAATAAAAAATTGTAATTAAATTTTATTGCAGTACATTATTTACGCATTTAAATGCATTTTTATTTGGCTGAACATGAGTCGCATGGAATTTTCTTTAATTTTTTGTTGATCAAGTAAGTTTGATAATATTCATTAGTAAATCTTCTACAAAAGGAAAATTATCTATCTTTAAATTGAAATATTTATTATATTTTAGATTACCGCTTTTTAATATTAAATAATTTTAATATAAAAATTACTGTAGAGAGATAAATTTAAACTAAAAATAAGTGCTATTTTTTCTGTTTTTAATGTAACTGATTAAATTCACGTAATTTTTATTTCGATTTTGCAAGAGAAATAATAGAACTTTTTTAATTAAACTGTTTTAACGTTCAAATAAATTTGATTTCTTTATTTTGTTGTAAATCTAAAGTTCTTTGATTAAATAATTTGATATATGTGATAGATTTCAAAATATTTATCTATTTGAAAAATATGCAGATTAAGCAATCAACTATTTTAAATATTTTACCAATTATTTTTCAGTTAAAGTAACATATATGTTTCACAATAAAATTACAAATCTTTCAAACCAAACTACTTTATATGTGTTACAATGTGCAATGAACATCACTTAACTCATTGCATGTACTAGGAAGAATAAATATAGTTTCATATATTTTCATATCATATTTACAAAATTAATCATAGTTCATATAAAAATGTATTTAAAAAATAAATTTTACATGTAGAACCTTAATCGAGTCTTAAATTCACTTGCTCTATTCTGATTTTTTTTTACATAAAAGTCAGACCCAAAACAGCAGAATATATTTTAAACTTTAAACATCTGTGTGTAAAAAATTCTGAGTCTTTAATAATTATTAATACGTTTAAAATGTAACTACGATTGAAAATTGCCAATGTCAGCAGAATCCAAACTTATTCCAATTTTGTAATGAACAAAATAATTTAATAATTATTAATACGTTGAAAATGTAAATACGCTTGAAAATTGCCAATGTCAGTCGAATCCAAACTTATTCCAATTTTGCAATGAACAAAATAATTTTATAATTATTAATACGTTTAAAATGTAAATACGCTTGAAATTGCCAATGTCAGCAGAATCCGAACTTATTCTAATTTTGCAATGAACAAAATAATTTCATAATTATTAATACGTTTAAAATGTAAATAAGCTTGAAAATTGCCAATGTCAGCAGAATCCAAACTTATTCCAATTTTGCAATGAACAAAATAATTTAATAATTATTAATACGTTTAAAATGTAAATACGCTTGAAAATTGCCAATGTCAGCAGAATCCAAACTTATTCCAATATTGCAATGAACAAAATAATTTAAATCAAAGCAATTTTGACCAATACATGTATTACTTCGCCAAAATGAATAGCAACGATTGGAGCAACGATTTAAAAAGTGTTAATTATGAAATTAATTACATTTTGAGTAGGTAGTCAGTCTACTTACTTAGACACAGTCGAATTTTTAATAAAATAATATAAGAAACGAATTTTACAAATACGAAGGTACACTTCCAAAAAGCAATCAAGGTTCTGTTAAAGTTTAGTTTTTATCGTGAAGAAAAAAAACATCTGCACTCTTTTTCAGATGTGATTATACTAATCCTTATTTACAGGTTTGAACATTGCGCTACGATATGTAATGCACCAACATCAACATTTATGAAATAGCCGACAGAAAACAGGAAAATCGGCATTTCGCAATGGATGACGAAATACCAATGCTATTGTATGATCCCAAAACACATGATCACCATTACTTTGATACATAAATATCAGAACTCACAATACTGCTGTATTGTACGATTAAAGTATTGTCAGTAATTGGAAGCAAGACAAAATTGAATGTTGTGTATGATCATCGGTATAACCATAGCTATTGGTAATTGGAAATAAAATAATAATACGTAATTATTCATTAAAGAATCATAATTAATCAATAACTACATATGATATGTAATTATAAATTTCACCATAGACAATATTTTAAGGGAGACGTAAGCCCCATATACCGAAAAAAAATTGCTATTTCTTTGCATAAAACAATGCTGTACATATTTAGGAAGGTGTACATAAATTTCAAAGCAGTAGAAGAAATAGAACATACGTTTTTTTACATATTTATGTTCCATTTATCATCTGCCAGTCTACTTTTCGTCTGAAACATTCGCCACTTACTCAAAATAATTTTGCTGAATTTTGATCATGTTTAAAATGCTGAGACTTTGTGAAAAATACAATTAAAACTAAACTGTTAATAGTTTTTGAAACTTTGATGTTTGTTAAATAAATGTATGCATAGATTTTTAAAATTAAGTTACAATTTTTTTTTTTTTGCAAATTCATGAATATAAAAATTTGAATATTGTTTAGGTTATAAACTTAAAATAAGTTTTTGATAACAATTAAAACACAAATTTGCAAAAATCTATTCATTCGTCTGTAGTATATACTTTGATGTTATTTAATAATTTTTTTTTTAAATATTAAAAACAGAAGGAATAGTGTTTAAAAAAAACAGCATATTTAGACTTAAAAAACACAAATAAAAAATTTTAAATACTTTTTTTCTTTGATTATTGTTCAGAAAGTAATAATATGTAAAACAAATGGTATTTCTGAATTTATTAATATAAGTATTAGGATTTGGGGCTTGGGTTTCCCTTAAAATAATGTAAAAGGATACATTGTTAGGTCAGCATTATGAATGTGATGAATATAGTATAAGGCCGGAATTTCATTTAGGAAAATTTCAACTTTACTCACAACTTTTTTAATAATAAAATTCATGAAAATACTTTTTTATATTTATATTAATTCAACGGAAAGGTGAACTAAGATCCTTATTTTTATTAATGATAAAGTCGTGCCAGAAGGACCTTATGGAAGTACATTTGTACATAAACTCTGGACAATCACTGAATTTAGGGAGTTATGTAACATCGCGAGTCTATTTTACTGATATCAGCTTTTGTCAATTTCAGCAATTTCATTCAGGCAAGTCTGCACCACTGAGCTAGAATAACATAATTATCAGCACTGGAGTGTGGACTTCCATTGCACGACAATGTACTCTACCGTGCCTCGCGGATGCATACAATTCGGAAGAAAGGTTGACAAAACATTCGTCCTTGACAATGCGGGAGTTTTACGTGACGTCATAGAAATGTTTAAAACTGTTTTTTCGGTGCCTTTCGTCTTCTTTTTCTTATAAGAAAGTATGGAAAAACATTTAATATATTTTTGAAAGCCAGAAATGCGCTATGCGAAAGGACTATTTTTCCTACCTTCTCTTAAAAAGGAGTAAAGCGGTTGGCAATGCTCATTCCATGCTCATTTGCTTAAAGTCTTTATATATATTTCTCTTACGCGGTGATTGAAAAACGCTGTTTTTCTGTACGCTGAGTGGCAAAAGTTAGTTTGTTTACGAAATTCTGTTGTGCCCGTATTTTTATTTTGCCATTATGTAAGCCATTTTGACGATTAGCCCTTTCAATTCATTAGTAAATAATTAATTTGTTGATGTCATCTTAAATTAGGAAGAATATAAACCCTATTACATTAAAAATAGAAGTTTTGAAAAACGCTTTTGAGTTTTCAAATGAGCTGAACATTGACGGGGCGCCATCTGTTGGCAATTTTAAAAACTAGATTTCTATGACTTTCATTTTTATGACGTATTAACTTAGTTACGTACACACTTCTGGTAGGCAAGAAGTATGGTAAGTTTAACGTCAATTATGCCAAAACAGAATTACCAATAATGTTAAAAATTAAACTAAAACGCAGGAAAGGTGTGAAAAGAACGTGGAAAATAATAAATAATGGTAGAAATAAAATAATAAATAATGGCTTGCCAGTGGTTCCATTGTTTTCATTTGTAGTTTAAAAGAAATTAAATGATTTTATATTGATTAACATGGCGAAAAAATGTATTGATGCCAATATGAATTATAATTTAAATTTAGTCTCAACGTTTAAAGTTTTTGGTAATATAATTACAAAAAAGTATTGTTACTAGGACACATTGTTATTGTGTCCTACCTTTTAGCGAGCGAAGCGAGTTATATTATATTCCCGCTCAGTGGTCTGTACATATGTTCTACCATTAAGCTGGAAAAATTTGCGAGCAAAAGAATAAAATCACCGAAATGTAGATCCAACCATTTTCTTCCCAGGTGGAAATTTATCATTTTGACATTATACAGATACACAACAAAGAGTTAAAACATTTAACAAAAATAACATTTTCCAAAATAAAAAAATAAAATTGGTTTTTTGAAAAAAATGTTTGCCAAGCGCTCATAGTGCAGCAGTCGAAGGTCACTGTGGAGGGTGTTAGGGATACATCACACGATGGTTCCTCTGACGCCGTCTGTCGGGGAGGTGATTTCGACGTCTACGCTCCCCTTGTTGGGTAAGAGGATGGTCCCGTTTTCGTGCTGCAGCTCCCCTCCTGCTCCCCCGAGTAGTGGCTCTTCCTGTAGAGACTCCTGCGAGTAGTGGGGGCGCCTCTTCGAGGGCCTGCGCTGGGGCTTCGGGGCGGAGGAAGACTTCGTCGCCCTCACGGAGCCCCTTTTCATGAAGATCTTGACGCTGGAGACAGGACTTGGCCGAATGAGGAATCTGGAAGTGTTATACAGTGTATATTTTGATGAATTTGCTTATGTACAATAGTACATTTTACACAGTGTGTCAGTTCACAGTATCACAATTCAGAGTATCACTATTCTCATCCCCTATCCTGAACATAAACTTGGGCAGTTATCCATGAAAACAGAATATATATGCAATTATAGGATATTTTTTTGTGAAAATTGTATTCGAGAAAATTACTTTAAATAACAAGAAAGTCTATTTTATAATCATTTTTGATTAATACTAAGCTTGACCCGTGTATGTTAAAAAATTTAAGCAAAATTGGAAATTTGATTCAAAAAATAAGGTGAAGAAATGTTTTTAAATTTACATTGATACAAAAAGAAAAATGTATCTATATAATTATTGGTGCGTCACAAAAAATAATTTGAATTTTGCTTAATATCTAATACTATATATTGTGATTAAAAAATCCTAAAATATAACTTTTTTAAACTAATGACTTTAATTTGAATTTTTTACATAATTGAGGTCCATGGTTTGTTTCAATATTTTAGGATTTTGTTTGTGTGTTCTTTTTGCTTCAATACACAACCTTTCAGAACAATTGCGAAATCGATTTTGAAACATATTTTTATTTTGTCCGCTTTCGGACCACCCTACCTAGTATGCTAAAGATTTTTAGTGGAATACTCACATCACGTCGCCTAACTCCAGTTTCTGGTCGCAGCTAGGATTAATTATCACGTAAGACAGGCCGTTCCTTTTCTCGGATACGTCATCTATTTTCAAATAAAGACAACATGAATGATAAGGCATGTTCGAAAAATACAGGGTGTTCTTTAAAACACTCCTTGATTTTAAAATAAAATAACTCGGAAACAGAGATAGATAGAATAGTGAAACAAGTTTTATGTTTGTTTCGAAACCGTAAAAATATGATGCACAACTTTAAAAATTAGTTACAAATGTTGTCGATAGAGGGCGCTGTACGCATGGATTGGCCTCCTTACTCACACGGATCTAACTAATCCATTCGATCTTACCATGCATGCCTATATTACTTTATGTGGAGCATATAAAAGGAACTGTTTTCTAGAACAATCCTGCCACACTAACGAAATTGAAAAGTTGATTTGTGAAGCATTTGCGTCCATTTCTGTTCACAGAGGTAGAGGGTGAGTGAAAATTCTGCGCATTTCTGTTCAAACAGAGGCGTTAAGTGAAAATTCTGTGCATTTCTTTTCACACACAAAGAGAGGCTGAGTGCAAATTCTCTGCATTTCTTTTCACATAGAGGGTGAGTGAAAATTCTGTACATTTCTGTTCACGCACAGAGAGAGGGTGAGTGCAAACTCTGTGCATTTATTTTCACACAGAGGGTGAGTGCAAATTCTATGCATTTCTGTTCACACAGAGGGTGAGTACAAATTTTGTGCATTTCTGTTCCCACAGAGAGGTTGAATGCAAATTCTGTGCATTGCTTTTCACACAGAGGGTGAGTGAAAATTCTATGCATTTCTGTTCACACAGAGGGTGAGAACAAATTTTGTGCCTTTCTGTTCCCACAGAGAGGTTGAGTGCAAATTCTGTGCATTTCTTTTCACACAGAGGGTGAGTGAAAATTCTGTACATTTTGGTTTACACAGAGGGTGAGTGCAAATTCTATGCATTTCTGTTCACACAGCGGGTGAGTACAAATTTTGTGCATTTCTGTTCCCACAGAAAGGTTGAGTGGAAATTCTGTGCATTTCTTTTCACACAGAGGGTGAGTGCAAATTCTGTACATTTCTGTTCACGCAGAGGGTAAGTGCAAATTTAATTTTGTGTTTGCACCATCTCTGCTTATAAAAAGGTGAACATACTGAATTAATTGTGATGTGATTGTAACGGTTGTTTGCAAAGACAGGTTATAGCCTATTTCACGAACTGCGAGTACAGCGCTATCTGTCGGCAACATTTGTAACTAATTTTGAAACTTCTGTAACAGATTTTTACAGCTTTCAAAATAAACATGCCAATTGTTTTATTCTTCTATCTATCTTCGTTTCCGAGTAATTTTATTTTATAATCAGGGTGCCCTTTGTGGAACACCCTGTAACACATATAACGCAATATGGAATACTTAACTGTACCTGTAACATAATAAGGAATACACGATTTATTCAAATTGAAACCTACTTTATAAAACGTACTTAAAAAATTAAAATTAGTACTAACACATTAGAATAAATGAGCTTGCAGCGTCTGGAGTTCAACAAACTCTCTTTCTCTACCATGCAATTCCTGGAAAGAATTTCCACTTCAGTGATGTTTACACCAAGAGCCAATTACACAGCTCCAACGCATGAGGCGCACGCAGGGGACGGACCGAATGCGAATAACGCTGACGGAGAGAAAGACATTCCCAGACCTTCCTTCTAACTCTTAACAAGCACATCTCTCGTGCTCTTTACCTAACTGTAATGCCATATTAATAACTTGTAAATGTCAATTCTTAATTTTTATATATGAACTATTAAATATTATTTATTCTCTAACAACTATGGCTATCATCAATTTGTCCAACAACATAATTTAACCTTCTGAAATGGAGTCAACTATCGCGAGACCTAACCAAACGACAACGGCTCCCGCACTGGTGACCCGAACAGCTTGGGCCCCCGCAAGCTTTAATAAGGAATGCAATATTAGTAAATTTCAGGAATAAAAATAAAACTTACAAAAGTAGTGTCATGTTTAATAAGTTTATACAGATACATAAATCATGATTAAAAATTTGATGAGATTAAAATTCTTACCATAATCTTCTGTGGGTAAGCTTAGGTCATTCATTCGGTTCTTGACAAGGTTGCTTATCTCCTGCCTTTCAATATCCGACGTAATTCGGTTTCTCTCGCTGTCGGCAAGCTCAAGGGATACCTATAGAATTCATGAATGTCAATTACTATACTTGGGGACAACCTAAGTTGAACCTAAAGCGATAACAATGTTCAATTGCTGTAGGCTCAAGTTAGGTTGTCCCCGAGTATAGAGATTTTTTCACTGACTGATATTCATAATGGAACTTAATTTTTGGTAAATAAACAAATATGTATATATTTATTTCTTCAATGACAGTCTTATTGGTCAACTAAATCATACGATTTTATTAATTAGAACTATTTATTTAATTAGAGCGGTGTCTAGGTGATAACTGTAAATTTTAATAAACTTTTGGCAATGTTATTACAATCATATTTGATGAATAGATTGTAGATAATGTTTTAATAATTCCAAGGTAAAGCTCATTTTTCGTTTCCCACAAGATTGCCTATAATTCCTAATATATATTTCTTTGTTCACTCCTATATTTTCTTAAGGAAGACTCGAGGCCCAAATCCTACTTTGTTTATTAATGAATTCAGAAATATAATTTTTTTAAAAATATTATTAGAACATTTTTTTTCTGAACAATTATCAAAAACAAAAATATGTTAAAAAAATTATATCAGTTATTTTTTGCGTTTTTTAAGCTTAAATATACTTTTTAAAAAACATTAATCCTCCTTCATTTTTTAACGTTCTTAAATTTTTTTAATTGATTAAATAACGTCAAAGTATGTACTACAGCCGTATGAATAGACTTTTGTAGATTTGGGGTTTAATAGTTTTCCAAAACTTATTTTAAGTTAAAAACTTTAAAAAATATTGAAATTTTATGTTTAATAATTCTTATAAAAATAATTTATAACTTAATTTAAAAAAGGTATTCATACGTTTATAAAACAAATATTAGAGCTTCAAAAACTATTAACAGTTTAGGTTTAAGTTAATTAGTTACAAGGCCTGAGCATTTTAAACGTGACCGAAATGTAAAAAAAATATTTTGAGTAAATGACGATTATTGTAGACGAAAAGTGTGTAAAAAGGTGATAAATGTCATATAAACATCTAAAAAAACATATGTCCTGTTTATTTTATTGTTTTGAGATTTTGTACACACCTTCTTAAATATGTATAGCATCGTTTTATGAAGAAAAAAAAAGTAGCAATTTTTTCGGAATTTGGGGCTCGGGTATCCCTTAAGGGTTTAAAAAAGATCCGATATTTAGGAGTTCAGTTTTCCATAAAATAACAATAATATTGTTGTAAAAAGTGCCATATGTCACGAGTATAATTATACATGTAAAACAGTGACGAAATGTTTTACAAATAAAGGTTAACTAGCATGCTTGTGCGATTATTATTGCATGAAAAAAGGTTTAACGCTTCTGATTATTCATAGATGGCAGCACGATCAACAACTTTTTTAAAAAATACGTTTAAATGAATTATTTTAAACGTATTTTTTTTTTAAACCGTTGATATTTATGAGATGAACGTACGATTCTTCAGTGCTCCTGAAAATTCTCTTCTTTGTGATACCTCGTGATAAGATCCATTGGGTACATTGTCCGTAAAGGGGATCTTCACTACAGAAATAATATAGATGATACCATTTGGCAGATCAAACTCAAAAACGTCATTAGGTAATAAATTATCGTGAATAATGATATAGTCCTGAGTAACCGAGGACATTTTTATGAGGAAACAAATTATAATCGGGTTTCAAATATAAAAGACGAATCAATCCGAGAATCGAAACCAGGACTATAGAATGTAAATTGTATGTGACACATATAATTAGAAGTGTACCGTAGAAGCTTCGCAAGGTCCGGACATCTGCGTCCTGTATATGCCGATGGGTATCTCGCAAGTCGACGAACAGAGCTTCTGGTAGAGACGGCCGTATGTCCTAATCCACATATCTTCCTTTGTTATCTTCATCTGAAACGGTATCGAGCATAGAGTAATGATACAAATAGAGAGGAATAAAAATGCTGATTTTCGTGTGTCCATCATTGAAACCGCGTGATATGTGGAAATGCCAATTCATTCATGCGCCAATATTACTTGGCAGGCCTTGGCGACTTTCAGAACTAAACCGAGATCGAAGTATTGTAATATGGTTTTGTGTTTAATTTTGTATTTAAATATCGTTTTTTTTTAACCAGTGACACAATTTAAGGGAGTTTAACAGATATATTAAGGAGATATTTCTTACTTTGTAGTTTTGAAATATTTGCATTACGTTTTTATGTAAAAAATTTACCATAAGCGAAGTTCTTTCAATTGTTATTTTGTATACTTCAATAAGAAAATATGAACAGTAAAACCTGAGAAATATAAAGAGTTTCGCTTCTTCGAGTATTGAACACAAATAAAATATTTTCGTCTCGTTAATGAAGAGGAAATATTTAGCGCATATTGTTTAAAAATAAGTCAATACGTACATATATATTAAAAAGTTGAATTCGGACAGAACACCTTATCACCAAAAGAGAAAAAAGTGCGCCATATTTGAAACTCCTGCAGATGTCTGAACGCCAAATGTGGCAGCGCTATAACCACGTGATGTGAGTTTTTCTTTTCAATGTTGACACCGCGGCCTTACGAGAGTCTGGTATTGAAGGAGCTCTCTATTTAATATTATAACTCTCTGGTATCGAGATCACGAAAAGGATGTCAGGAGTTTAATTAAAGATAGACATCATGATTTGAAGATTCATTTGTAAATCAATTAAGGGATCTACTGTAAAGTTTTTTTTTATTAACACTGGAGCACTCGCATTACTCAGACGAACCCGGAAGCTCGCAAGGGGGGTTTGCTACAATTAAAATATGAATAATTCTTACTCTAAACATATGAATTATCCAAAATTAAAGCTAATTACGAACACATGGAAGTTTATTAAAAACCCGGCAGCACAAGCGCTACTCAGACGAATACGGGAGTTCGCAAGGGGGGTTTGCTACAATTAAAATATGAATATTTCTTATTCTAAACATATCATTTAGTTAAAATTAAACCCAAATACGAACAAATGAAAGTTTATTAAAAACCCGGCAGCACAAGCGCTACTCAGACGAATCCGGGAGCTCGCAAGGGGGGTTTGCTACAATTAAAATATGCATATTTCTTATTCTAAACATATAATTTAGCCAAAATTAAAGCTAACTACGAACAAATGGAAGTTTATTTTATACCCCGTAGCATAAGAGCTACTCAGGCGAACATGGAAGCTCGCAAGAGGAGTTTGCTACAATTAAAATATGTATATTTCTTATTCTAAAGATATCATTTAGCTAAAATTAAAGCTAACTACGAACAAATGAAAGTTTATTAAAAACTCGGTAGCACAAGCGCTACTCAGGCGGACATGGGAGTTCGCAAAGGGGGTTTGCTACAATTAAAATATGAATATTTCTTATTATAAATATATCATTTAGCTAAAATTAAAGCTAATTACGAACAAAAATGGAAGTTTATTTGAAACCCGGTAGCACAAGCGCTACTCAGACGAATACGGGAGTTCGCAAAGGGTGTTTGCTACAATTGCAATATGCATAATTGTTATTCTAAACATATGAATTAGCCAATATTAAAGATAACAACGAACAAACGAAAGTTTATTTTAAATACGTTAGCACAATCCCTACTCAGCCGTACACGGACACTCTCAAGGGGGGTTTGCTAAAATTAAAATATGTATATTTCTTACTCTAAACATTTAAATTAGCCAAAATTAAAGTTAATTAAAGTAATCTGCAATAAAACCAAAACAACCAAATTTTGGGCTTAGAATCATCTGTCTCTGAGGTACAGATATGCGCCCCAAAAATTATCATCCCTTATGCCCATTCTACAACAACGTGTAAAACATTCGTAAGCTTATCGGTGATTCGAGAATTCATGTCATATGTTGTGAATTCTTCAATCACAGAGAAGCTCACGAAAGTTTTATTCGTTCATGTAGAATGAGCTTTAGAGTGAATATTTACTGATACCCTAAACGGCAAAACTACTATATCACGAGGAACCAAACGTGTGGAACGCTGCCTGGGGTGTTGTTGAAAAGGGATAATTTTGTTCTTAAAATTTGGATAACAAATAGTATATCATAACAACTTACAGAAGACAAAAATCCGGAGCCAGGTGCTTGGTCGATTCCCAGCAAAAGTCTAACAAACGTGATCATGTACTCTTTCACGAAAGCCTGCGATAGAAAAAAATGAATTTATTAAGAAAATATGAAGTAAAACAACTTGTTCACAGCAATAAAACACAGGGTTGGCACAAATTGTTGGGAGATGGACATTGTTTGGTTGTTTAGCAACATAAAATAAACCTTTACTAATAAATCTAAACGACTTGTTTAACTCTCCAAAAGGTGAGAGAAATATAAAAATTGCAAGAGAGTTTCATATATATATATATATATAAACACACATACATACATACATATATATATATATATATATATATATATATATAAACACCCACATGATTTAAGGTAGTATAATGTTTCCAAATTCAGTATTTGTATGAATTTAATATTGATGTGTATTTGCTGAAAAACCAATAAACTAAAACAATACTAGACACTGGAGCGGGAACTAAGCGTGCCTGATCACTTTACACCTTCTTGAGCGAAGGTAGAATAAGTAATTCTTCCGCATAGGTTTGCGTAGATTTAAAACGTATTTCTGACTTTAAAAAATACATTAAATGTTTTTATATACTTACTATTTTACTTACAATAAAAGAAAACCAAAACGACCGAGAAATAACAGTTTTAAATATTTCTGTGACGTCACATAACACTAACGCATAGCCTCGGTTGAATGTTTTCTAAACCTTTCTTCCGAATAGTATACATCCGCGCGACGCGGTAAAGTACATTGTCGCTAAATGGGTGTAGTCGCTCCAGTGTATATTATTATTTTAGCTCAATTGAATGATCTAGAGACAAAACTAACCGAAATTGCAGTTATAACAGCCTGATATTTAAAATAGTGTAGGCGAAGTAGTTCGACAAAAGCGATATTTTATTAGGTTACTAACATATACAGCCGAAAGCGATACAGCCAAAAACAATCGCTCAACAGAATGTGACAACTTGTATAGTTTAAACGAAATGTTTATATAGAGGGATACAAAGGGATGAATTAAATTCTACAGGTAATATAAAAGGTGAAAAAAGTAGTATACCGACCTGATAGAGCAGCGTGTCAAGCATGCTGGCGCTGAAAACGCTCCCTGCAGCGAAGGGTAAGCGGAACATATAAGAAATGTGAGATCCTCTATCACGTTCACTCTGGAAATTACAATCGCATAGTGAATAAACTTTTGGATAATTAATAATCTATCGCATAGTGAATAAACTTTTGGACAATTAATAAACTATCGTATGGTGAATAAACTTTTGGAAAATTAATAAACTATTGCATTGTGAATATGTGAATAAGTGAGTAAAATTTCTCATCGTTAATAAACATTCATATGGTGAATAAGTGAGTAAAATTTCACATCGTTAATAAACATTCATATGGTGAATAAGTGAGTAAAATTTCCCATCGTTAATAAACATTCATATGGTGAATAAGTGAGCAAAATTTATCATCGTTAATAAACATTCATATGGTGAATAAATGAGTAAACTTTCACATCGTAAATAAACATTTATATGATGAATAAGTGAGTAAACTTTTACATCGTTAATAAACATTCAAATGGTGAATAAGTGAGTAAAATATTTCATCGTTAATAAAAATTCATATTGTGAATAAGTGAGTAACATTTCACATCGTTAATAAACATTCATATGGTGAATAACATTCATATGGTAAGTGAGCAAAATTTCTCATCGTTCATAAACATTCATATGGTGAATAAGTGAGTAAAATTTCTCATCGTTCATATGGTGAATAAGTGAGTAAAATTTCTCATCGTTCATATGGTAAATAAGTGAGTAAACTTTCACATCGTTAACAAACATTCATATGGTGAATAAGTGAGTAAACTTTCACATCGTTAATAAACATTCATATGGTGAATAAGTGAGTAAACTTTCACGTCGTTAATAAACATTCATATGGTGAATAAGTGAGTAAACTTTCACATCGTAAATAAACATTTATATGATGAATAAGTGAGTAAACTTTTACATCGTTAATAAACATTCAAATGGTGAATAAGTGAGTAAAATATTTCATCGTTAATAAAAATTCATATTGTGAATAAGTGAGTAACATTTCACATCGTTAATAAACATTCATATGGTGAATAACATTCATATGGTAAGTGAGCAAAATTTCTCATCGTTCATAAACATTCATATGGTGAATAAGTGAGTAAAATTTCTCATCGTTCATATGGTGAATAAGTGAGTAAAATTTCTCATCGTCCATATGGTAAATAAGTGAGTAAACTTTCACATCGTTAACAAACATTCATATGGTGAATAAGTGAGTAAACTTTCACATCGTTAATAAACATTCATATGGTGAATAAGTGAGTAAACTTTCACATCGTTAATAAACATTCAAATGGTGAATAACATTCATATGGTAAGTGAGCAAAATTTCTCATCGTTCATATGGTGAATAAGTGAGTAAACTTTCACATCGTTAACAAACATTCATATAGTGAATAAGTGAGTAAACTTTCACATCGTTAGTAAATTATCACGGGTATCTCGAATGCGGCACTTTTTAAACTAATATGAACAAGTAAAGTATGCTCACCTTTTCCATTTTGGATAGATGCAGCGCGTAGGTATCATTAGCTCTGAACTGCATGAACCTCATGTTGCTGGACTGACTGAGCTCGGTGATTATTCTCACGCTGGGGAACATCCTGATCGAGATACATATTTAAAATTTAAATAATTATGAAACTAGCACAAATAAGATGTCTCTAAAAATAATACTAACATTGAAGCTAGTTCTGAATATTAAGCCATACCAGAGTCTTATTTATACTAGAGTTAAAATGTTTACACCAACTTTTAACCTTTTCATGTGGGCTAAGTTAAAAATAAATAAGAGGCGTGTAACAGTCTGACGGACGGATCATTAACAATTCTTCCTCAAAGCAGGTAGATCCGCAGATGGAGGTAGGATCGATTGAAGGGTTGAAAAACGGAAAATCCAAGCTGAAGACGATCTCTAGGAACCATTAGTCAAGCGTCACAAATCATGTAATTACCTGTTCTGCTGCAAACAGCATACTTCAAATCTCTCATGCTTTAAAGTCCCCCCCCCCCCCCTCCTCCGTGTCCAAAATTGTCCCAAGCCCATCGTTCGACCCATAATATTTATGGAACAGATGCTGTCCCAGCCCACACGTAAAAGTAAAATGAGAAATGCATAAGACGGTTTTGGTTATTCATATGTAAGTCACGATTTCAATTTGTATCAGCATACGTCTTCATATAGAAGTTATGGTATATAGTATCCACAGTTTTTTATGTAACTTTAAGCTTTTAATATATTATAAATATATGTTCAGTAAAGCATTTGTAGTAATTTCACACAGCATAAAATTCGTTCATAAAACTAACCCAAGTACATTTTCATTGCTTTAAGCCTTCTGAGGACTAGGTTTTCGATAAGAAAGTGTCATAACAAATAGCCATTTCCAGTGTCAAAATAAATCACATTACTCTTCCTTTGCCAAATATTCTGTAATATGTATATATCTATACACAGCAATAATCTTAAGAACAAGGAGGAAATGGACCGTGTTTATTGCTTACATTCATTAGTTTAATTTTCTGCTGAGTCTGTTTACTGATTATTCCTTCAATTAATAACTGAGGAATTTTTAAATATAAGCAAACCTACGCAAAAGGACTATTTTCTCTACTCTCGCTCAAAAAGGAGTAAAGTGGTCGACGACGCTTAGTCCTCGCTCCAGTGCTTATAGTTAATTATATTATTCTGTTCGGGCCAATCAAATCACTTTGTCTATTTGGCGCTGTCGCGAAGTAGCCATCTGTGGGATACGGCGCCAAATGACGTGATTTCCGGCAAACCGCCTAGCGGATTATTTTTCTTTTGAAGTTGTCCTTTTAAGCAGGCAACAAATAAGCTCTTTCTTTCCTCGCTCACCAAGTTGAGCAATTAAGCATTAAAATCTGTGTAAATATAGTCTTCCATTAAATACCATTTTATAAGAAAACCCATCAACTGATTTCTGTTTATTTGAGAAAAATCCAACAGCATATAAGCCGCCGCTACAATTCTAGATCAGTGATTACAATAGGGTCCGTTATAATGAAGTTCTACTGCATATATGTACGCCTGGGCAGAAAATACACGGTACAGATGTAGTATAGGACATTTGTCGAGCGAGTTTTTTTTTGGCGTGTTTTATAGGGGCGATAAATTTATAGTATGGCAACCCCTCCTGACATGGTTGGTATTTTCCTATTTTTGTGTCGAATTTCAATCTGGCAACCCCATGCTATGTTTAACAGCAATTTCTGGTCGCCAAAAAAAAAAAACCCGCGCCAAATGTCCTACACTACATCTGTTCCAAATATACTTATAACGAACCCATACATGATGTTTCATTTAATTGAATGCCGAACTATACATGTTTCCAATGTGGCATGTGAGCCTTACTTGAACATGGTCTGCACGGCCACGATGGTGTTGCAGTCGGCGAGGAAGTCCTCCTCGGCCGAATTGGTGGATTCCTTGTTCACCACCACCACACTGTCAGCCAGGTTGGTGCCGGAGCGGAGCAGGTCGTCCAGGCTGAGAACAACACAGAGAACACATTACGGTAAAAACAAAGAATAAGGGGGCACTTCGCCAAACCGATTTTCGTTGCCATATTTGGCGTGGAAGGTCTAGCGTTTCCATTTCCGACACCGAAATATCATTATCAAGTAAACAAATGGATGTAGTGGAGTTTCATGCTGTAGATTAAATTAATGGAATGGAAAACTTACCAGACGTTTTATTTATACGACATTATTAATTTATTATTTTTATTATTATTAATTTATTATTTTTATTATTATTAATTTATTATTTTTATTATTAATAATATATTATTTTTATTATTATTAATTTATTATTTTTATTATTATTATTACTTTATTATATTTATTATTATTAATGTATTATTTTTATTATTAATTTATTATTTTTATTATTAATTTATTATTTTTAGTATTATTAATTTATTATTTTTAGTATTATTAATTTATTATTTTTATTATTATTATTAATTTATTATTTTTATTATTATTATTAATTTATTATTTTTATTATTATTAATTTCTTATTTTTATTATTAATTTATTATTTTTATTATTATTAATGTATTTTTATATTAATAATTTATTATTTTTATTATTAATAAAATAGTATTTTATTATTAATAATTTATTATTTTTATTATTAATAATTTATTATTTTTATTATTAATAATTTATTATTTTTATTATTAATAATTTATTATTTTTATTATTAATAATTTATTATTTTTATTATTAATAATTTATTATTTTTATTATTAATAATTTATTATTTTTATTATTAATAATTTATTATTTTTATTATTAATAATTTATTATTTTTATTATTAATAATTTATTATTTTTATTATTAATAATTTATTATTTTTATTATTAATAATTTATTATTTTTATTATTAATAATTTATTATTTTTATTATTAATAATTTATTATTTTTATTATTAATAATTTATTATTTTTATTAATTTATACGACAGTATTATTAAATTACTATTTTTAATTAATTTATACGAAATTATTGTTAATTTATTATATTTAATAATTTATTATTTTTATTAATTTATACGACAGTATTATTAAATATCAGAATTAATAAGTAATTATGAAATGGTGATTAGAAAACTAACGAAAATATGATTCCCGTTGGAATCTACTTGCTGTAGATTAAATGAATGGAATGGAAAACTTACAAGACGTCATTTTGGTGATGGTTTGTGATATACGACAATATTACTAAATAACATAATTAATAAGTAATTGCGAAATAGCGAATGGTTAAATTAACAAATTGAAATTTTCTGGATGGTAGCTAGATTAAAATTCTACCTTGAACATTACATTATATGTAGCTAATTATGTATATTAATAAAAAATAGTTCGCAATAAATGAATGGTAAGGAATGCAACACTCTCATATAATTGTCATAGTTGCCATAATTTTACATATATCATAATTGGCAAATTACTTTTAGAGCCAACGCTAATGCTTGAATTAGTTTAAGTAAAAGTTGGCGATTTACTTGAATTTTATTTTTGCGGATGTTGTCAATTTGACATTTTGGTTTTTATAGTTTGCTGTTATTCAGACAGGCTACATCGATTTGTGATTTAGTGTCAGTTTAGTGATAGATTTTTATCATGCCATGAAGGCCAAACGTCAGCGATTCTCTGGAGCACAAAGAAATAGCGGGTTTGAGAATGAGTTTCAATGCTGCTTCTGCGGTGTTTAAACAGAATTCAAGAAAGTATCTTTGAACATTGAATAAGAGTTTAGAATATACCTATGATTTTCAGTATTTCAACGTTTAGATTTTCCAGTATTAGTTAATTTTGCTAAAAACATTATTGTTGTTAGGAAACATTGTCATTGTGTTCTGCCGTACAGTAAGAGAAGCGAGAATTGGTTGCGAAGCAAACCAAAGAGGATTGCCTAGAAATCCTCCGGGGATATAAAGCATTAGTATATAGTATCCAAGCCATTACTGCAATCCATTTATAAAAATGTATTTAACAACAAGTATGTTGCAGTCTATTATGATATATATTAATGATTGTATAATAAAATTAAAATATATGTTAACAATTCTCACTTATCTATTGATCCCTGCATCCAGTACACTAATGGAAACCAAGAAATCGCATCCAGAAAAGCTTCATGTGGCCTGGAAGATGAAAAGTTACAATAAACCCAAGTGTTATTAAACAACAGCAAAATACAAATATTTAAAACGTGGAAACAGATATTAAACACGTGTCATTAAATATTTAAAACGTGTTAGAAAATATTTCAAAGGTATAAATAAATATTCAAAACGTTTAAGCAGTAATTAAAAATGTGTAAGAAAATATTCCAATAGTATAAGCAAATATTCAAATAATTTCAGCTGTAATTCAAAATGTTTAAGCAAATCTTCAAAACGGGGAAGCAAATATTCAAAACGTTTAAGCAGTAATTCAAAATGTGTAAGAAAATATTCCAAAGGTATAAGTAAATATTCAAATCATTTCAGCTGTAATTCAAAATGTTTAAGCAAATATTCAAAACGTGGAAGCAAATATTCAAAACGTGGAAGCAAATATTCAAAACGTGGAAGGAAGTATTCAAAACGTTTTATCAAATATTCAAAACGTGTAATCAAATATTCAAAACGTTTAATCAAATATTCGAAACGGTAATCAAATATTTAAAACGTGTAATCAAATATTAAAAAAGTATAAACAAATATTTAAAACGTGTAAGCAAATATTCAAAAAGCATAAACAAATATTCAACGCGTGTAAGCAAATATTCAAAAAGCGTAAACAAATATTCAACACGTGTTAGCAAATATTCAACGTTTAAACAAATATTCAAAACATGTAAAAAAATATTCGAAACTGGTCAGAAAATATTCAAAAAGTATTTTGTTTACATTAAGGTGATTAGAGAAGAAAAGCAAACAACTTTTCCTAAATAAATCGTCTCATGTCAGATACCAATTTTTTCAAGTTAATTTCAATAGAGAAAATTACAGTCTAGGCAGAATAAGAGTAAGTTAGTTATTTAAATGATCTGGAGACGAATTCAGTGATGAAATAATTTTTTTCAGGAAATTGAGACAACATACATTTTGAATGTCCACTCCTCACTTGTGAAATCTTGCGATACATTATTTAATTGAATGGAACACAGATTATTTCTCTGTGCATAAAGGCGTAAGTGACCTCACCTCCTCTCGAGCAGAAGTATGATGGGGCGCAGCGTGTGCGGGAGGTGGAAGTGGGCGCGGAGGGGGACTAGAAAGTTGTAGATGCCGTTGGAGGCGAAGTCCGCCGCCAGGATGATGCAGCGACTCGGCCAGTTGTACTCTTTGGCGTTGCGGAACGAGCAGTGTACGCACACCTGGATACGAACAGAAATATACAATATTAGGCATGTTCAAGGTAAAGTTGGGTTGGAGTGGTATAAGTGTACGCACGAGCAGTGTACGCAGGATCAGTGTACGCACACCTGGATACGAACAGAAATATGCAATGTTAGGCATGTTCTTGGTAAAGTTGGGTTGGAGTGCTATAAGTGTACGCACGAGCAGTGTACGCATGATCAGTGTACGCACACCTGGATACGAACAGAAGTATGCAATCTTAAGCATGTTCTTGGTAGAGTTGGGTTAGAGATATGGTATACGTGTACGCACGAGCAGTGTACGCACACCTGGATACGAACAAGTTCTTGGTAAAGTTGGGTTGGAGTGCTATAAGTGCAACTTGGATTATCATTTTTATTTAAATTAAAACTGTTAATGTCAGATTATTATAAGAGACATATAACCAAAACTTAGCACACACCATTTGGGGCATTTAGCTATAAGAACTTGCAATTATGCTTTTTATATAATCTGCAATTGATTTTCTACATTTGTTTTTTCTATTTCAACGTTCGCTGGTTGCATGGAGGTAAGAGTTACTCTAACCTCCATGGCTGGTTGCATTTGCAAATGAGGATACATTTAAATACATGAGAATTAAATAGAGGAGGAATTGAAATAAATAGTAATTCAATATCGACAAGTAACTCGAACCGCGGACTTCTCATTACAGAGTCAAACGTTCTATTCACTCGGCCAAGAATATTGAATTCTGTCAATATAAGTACAAGAACCAAACATGGGCTGATGACCCAGAAAAAGACGGATCAGGAATCTAAGTAACTGGCTTTTGTTCAAAGTTCAAGGAATATTGTGTCGTCGAAAGTCCCGTGATTCAATGAGGAATCTAAGTAAATGGCTTTTGTTCAAAGTTTGAGGAATCTTGTTTCTTCGAAAGTCACGTGATTCAAGGAGGAATCTAAGTAAATGGCTTTTGTTCAAAGTTTGAGGAATCTTGTTTCGTCGAAAGTCACGTGATTCAAAGAGGAATCTAAGTAAATTGCTTTTGTTCAAAGTTTGAGGAATCTTGTTTCGTCGAAAGTCACGTGATTCAAGGAGGAATCTAAGTAAATGGCTTTTGTTCAAAGTTTGAGGAATCTTGTTTCGTCGAAAGTCACGTGATTCAAGGAGGAATCTAAGTAAATGGCTTTTGTTCAAAGTTTGAGGAATCTTGTTTCGTCGAAAGTCACGTGATTCAATGAGGAATCTAAGTAAATGGCCTTTGTTCAAAGTTTGAGGAATCTTGTTTCGTCGAAAGTCACGTGATTCAATGAGAAAACAATTGTCAAAGATAACGATAGTTAACCTTGACGATTGCAGAATTCTCAAAAATGAAAGTGTTATTTCCTAAAGTGATGACATATTCGTTTGAGTAAATTTAGTTAGACAATTTAAATTGTTAATGAAAAGAAAATAATGACTAATCGTTTATAAGAATGAAAAAAAAAATCTCTAAATTTTCATAATATGACTTAGTGCAAAAGCGTTTTTCGGCTTACTTGAGCTAGCTGTAAGCAACATAAGGGCTTCTTATCTCTTAGCAAATAGCACAATGTGGGGCTGACCCCAACATAGGGGGAAACAGGAGGAAAGCCCTTTACTATCCTGAAAAGAATAATCATCTTTAAAGAAAATAAATATTATTAAAAAATACATGGTACAAGATATGTGCACATTTTCATGTGCGATTTTTACAAATTTCATTTGGTAATGTATGTAATATGCAATAATATAATGTGTAATTTAGTATGTAATAATATGTAATATGTTGTATTATATATGTAATATGTTGCTAAAATAAACGTCCTACGCACAGGAAGAAAATAACAAAATATAGATAAACATTCGATGTATATAAACGATAGAAAATATATTCTCCTCCCTCCTATCTGATTCCCTTTATCGCTTTTCCTCTTTAAATATTCAAAATGTATAATTATTAGTTTTATAATATTATAAATAATGTATAATTTTGTATAAAATTTATAATTATTGTATAAAATGTATAATTTTGTATAAAATGTATATATATTGTATAAAATGTATAATTATTGTATAAAATGTATAATTATTGTATATAATGTATAGTTATTGTATATAATGTATAATTATTGTATATAATGCATAATTACTTATTACTTAATACACTTAGAAATAGTTTCGTATAAGTTATAATATGCCAGGTAACTCTTCATATGCCAGGTCTTCATTGGTTCGATATAAAGCAAGTAGCTCCACCCTCATGTTTACGTGGCATCGATAATTTGGCGATAAAAATTGATTTGGCGGTGTGCCCCCTTATTCTTTACTTTTACCCATTAATAAATACGAACTTCCCACTCACTCGCAGTTCTCAGCGGGCGTGATCCACGGCACATCCCCATCGTCCCCCTCCTCTTCATCCGCCTCTTCCGCCACCTTCATCTCCTTCTTCTCATCCTCGTCTTCCTGATCGTCGGACGAAGACGAGGACGAGTCCTGTCCGAACATGGCGGGCACGGGGGCGATGGAGGGCCGCCTGCCCCTGGCCAGGGACGAGGCAAAGTTGTCCCCTGCTCCTCCACCTTCCCCGCCTCCTTTGGGGAGGTCCAGGTGACGACCGAACTTCCGCTTGAGCCTGAGCGCGAACTTGGAGCGGATGGGACTCATCTCAAAAGACCTCCTGCTGTCTGCAAAAAAAAGAAGGAAAATATCAATATGATATTTTTATTGGTCTGTATACTTATTTTAATGCCCGGCTCAATCTCTTCAATACCATATTAAGTGAATATTGTTTTTTACATTTTACTTAAATTTCTGAATTAAAAATATAATAAATTTAAGTCGCAAATAATCAACTTTGTACTGAATGTAACTCCAGCAAAGTATTTCAGTAATTTTACTAGTTAGTTAGTTTTTGAATATGCTTAATAATTTTCTATTAATCTTCAAAACTGAATCACTGAATTTATTATTGACTCAAGCAGAAACAAACAAGTCATTATGGGGTTGAATCAAAACCAAACATGTCAAATGAGCTTCGTTTATAAGCAAACATGTCATACTTAGAATTAATAAGTTAAAAAAACATTTTTGATCTTAGTCATTTATATAGGAGTGTTTCTTACATTCAAAGTAAGGATTTTCATGAGTTAAATTTTAAAAATCCCTTAGGCCAGTGGTCGGCAAACTTATTAGTCAACAGAGCCAAACATCAACAGAACAACGATTGAAATTTCTTTTCGGAGCCAAATATCAACAGAACAACGATTGAAATTTCTTTTGAGAGACACATTTTTTAAACTTAAACTATATAGGTAGATGCATTGTTATTAACTTAATTAGGGTACTCCTAATCTGGCCTTTGCTGATATCAACCCCTTCCAACTCTTCCATCCACACTCGTCTTGTATTTCATTATCTCCTTTCGTTCACCCTCTCTATATGTCCAAACTATCTTAACATAACTTTCTGAATCATAACAATAACTGACAAACACTAATGTGAACAATTGCCTTGCATCTCCTGGGAAAATTTGGGTAAGTCAAGTTTGTATGCTGTTGTTTTTAATTTTTGCCACGAAGTTTCAACGCGCCTTCCGCACGTGGTAATTTGTGGAAGAGCCGCACTCAAAAGGTCATAGAGCCGCATGTGGCTCGCGAGCCGCGGTTTGCCGACCACTGCCTTAGGCAAACTTATAAAAGTTTTTTCTGTTTTCTGCGATTTGCTATGGAAGTGATATGTTTGTTTTTGCATGCACTCTCCTCATGTATTTGTTTACAAAGTAATTGTACTTAACAAAAGAAGCGGGTCTCAATTTTGAAAGGATTGGCCAGCGTACTCACCGGATTCGGCCATGTGTAGTTGGAGGGTGGAGACGTTCGGGCTCTTGGACTTAAGCAGCATCCCCCCATCTTCTTCCCCTGAAGCGGGTAGGAAAGCGGAATTCTCCTCTTTCGTGATGTTCATGTAGAAACAGATGTCCGAGGACTGCATGTGATAGGAAGGGCCAGGGTTCAGCATGATGGGCCACGTCCCGTGAACATCCATCTGCACGCCGACCAGGGCAACGCCGTATCTGACACAAAAAGGTACTTTACTGTACTTTTTGGATAAGTATTGGTCGCGTCGAAAGTACAAGTCAGGGCAAAATATAGATACAATCAATGCGAATGGACCACCATCGTTCTTTCCCTAGACTCTTTAAACGTGTTTCTTAAACTTTGCAACAGAAACAAGAAATAATGCCGCCTTGTGATTCTCAGTAAAATAAAAAAATCTAAAGTGGAAGAGGAATTAGTTGACCTGTCTATCAGTCTGCTTCTATGGAAGCGTCTATGTTAAATAAGACATATATAGGTACCATTTATTAAAAAACTAATATTGATATTTCTAGTAAATTTTCATGTATATTAAAACGTCCTAATGTTTAAATGGTAGATTACTTGTTTAATTAATAAATATGGATGCTCTCATAGTTTAATTTTTTTAATTAAAATATGTATCAGTGTGAAAGAAGGCGATTTCGAGACAATACAGTTTGCATCATAATTCCCTCCGCGGTATGGAAAGTATACATACAGCAAATGAAGTGTTATGTAATTGTAAAGAATCACTTCAAGTTCTGTACAAACTTTCAGGTTTTCAAAATATGCACCCTTGGTAACGAGGCATACATGAATAATTCTAACATCAATTTCGTAACACGCTTTTATCAACATATCGCGATCAACAGCTTTCTAATTATCTTTCCTCTGCAATTCAGTTAAATAATTACTATTGACTCCTTTGTGTTTTTAATGAATATTGTAAATGCTGTCATCTGACAAATTCTACATTTAAGAACTTATATGTAGTGATATGAACCTTGTTATTGTAAGTTGCATAACAAGTAAGTGCTCATCTGATTAAGTGTTAATAGTTTATATATAATTAATATAAAAATTAAATAATCTATTTTGAGGGGAAGTTAAATAAAGAGACTATTATTTCAGTCCAAAAACAAAATATGTTAAAGAAAGGCAATAAAAATAAAGAAAATTTATCTGAAATAATTTTAAATGAACTACAATATACAAAAAATATTAGCAAAACAAAAAAAAATACAGAAATCAAACATAGATGGCGCTATGTATACCCTCACTACGACGCTACGATTTCTTACGGATGGAAATTTTAATTACTAATAAAATAACTAGATAAAAATTTTAAATTCTGGCTCTCAGGTGTCAATTAGATGTTGAATAATACTTATTTTGAAAATTTCAAAAAGTATGGTAGTATTTTAAGAAGTACTTTGACGCAAATTAAATAAAGATAAATTTTTTTGTTACTATCAAAAAACAAAATATGTTAAAGAAAGGCAATAAAAATAAAGAAAATTTATCTGAAATAATTTCGAATGAACTACACAAAAAATATTAGCAAAACAAAAAAAAAAGACTACAGAAATCAAACATAGATGGCGCCATGTATACCTTTACTACGACGTTACGATTTCTTACTGATGGAAACTTTAAATACTAATAAAATAACTAGATAAAATTTTTAAATTATGGCTCTCAGGTGCACATCTAGAGGTTAAATAATACTTATTTTGAAAATTTCAAGAAGTATGGAAGTATTTTAAGAAGTACTTTGACGAAAATTAAATAAAGATAATTTTTTTTTACTATCAAAAAACAAAATATGTTAAAGAAAGGCAATAAAAATAAAGAAAATTTATCTGAAATAATTTTGAATAAACTACAATATACAAAAAATATTAGCAAAACAAAAAAAAAACTACAAAAATCAAACATAGATAGCGCCATGTATACCCTCACTAGGGCGTTACGATTGCCTATGGATGGAAACTTTAATTACTAATAAAATAACTAGATAAAATTTTTAAATTCTGGCTCTCAGTTGCACAATTAGAAGTTGAATAATACTTATTTTGAAAATTTCAAGAAGTATGGAAGTATTTTAAGAAGTTCTTTGACGAAAATTAAATAAAGAGAACATTTTTTTTTTACTATCAAAAAACAAAATATGTTAAAGAAAGGCAATAAAAATAAAAAATAAAGAAAATTAATCTGCAATAATTTCGAATTAACTACACAAACAATATTAGCAAAACGAAAAAAAACTACAGAAATCAGACATAGATGGCGCCATGTATAACCTCACTACAGCGCTACGATTTCTTACGGATGGAAACTTTAGTTACTAATAAAATAACTAGATAAAATTTTTAAATTCTGGCTCTCAGGTGTCATTTAGAGGTTGAATAATACTTATTTTGAAAATTTCAAGAAGTATGGAACTATTTTAAAAAGTACTTTGACGAAAATTAAATAAAGAGAACATTTTAATTTTACTATCAAAAAACAAAATATGTTAAAGAAAGGCAATAAAAATAAAGAAAATTTATCTGAAATAATTTTAAATATACAAAAAAGATTAGCAAAAAAAAACAACTACAGAAATCAATCATAGATGGCGCCATGTATACCCTCACTACGGTCCTACGATTTCTTATGGATGGAAACTTTAATTATTAATAAAATAACTAAATAAATTTTTTTAATTCTAGATCTCAGGTGTCAATTAGAGGTTGAATAATACTTATTCTGAAAATTTCAAGAAGTAGGGGTTTGCTTATCAAAGACAGACTCTTTCTTTTATTTTTATAGATGATGTTCCATTCTTACTTTCTGTGCGAGTGGAAGGAAGCGTAGGTGAAACTCTTCCCTTCGTACTCCCCAAAGAACCTGCTGTCCCCAAGGCGGATGTGGTAGATCTCGTTGCCAGAACACTTTCCGTACAGACGATGCCATTCTTCGCCGGAAGTCTGACCCTCCCTAGAGATAAGATGGAACAAAAGGTAGTCACCGCTGACATTTAACACAGACAATTTTTTTTTTTTTCGAATGTTAACTTTTGCCTAACTAAATAATTACTTTGTGTGTTTAAATAGTGTATTTAGAATCCACTCACGAAATTATTTTCTTTTTTTTTAATGTTATTAGACTAAAAATGAAGTTTCTGAGTACAATAAGAATGAAAACATTTACCGAATTTTTTTTAGCAATGGGTATCATCACACATCTTTTGATATGTAATGAAATAATGATCGGTATCACGTTGTTATTGGGTTGGAGGGAAAGTTCTGTCATATTTTAAATAGGCAGGTGATTTTGCTTGTAAATAAAAAGAACATATGGCTAGTGAGTCAATCGGATTTTTGTTTTTGTTTTTTAGACTGCTGTATAATATAAAAGGTGCCCTTTTTTACCGTTTATCATTTACTTGTGATATTTAAAGTCAAAAACATGTCAGTAGATAAAGTGCATTTACGACACTGCATTTTATATGAATTCCAAAAAGGAAGCAATGCATCGGTTGCATGTAAAAATTTATGTGGGGTATTTGGAAAAGATATTGTAAATGTTCGTACTTGTGAAAGATGGTTTAGCAAATTTCGTTCCGGGGATCTGAGCCTCAAAGAAAGTGATCGATCTGGACGACCATCCAAGATCGATAATGATGTTTTGCGATCCATGTTGGAAAATAATCCACATTTAACAAGTCGAGAAATTGCAGAAGAGTTTGGCATTCATCATACAACTGTTGGAAATCACATTAAATCCGTTGGGTTTGTGTTAAAGCAAAGTGTTTGGGTTCCACATGAATTAACGGAAAAGAATTTGTCTGATCGTGTAAGAATGTGTTCATGACATCTGATCAGACACAATGTGGAGCCGTTTTTGGACAGGCTGGTTACTGGAGATGAAAAGTGGATTCTTTACGAGAATATTAAGAGAAAAAAATCTTACTGCAAAATTATCTAACGGGAAAAAAAATTCACGTCTTTTGATTGTGTTTCTAAGGCAGTTGCTGACTATTTTAACTCCTAGGATGAGAACTTCTACAAAACAGGAATTCACAGGTTACCTGAAAGATGGCAACAGGTTGTAACAAATAACGGAGCATATATAATTGATTAATATTAAACACATATTTTTATAAATGAATTCAAATATTTTCTTTAAAATACGACAGAACTTTCCCTCCAACCTAATATAAACAAAGCGAATCCTTTTTAACCGACTGCCCCGCGCGCCCACCAAAATTTTAAAATAAAAGCGCCATAAACTTTAAATTAAAACCGCCAAATAGCGCGCCAAGCAGATAGGTTATCAATTCGACTGTTCTGTTTTTTTTATGTATGTTCGCGCAAGACTTCCGTTCTAATTCAGATATTTGAATACCTTTTTTTGCTGGATAAGGGATGTTTAACTTAAGTGCCTTTTGAAAAAAATATCCGGTTATCCGGTATTTAACTATTAGGAATTTTCAATTAATCGGACCGTTTGAAAAAAAATATTGTTCTAATTCTTTTTTTTTCTTCTAAATATAGAAAAATCCCCTTTTGCATTTTTTTTAATCGGTTATCCGGCTGTTATATAACCGGAAATATCGATTAAACAGACTTTTTTTTAACAGTTTCTCCGATTTCTAAAGATTGTACAACAATGACATTTTGTTAACCCGGTATTTACTATCATGGTTACAATGCACATTGTTGAGGCAATATAGTTTTGTTTACCCGGCATTTATTAAATCGAATCCGAGACGTTAGATAATGTGAACAACAACTTTAATTTCTTGGTGAATAATAGCAGGGAACGAAGCCCCCTGCTAAAGAAAAAGTAAAAAAAGAAAATAATCTTTTTTAAAAAAAGGAAAAATAAAATAATCTTTTAAAAAAAAAGGAAAAATAATCTTTTATAAAAAAAAAAGGAAAACCGATTTTAAAAAATTTGTGCTAAAAAGTGAAAAATAATTTTTAATTTTACGAACAAGTTGAAAAATTAAATTATTTAATATCAATTTTATATGTATTACAACTTTTTGAAAAGTTGGTGCGAATTTACAAAAAAAAACACCTAAATTTTAGCGCCGATTAAAAAAAGTTGTAATAAATATAAAATTGATATTAAATAATTCAATTTTTAAACTTGTTTGTAAAATTAAAAGTTTTTTTCCTACTTTTTAGCACGTTTTTCTTAAAGTAAATTTTCCTTTAAAAAAAAAAAAAGGATTATTTTAAAATAAATTAGGAAAATATTCGGAATCTGGCTCAAACTCTTTGTCACTTCGTTAATGACAATGATAGGATTGAAGGTCATAAGGTCAAATTGCGCAAATTACTGCAGAGAGAGCATTATTGCTATAATTGGCTGATTACCAATTGAAATAGATTGCTTGTTCCCCTTCCAGAGTGGTAAATTTCACGGAAAAAAATTGGAGCTTAAATGGAACTTTCAGGAGGTAATAAACCAACGGTTCCCACTTAACATATAACCGCGGACTCCTAGCTAAAACTGAAATAGAACAGGGGATCCCTTTTTTATATATGCTTCCCCTCATTTTCTACTCCCCTTTCTATCTTTATATATCATTCTGTTTCGCGGTGATTGAAAACGCTGTTTTTCTCTATGCGGAATAGCAACAGTTACTTTGTTTACAAAATTATGTTGCGTCCGCATTTTTATTTTGCCATTATGTAAGCCATTTTGACGATTAACTCCTTCAATTCATTGGAAAATAAGTATTTTGATGATGTCAGCTTAAATTAGGAAGAAAATAAGCCTTATTAAATTAAAAAGTTCATTGTTTTGAAAAACGCGTTTCCAAAATTTAAATGAACTGTTGGCAATTTTGAAAACTAGATTTCTATGAGCTTCATTTTTATGACGTATAAACTCAGTAAATTACACACTTCTGGTAGGCAAGAATTATGGTAAGCTTAACTACAATTATGACCAAAACAAACTACCAATAATGTTAGAAAATTAACGGAAACGCGGGAAAGGTGTTAAAATAACGTGGAAAATAATAAATAATGGTAGGCTTGCCAGTGGTACCATCGTTTTCATTTGTAGTTAAAAATAAATTAGTTTAAATGATTTTATATTGACTTACATGGCGAAAAAATGTAGTGATGCCAAGGTGAATATTAATTTACAGTTTCAACTTTTAAAGTTTTTAATAATATAATTCAAAAAGTATTGTTACTAGGACACATTGTTATTGTGTCCCACCTTTTAGCGAGCAAAGCGAGAAGTGGTTTGCGAAGCAAACCTATGATGATTGCGTAGCAATACTCCGGGGGGTGGCAGAGCGTTAGCGGTGCAGGGGGCGAAGCCTCCTAGTTCATTTGTATTATGTTGGAGATAGCTTTAGATATCAGCAGCTAATGCTATTATTGAGTCTTTAAAAATCTAATAAAATACGAACAAACATTAATTCAGTTATTATAGTGGTGCCATGGAGAGTATGTTTCGTACTCACTGTCCCCTGGAAGTGTGCAGCAGGAGGGTGACCAGGGTGGATGTGCCGGGACAGAGGCAGTTGTTGGCCAGGAGGGCGTACTTGAACTCGTCTTCGCACACAACGTGCTCTGAAAGGGACACCCACACAACACAACATACATCATTAGAAGAAACATACACATATTAAGGATATTAGGAGCTGAGAGTAATTTCTTGATACGATTCATATCCAGATTTGTCAACTTTCAAATCTTACGAATCAGGTCTGTTACTTCGAGCATGAGTGGACTGTAGTAGAGCGAATATGACGTCATAATCGTGAAACCAACATCTCAGACCGAATGGCCTCAGACACGTGACTTCTTTTCAAAATTATGAATTAAAAAATACTCGCGATTGGTTAATGAATTGGGAAATGTGTAACAGTGAAAATTTATGAATGGAATAACGTAATTTACCACATGTCTGAGGCCATACATGTTGGTCTCACTTTGATGTTAGCGAGATTATAACATTATGTGACGTCATATTCGTGAAACCAACATCTCAGACCGAATGGCCTCAGGCACGTGACTTCTTTTCAAAATTATGAATTAAAAAATACTCGCGATTGGTTAATGAATTGGGAAATGTGTAACAGTGAAAATTTATGAATGGAATAACGTAATTTACCCCATGTCTGAGGCCATACATGTTGGTCTCACTTTGATGTTAGCGAGATTATAACATTATGTGACGTCATAGTCGTGAAACCAGCATCTCAGACCGAATGGCCTCAGACACGTGACTTCTTTTCAAAATTATGAATTAAAAAAAAATCGCGATTGGTTAATGAATTGGGAAATGTGTAACAGTGAAAATTTATGAATGGAATGACGTAATTAACACGTGTCTGAGGCTATACATGTTGGCCTCACTTTGATGTTAGCGAGATTATAATAATATGTTTTTTCTACTATGAAGGATCCATGCTCGAAGGTCAGTTAAAAGAGAATGGTTTCTTGTTATGAGGATCCCTATGCAAAATTATCGACGTTGACATCTTAAGAATGTATGCATTCGAAATATTAGAAGAAACATATTTAAGATAATAAAAACTAAGAATATTTTTTTTTATGAGCATCCTTATCCAGAATTATCAATTTAAGAATTAAGGCTCTGCGAGGGACACGCACACAAAAGAACACGTGGCATTAGATGAAAAATAAACATGTTAAGAGGGACATTGCAGTCACAAAACTTCAAAAACAAAACAAAAATTTAAATTAAAAAATTGGGTTTTCAGTTTCTAACTTATGGGGTTTATGATGTCATTACATATTGTTTGATACTAAGTTTTTGAAGGAATCAATCGTTTGATACTAACTTTTTGAAGGAACCAATCATTTGATACTAAGTTTTTGAAAGACCCTATCGTTAGATACTAAGGTTTTGAAGGAACCAATCGTTTGATACTAAGTTTTTGAAGGAATCAATCGTTTGATACTAAGTTTTTGAAGGAACCTATCGTTTGATACAAAGTTTTTGAAGGAACCAATCATTTGATACTAAGCTTTTGAAGGAACCAATCGTTTGATACTAAGGTTTTGAAGGAACCAATCGTTTGATACTAAGTTTTTGAAAGAACCTATCGTTTGATACTGAGTTTTTGAAGGAACCCGTCGTTTGATACTGAGTTTTTGAAGGAACCAATCGTTTGTTGTTAAGTTTTTGAAGGAACCAATCATTTGATACTAAGTTTTTGAAGGAATCAATCGTTTGATACTAAGTTTTTGAAGGAACCTATCGTTTGATACAAAGTTTTTGAAGGAACCAATCATTTGATACTAAGCTTTTGAAGGAACCAATCGTTTGATACTAAGGTTTTGAAGGAACCAATCGTTTGATACTAAGTTTTTGAAAGAACCTATCGTTTGATACTAAGTTTTTGAAGGAACCCGTCGTTTGATACTGAGTTTTTGAAGGAACCAATCGTTTGTTGTTAAGTTTTTGAAGGAACCAATCATTTGATACTAAGTTTTTGAAGGAATCAATCGTTTGATACTAAGCTTTTGAAGGAACCAATCATTTGATACTAAGCTTTTGAAGGAACCAATCGTTTGATACTAAGGTTTTGAAGGAACCAATCGTTTGATACTAAGTTTTTGAAAGAACCTATCGTTTGATACTAAGTTTTTGAATGAACCTATCGTTTGATGCTAAGTATTTGAAGGAACCCATCGTTTGGAGAAATTTTATTTTGAAAATCCTGTATGTAGTGAGGGTTCACGTACCAGCAAATGCAACGTGCACTTTGTTTTCAGGACGGAAGATCTGCACGTACTGAGGGACGTTGGGGGCGAAATCACGCACGGCCCACGATCGGAGGATCGTGTGCTCATCCTGCAACATTAAAAACACATTTATTTGGATTTGACATACACAACTTGCAACTAAGATCGTGTGTATGACAGAGAGTTGTAATATTAAATAGAGAGCGCCTTCAATACCAGACTCTCGTAAGGCCGCGGTGTCAACATTGAAAAGAAAAACTCACATCACGTGGTTATAGCGCTGCCACATTTGGCGTTCAGACATCTGCAGGAGTGCCAAATTTGGCGCACTTTCTTCTCTTTTGGGGATAAGCAGTTCTGTCCGTATTCAACTTTTTAACATATATGTACGTATTTTCTTATTTTCAAGCAATATGCGCTAAATATTTCCTCTTCATTAACGAAACGGAAATATTTTATTTGTGTTCAATACTCGAAGAAGCGAAACTCTTTATATTTCTCAGGTTTTATTGTTCATATTTTCTTATTGAAGTATACAAAATAACAATTGAAAGAACTTCGCTTATGGTAAATTTTTTACATAAAAACGTAATGCAATTATTTCAAAACTACAAACTAAGAAAAATCTCCTTAATATATCTGTTAAACTCCCTTAAAGTGTGCCACTCGTTAAAAAAAAACTAAATTTAAATACAAAATTAAACACAAAACTATATTACAATACTTCGATCTCGTTTAGTTCTTAAAGTCGCCAAGGCCTGCCAAGTAATATTGGCGCATGAATGAATTGGCATTTCCACATATCACGTGGTTTCAATGATGGACACACGGAAATCAGCATTTTTATTCCTCTATTTGTATCATTACTCTATGGTGTATGATGCCAATAAACAACAAAGTACTTTTGGTGGGGTTTGGTTTGGTTTTGTTAAATAACGTCGCACTAGACCTGCACAGTAGGCTATTGGCGACGGTTCGGCGTCTATCTCGAAGGAAAAGCCCGGAATCACATACACATTCATACATGCACCTCGTTATTTTAGAACCATGGTCAGATGACGAGGAAACCTGAATTTTGTTTTTTTAGGTGGGTGACACATATTTGCTTTTTTTTTTCTTAAATTTTCTTATTTCATAATTTTTTATTTTACTCGTGTGTGCAAAGCGTATCAACATAATCACACATTCGAACATTTAAAAAAATTATACCTTTTTTTTAAATTAAATGTTACAAAAAGTAGAAGTCTTACCGCTGCACTGATATCTGATCTTATGTCATTTTAACCCTTTGCACTCCAAGAACACTTTGCGATTTGTTTTATTTCTATGGAACAGTTATTCCTCTTTACGTTCTTTTCCACAGATTTTTTTTATACTCATAAAGGGGAAAAATCCTAATCTGTTTTGTATTTGCAAGAGAACAAGTTGCAAAAAAGATTGATGTTCTAAACACAATATCCTGCCGTTCTCGTTTATTTTAAATGAACAGGGAAACATAAGAACGGGTCGTTATGTTGGTGCAAGAGAGGCGCATTCGGAATGCAAAGGATCAAATGATTTTAACAACAAATGATTTTAGGAGGGGTGAGACACACATTTGACTTTTGTTTTTCTTAAATTTTTTGATTTCCTTTAAAAAAAAATTTACTCATGTGTACAAAGCATATCAACATAAGGATAATTCGAGCATTAAAAAAAAAATGAAATTTTACAATAAGTAGAAGTACCGTCTTACCGCTGCACATCGGTCAACGTAATTCCTTGCTGCGAGGATGAAACATGCTTCTGCGGCATTCATTCTGGAAATAAAAATAACCATGAGTTTTTATTTTAAGCTCATTCTACATGAACGGGGAAAACGCGCAGAACTTCTCAGTCATTCAAAAATTCATACCACGTGGTTATGAATTCTCGAATCACCTACACATACGGGTATCCGTGACGTTTCGGGATCTATTACGATTTTGATTTTTTTGATTTTGGTTAATTAACGTCGCACTAGAGCTGCACAGTGGGCTATTGGCGACGGTTCGGGGCCTATTTCGAAGGAAACACTCGGGAACGATGCCTCGTATTTTTGAACCATGGTCAGATGAAGAGGACAACCCCTGAGCTGGCACCCAACTCCTTCAATAGACGCCGGGACTTTGGACCCCGATCAGATATTTCGTGCCCCAGTCCCGTATACACGCCAGTATAATTTGTTGGATATTCTGGACAACTTTCTAGTATTTTTGTAGTGAAGCTGGCAACCCTCCGATCGCAAGATCACTACTTTTACTTTTCTATGTCAAGTCCATTTCACGGATTCGAACCTTCAATCCTCTGATTAGTAGCTGAACGCCTTATCCACTGAGCAACTCGGGCTCCTTTTATATTTAAGAAATAATGAATATAATCACCGCAACGAACAAGAAAGGTTACTTGGAAGATATTTAATTACAACCTATGTGTTCTTTTGCAGAAATTCATCTGGTATACCATACTTTTGAGGAAACTAAAGATTTCTAGCATGTCTGTGCGCCGATTCACGTTGTGACTTGGTTGTATTTGCCGATATTTATTGAAAGTGATTTATGAAGGCAGCCTATGTAGACAAACATCTAATTATTGTTACTCATTTTTTAGTACATGTCTTTTTAAAAATTGAAACACATGTATTCGGAGCCATGATTTAGACAGTTCACAGTACTATAGGCAATCGTTACGGATGCGGTCCCACATCATAAAAATAGTCTTTAAGAATTAAACACATGACATTTTCAATGTATTATTCATTTAATAAAACTATTAAATATTATAACGGTTTTGGAAAAATTACCAAACGTTATAAAATTTTTCTATAATAACACATTTGGCAATGTATAGACAACTTTGGAAAATTTTATATACAATTAAATAAAAGTTGGGGCACCCTAGACTGGGGCCATAGACCTGTGCCTAATGGTAATCAGGCCCCGATGATAAGCATAAAAAAAATTAGTACATTTACTTATTTTCCAGTACATAAACTATAATAATAGGTATTTAAAAAAAAGTACCTAAACATGTACTTTTTCATTGAATATAATTGCATCGTAAGTGAGCGATGACGTACTCAAATTTAAGCAACGTACTTTCTCATAAATGAGCAGTGTGTTTTAAAATTGCTAATCTCAGATTCTATTCAAGACATCTTAACAATGCGACCTGACACACTTAAAATAGGTGTTCAGAAGATGGTTTTCCACATTCTTTGATGTCGATTGCTTAATGCTCTTTTTATTAATTTTACTCATTTTTGAGTACATATATTCTTCAAATTTGAAACTTATGTTGTCGGAGCCATGATAAGCATCGAATGTACTAAAAAATGAGTACATTTTACTTATGTTTGAGTTCCTATTTTTAACAGTGTATAGCTACATAATTGAACTGTGAAACAAAATTGAGTTCGGCTTTTGTGATTCCGTCCCTTCTTGCCGTACCTAGCTCGTGTGAGGTCGGTGTCTTTGAGGGCCGACCCTTGGATGTAAATGACCCTCTGGGCCCACATGGGCACCTGGAGAATCATCTTCATGGTAGCGTCCAGCTCACAAGGGGACAGCAGCACGACATAGAAATCCTGCGTAGAGAAAGAACCAGCAGTGAGAAAAACAGCAAAATGGCAATTCGGTTTTCTTTCACACACATGCACCAATGATAATAATTCCTAAATCAGTTACAGCATAGGCAAGCAAGGATAGTGAAGACCATATATATATATATATATATATATATATATATAAGGTGTGCTCGTTCTCGCGCTGCCTGACGGAAGGCGGAGAGAGCAAATATTTGACGTCATAGTGACGCCTTCCTTCGCCTACTGTGGGCGTGACTAATGCTCTCGTTTGAACCAATGGCAAGGCTGAAATAGATGCGCGCGCGTTGGTTGATGGTGCTGCCATCTATTCGGTTTTTTGTGAACTATTAAAAAGTGCTAAACTAACTTTATTTAGTTACTTTTACTGCATTTAATGAGTTTTAAATATATTTTAAGGATTGCATTTAGTATGGAAAAATTGCAAAAGAGTTGCTTAATAAATTATAAGCGTATTAAAACAATATTAGCTGCCACGAGAGCATGCCCATGAATTTTGAAAGAGTAAAATAGTTGTCGGAACTATCCGGTCAATGCATTTGTATTGGACATATTAAATGAGTTACAATTTCAATCAAGTAAAATACGGGGACATAACAAAACAAGGATGGATTAGTAGTGAAGTTACCTGAACACAATTATTTACAGATATTTGCATTATTTTGCTAATTAAAAATTAAATCACCAGTTGTTACCCAACCGGGATCGAACCTAAGTAGCAATGCTTGAAACACACAGCCAATGAGAATGATCAAAAACCGATAGTAAGGCGGAGCTAAAATAATGTCAAAAGTAAGGCGAAGCTAAAATGACGTCAAATAGTTGCCTTTCCTTGCCCACTTTCAAAAAGTGAAAAACGAGCGCACCTTTTATATATAGTCTTCACTATCCTTGATAGGCAAGTACTTCATTATATGACGCGATATGAATGTAGTACTAAAAATATTTGTATGGAGAAGATTTAATTTATATGCTAGTCAGAGACATTGGTACGTTATACTATAATAAAGTTGTACTTGAAAAGAATATTTTTATATTTCATTTTATTACAAACTATTTTTTTTTAAATATGATTAAAGTAAAAGTATAGTGTGCTATCTATATTATAAGCATATAGGGAAAAATATCTTACTATGTTTAACACTACATCAATTATAATATAATTATAATACATTGAGGCACCGCAGTATCTAATGCAGTTTCCATATATATATATCAATACGAGCAAAATAACTTGTCTAAAAATTTCACTAAATTTTTAAAATATTGATTCTAACTTTCACTTATATTATCAGTTTTTCTTATTTAGATAGGATAATAAGTTTATAAGGACATTTTTATCTTTCATTTGTGATGAAAAGTTATCCCTCTGCTCATTGATTTGAACTGCTAGTATATAATCTACTTAAGCTTTAAGGGGGGAGGGTAGGGTGTTTAACACCAATTTTAAATTTATCATTATTATGCTTCTACTACTCAAAAGTTAACGCAATTTTTATGATATATGTATTATGTTATTATTGATAACTTTTGAAATTTTTGAAACACAATCTCTATTTGGAGTTGAGTTGTAACAATTTTAACATTTTAAATTAAAAAAGTTTAAGGTACACTTTTCTAGTAAACTATTATGAATATAAACAAACTTTTTTCTGAAATACAAATTAGACTGCATGTTTAACTTATGGAATCTCAAAAAATAGACAAAATGCATACTTAATGTTTTTAAAAAATTTAATTTACTTTTGTTTACATAAAAATTTTTAGTTATAAAATGTATATATATATATATTTTAAATATATTTACCCATACAAAAATATAAATTTTGTTGGTTCCACAAGTTGAACATGCAGTCTAATTTGTATTTCAGAAAAAAGTTTGTTTATATTCATAATAGTTTACTAGAAAAGTGTACCTTAAACTTTTTTAATTTAAAATGTTAAAATTGTTACAACTCAACTCCAAATAGAGATTATGTTTCAAAAATTTCAAAAGTTATCAATAAGAACCTTCGAGCATGGATCCCTCATAGTAGAGCAAACATCGGGATAAAATCTCGCTGACATAAAAGTGAGGTCAACATGTATCGCCTCAAACACGTGACAAATGACGTCATTCCATTCATAAATTTTCACTTTTACACATTTCCCAATTCATCAGCCAATCGCGAGTGTTTTTTAATTCCTAATTTCGAAAAGAAGTCACGTGTTTGAGGCGATTCGGTCTGAGATGTTTGCCTCACGATGATGACGTCATATTCTCTCTACTACGGTCCATTTATGCTCGAAGATAATAACATAATACATATATCATAAAAATTGTGTTAACTTTTGAGTAGTAGAAGCATAATTATGATAAATTTAAAATTGGTGTTCAACACCCTCCCCTCCCCCAAGACATCATGGATATACCATTTATTTAGGTATTTTTTTTTAACTTTGATGTGAAAGGGAAAAATTTGTGTGACGTCACCTGCAAAAGGGGATGCGCGTAGAACTCGTTGAGGAAGTCCATGATGGTGTCGGCGCGCAGGGTGGTGTTGCAGACGACCACGTGCTTCTCGCTCTGCGCCCGGTGCATGCTGTACGTGCCGCCCAGCTTCTGCCGCTCCATCCACGTGTAGGCCAGCTGCTCGAACTGAAACGAATACAAGGACACACCTGGAGACACGTACACTAACAGGACATCGCATTTCGTACTTAAGGAAACTGAATGCTTATATTGTATAACCCTAACTGCTGTTGGTTGGCTGACAGGATGGGTTTGGTTTGTTTAATTAACGTCGCCCTACTAGAGCTGCACAGTGGGCTATTGGCGACTGTTCGAGGCCTATCTCGAAGGAAAGACCCGGGAACGATGCCTCGTCTTTTTGAACCATGGTCAGATGACGACGACAACACCTGACCTGGCACCCGACGCAACCTCAATAGGCGGCAGGACATTGGACCCCGATCAGATGTATCGTGCACCAGTCCCGTATACACGCCAGTATAATTTGTTGGATGTTCTAGACGATTTTCTAGTATTTTTGTAGCGAAGCTGGCTTCTCTCCGATCGCTAGACTACTTTTACGCTCACTACTTTTTACTTTTCTTTGTCAAGTCCATCACACGGATTTGAACCACTAATCCTCTGATTAGTAGCTGAACGCCTTTTCCACTGAGCAACTGGGGCTCGCTGATAGGATGGGAATGTTTTCGCTCGTTTCTTTTAAAATTAAGTATAGGAGTCCGAATGGCCCAGAGGTACCATCCTTGGTTAGCAATCGGAGGATTGTGAGTTCGATTACGACTGAGAGATACTTGATAAAATAAAGTTAAAATACTATATCGATCTGGTGATCGGAGGGTTGCCAAGTTCACTACGAAATAACAAAACATCCCCTGAATTACTCCACTTCCAGCAGCGTGTGTACGGGATTGGTGCCAGCGCCCACTATATAGAAAGCCATGGAGCACATGATTTTTACGTCACAAACTAACGACCGAATTCAGTTTCTAAGTGTATCGTGATCAGCAGGAATTACGATTTCGGCATTCTGTGTCCCTTTCGGCCTTCAGTCTGTGACGTAAAAATCACGTGCCATACGGCTCTCTATACAGTGGGCGCTGATGGTGAACATTAAACCGGATCAAGGTCCAATGTCTTGTTGTCTATTGAGGTTGTGTTGGATGCTAGTTCAGGTATTTTCCTCGTTACCTGACCATGATTAAAAAATACGATACATTGTCCCCGGGTCTTTTCTTTGAGATAAACCCCGAACCGTCGCCAACAGCCAACTGTGTAGCTCTAATGCAACGTTTTTTCAACCGACCAACCAAAGTTAAGTATATTTTAAATGAATAAAGCCAAGAAAAAAATCCGTTTTACATAGATATTATTATTTATAACAATTGGTGTTATTGAAATAACATCGCACGGATACACAATGGCTATTGAGATCAAGAAGAAAATCCAAGAAAAAGATCTGGTGACTGCATTTGGTGATTTTATGCCACAGGTGGAGGATGAGGACAGTTTTATGCCCCAGATAGAAGATGTAGATGGTTTTATGCCACAGAAAGATGAAGAGGACGTTTTTATGCCACAGATGGAGGATGAGGAAGGTTTTACGCCACAGAAATATGAAGAGGACGTTTTTATGCCATAGATGGAGGACGAGGACGGTTTTATGCCACAGATAGAAAATGTGGACGGTTATAGGCAACGGATGGAGGATGAGGACGGTTTTACGCCACATATGCAGGATGAGGACAGTTTTATGCCACAGATGGAGGACAGGGACGGTTTTATGCCACAGATGGAGGACGAAGACGGTTTTATGTCACAGATAGAAGATGTGGACGGTTTTATGCCACAGAAAGATGATGAGGACGTTTTTATGCCACGGATGGAGGATGAGGACGGTTTTACGCCACATATGGAGGATGAGGACGGTTTTACGCCACATATGGAGGATGAGGACGGTTTTATGCCACAGATGGAGGACGAGGACGGTTTTATGCCACAGATAGAGGATGAGACGGTTTTATGCAACAGTTGCAGCATGAAGACAGCATTAGAGCTGATGCTTGATTCTCCAAACTTTTACATCACGACATAAGTTTATTTAGAACACGACATATTTAACGTGCACCATCATCCCTGAGCATCGGTTAGCTATCGGGTTTCGAGAATTGGAAGAAAATTACGTTTAGTTTTCTTTTACAAATTACGTTTATTTAAATAAGAATTAATTAAAACAATTTATATATTTTCTGCTTAACAAAAAGAAACGCAGTAAATACTTTTCAAATATGTCCAAAAATTCAAGATCACAAAATTAATTTCAGAATCATCCAAACAGCTAATTATATTCGAAAGAGTTCCTGCTACTCCTTTTCAATCCACTAATTTTATTCTTCCTCAAAACAACCACATATTAATTAAGTTACCCATTTCCCATCAGGTGACTTCTTTTCATATTAACGAAGCAACCGCGAAAGCCAATCTCTAGTCCATAAATTAAGTTCGAATCCATCTTATTTCTTCTTAAGAAAATTGAAAAGGGACCTGCCATTCAACCTCTTACTCAATGAGCCTGCTTTCAACAAGAACTTGTTCTTTTTAAAAGCGCTCGGGGGGCTTTGAACCTCAACTCCGTTCTTTTAAGTAAACACCCTCTGATTCCTAATTCAAACAACGTCCCTACTACTTTCGATTCCCGCCCTTTCTTCAATTCCAATTTAAGAGGTTTAAATACTGAAAGGTTAAAGGGAAATTACTTTTACTTTTGGGATTCGAAAACTTTTGCTTGATAGGGAGTGGAGCTGATTTTAAACGAAGAGAAGTGTTGTATTTGTCCTGGGGTTGTTGTATTGTCTAACAGGGATTGTCTAACTATGGATGATATTGATTAGAAGATATTGAGGTTTGTTAAGGGGGTCCGATACCCAAAATTCGCAAAAAAAGTCATTTTTTTTTATATTTAAAAAATAATATTCAAACTTATCTTAATAACTCACAAAAAATTGCTTCAAAAAATTCCTATTACTTTTTGAATGTTTTAATGATGTGTTCCTGTAACATAGTTGTATCATATGTAAACTTTAAAAGCAAATATCTCTGTTCGTGGTTTTGAAATTTAATGAACACTAAAAATGCTAAGGCTTTTTTACTATTATACTTAAAATCATAATTTTTGTGTGTATAGCAAGATAAATATATTTTAAATAGATGTATGCATTCAGATTTCCTATTTTTACCATAATTTGTTTTTTAAAACCACTTAAAGTGGAATTTTATTTTTTTTCGTCAATTTTTTTTCCAAAATTTCTAATATATTTTATTTTTTTAAAGTGATGTATCTGAATCAAAATTTGAATGCATACATCTATTTACATGTTATTCAAGATCTTAAATAAAAAAAATTGCTTCAAAATATTGAAAAACAAAAAAGGAGTAGGAATTCTAAAATTGTTAAAAAATTTACTAAAATTTTAATTTAAAAATAAATGTGCAATTAAAAAAAAAATTGAGCGTCTTAAAATGGTTTTTTATGTATATTTAGAAAGAGAAAAAAAATTGGATTGTACAAGTATAAAAATAAAGAAAAAAATGTCGAAGGTATCGGACCCCCTTAAAGATTTCTGCCTTTGATATGTGATCGTGAGTTTTAGTCAACCAATCAAACCAAACCAACTATCAATTAAAATGTAAAAAAAACATTTTAATTGATAGTTGGTTTGGTTTGATTAATTAACATCGTAATGCAGCAGAACAGTGGGCTATTGGCGACGGTTCGGGGCCTATCCCGAAGAAAAGAGGCCTCCGTGGCCGAGAGGTTAAAGGCGTCAGCTGGGAATACGAAGGTTCCTGGTTCGATGTCAGCCGATGGACTTGACATAGAAAAGTAAAAAGTAGTGATCTTCTGATCGGAGGGTTGTCAGCTTCGCTACAAAATACTAGAAAAGTCGTCCAGAACATCCGAAAAAATTAACGGCGTGTATACGGGACTGGTGCACGATACATCTGATCGGGGTCCAAAGTCCCGACGTCTATTGAAGGCGTTGGGTGCCAGTTCAGGTGTTTCCTCGTCATCTGACCATGGTTCTAAAATAACGAGGTGCATGTATAAATGTGTGTGTGAATGTGTATGTGTTCCCGGGTCTTTCCTTCGAGATAGACCCCGAACCGTCCCCAATAGCCCACTGTGCAGCTCTAGTGCGACGTTATTTAACCAAACCAAACCGAAGGAAAGACCCTTAACGAATGCCTCGTATTGTAGAACAATGGTCAGATGACGAGGACAACATCGCCTTCAATAGACGTCGGGACTTTGGACCCCGATCAGATGTATCGTGCACCAGTCCCGTATACACGCCGATAATTGTTTGTGGATGTTCTGAACGACTTTGCTAGTATTTTATACCGAAGCTGGCAACCCTCCAATCACAAGATCACTACTTTTTTTACTTTTCTTTGTGAAGTCCGTCGCACAGGATCGAACTAGGACTAGTCTGATTCCTATTTGACGCTTTTATCCGCTGGGCCACCTAGGCCCCTTATTGGTAGTTGGAAAGATAATTATAACTTTATTTAGACGTGACTCCCAAACGTTCTTTTAAATGTACTCCTACACTATTAAAAAAATATGCTTAAAAATTAGTACGTGAACGTACTCGTTTTTTCAGTATAATTGCATCGTAAATGAGGCATGCCGTACTCAAATTTAAGTAATCGTACTTTCGCAAAAATGAGCAGTGTGATTTAATATTGCTAATCTCATCTTCTGTCCAAGCCATCTTAACAAAGCGACCTGACACACTTAAAATATTTGTTTAGGAGATGGTTTTCCACATTATTTGATATCGATTGCTTAAATGGAAACTGAGTTATTACGACTGTATTATCTTACTTCCCATTCTTTAGGCACCATTTTAAAGTTACTTCTGTTTATAACTTCTTCATGTCGCAATGGTAGCTTAATGGATAAGACTGTGGACAGCGGTGCCTGCAGATCTGGGTTCGATTCACGGTAAGTCTTTGTTGTAATTGTAAATATTTATTGAAAGTGATTAATGAAGGCAGTCCATGTAGGCAAGCTATTGTTCTTTTTATTCGTTTTTACTAATTTTTGAGTATAAGTCTCTTAAAACGAAACTTATGTATTCGGAGCTATGATAAGCATCGAATGTAATCAAAAATGAGAATTGCACTAGTCGAACTATTTTTAATAAAACATTACAAAAAAATATTTTTTTATTACTAATCCCAAAAGACAAATTAAAGTAATATGTTTGAAAATACACTGTAGCAAATTTAGTAACAGTTTCTTCAAATAGATATGAACTTATATCAATTTAAACTTAATCAAACATGAAAAAAATAATCAATATAATAAACGAGTTCGAAGTTCCGTATTCAGACAATCTTATATTAGAGCTTAATATTGATTTGCAAAAAAAAATTAGTTGGACTTAACATAGAAAAATAAGTTTTGTGCCATTAGATTAAAAATAAAATGAACTATTTTTTTAAAGCAATAAAATAGTTTCGGGTATTTTTGATTATTATATATCCCATACCCTTTAACATTTATATCTGGCGTTTATTTGTAAACTTCCACCTATATTAAATATCCCCAAGTTAATATATATTATCTCATTATGATAATTTTCCCGAGAAATTAACTGGTAGCAAAATTAAGGGGTATTTCGAGCATAAACAGTGATGACTAAGCTATCTAACATAAACCTGCTTTGCACTGAGCTTATTCTGCTAACTGTCGGTAATGCTCATTAAAACACAATTTTGGTAATTTATGATGAAATATTAATGGAACAGTGTTGGAAAATCAGATTTCCACAGAAGTTCAATTTGAATTTTTTACAATTTAATTTTCTGCTGTTTTCTACAATATGCTGGGATTAAACTTTTTGTTAAAATGATGGAGATTATTTAATCGCATGGAATTGTTTTCCTGTACATTTTAAACTAAAACAGTAATTTAGGAAAGCAAATTAACGATTATGATTTTCAGTCTCTAGCCTAGCCAAAAAGTATCGATAAAAAGAAAACCTGGCAAACCACTGCTATATTCATTGTAAAAAAAGTGTTTAAAATGATTGCCTGAACATACTTTGTTTTTCTTTGAGTACATTTGCATCGTAAATGAGCGATGACGTACTCGATTTTAAGAAACAGTACTTTCTCAAAATTGAGCAGTGTGACTTAATATTGCTGGTTTCAATTTCTGTTCAATCCATTTTAACAAAGCGACCCAACAAACTTAAAATAGTTCAGAAGATGGTTTTCCCCATTATTTGATGTCGATTGTTTCAATGGAAACTGAGTTATTACAACTCAATTATCTTACTTACCATTCTTTTGGCACACCTTTTTAACATTTCTTCTATTTATAACTTCTTCAAATCGCCCTGGTAGTACAACGGATAAGACACTGGAAAGCAATGCCTGAAGATATGGGTTCGATTCCCGATAAGTCTTGATTGAAATTATCGATAGTTATTGAAACTGATTTGTGATGACAAGCTGCTGCTCTTTTTATTCATTTTTACTCATTTTTCAGTACATGTCTTTTCAAAAATGAAATATGTATTCGGAGGTATGATAACCATCGAATGTACTCAAAAATGTGTATATTTTACCTACTTTTGAGTACTTACTTTTAACAGTGTAGTGTGAACTTCGAGCATGGATCCTTTGTAGTAGAGGAGTCATGACGTCACTCTTGCTAACATCAAAGTGAAGCCAACATGTATGGCATCGGACACGTGGTTAATTACGTCATTCCATTAATAAATTTTCACTGTTACGCATTTCCCAATTCATCAGCCAATCGAGAGTATTTTTTTAATTCATAATTTTGAAGAGATGGCACGTGATATGGGGCCTTTCGCTCTGAGATGTGGGCTTCACGATTATGACGTCATATTCGCTCTACTACAGACCATTCATGCTTGAAGGTTATAACAGTCTTTGTAACATATCTTTCTATTATAAAATTCTTTAACTTATAAATACAATTACAACGCATTCCTTACACTTTTCGTACTATGCAACATTCGCCAAAAACTTCCCAATACTTTTACAACGGTTTTCAGAACCCCTCACACTGTGAAAGCATTGTTCTCATATTGGTAACACATTCTTTAATACTTCTTTTACTGTTAAAAATTCTTCAGAAATGATCATGCTCGAAGAGTGCGAACGACAAGACGACTTCATGTATGCTCCATGCTTTTCCTATAGTCCCCCTTTTCCTTTAGTGCAACTTAGGCGCAACTGGCACCACTTTTTATCATGAGCGCAAATGGCATTGGCTCAAGCAGTTCGCGATCGGCAGACTCAAGGATAGTGAAGACTATATATAGTGTGCTCGTTCTCACGCTGTCTGACGCTTTGACGTCATAGTGACGCCTACCTCCGCTTTCTGTAGACGTGTCTAATGCTCTCGTTTGTGAGGTGCTGCCATCTATTCGTTTTTTTGTGAACTATTAAAAAGTGATAAGCTAACTTTATTTAGTTACTTTTACTGCATTTTAAGAGTTTAAATTATATTTTAAGGATTGCATTTAGTATGGAAAATTGCAAAAGATTTGCTTAATGAATTAAGCGTATTAAAATAATATTAGCTGCCACGAGAGCATGTCCAGGAATTTTGAAAGAGTAAAAGGGGGGTAGGAAACATCAGGTCAATGCATTTGTATTGGACATATTAAATGAGTTACAATTTCAATCAAGTAAAATACAGGGACATAACAAAACAAGGACGGATTAGTAGTGAAGCTACCTGAACGCAATTATTTACATATATTTACAATATTTACATTATTTTGCTAATTAAAAATTAAATCACCAGTTGTTACCTAACCGGGGATCGAACCTATGTAGCAATGCTTGAAACACACAGCAATAAGAATGATCAAAAACCTATAGTAAGGCGGAGCAAAAATGACGTCAAAAATGTGCTTACCTTGCCCACTTTCAAAAAGCGAAAAACGAGCACACCTTCTATATATAGTCTTCACTATCCTTGCGGATGACTCACCTGCGTGGGCAGGACGATGAGGGCGACGCCTATCATGACGACCATGAAGAGCTGCGACGGCCATACGTCCGGCCTGTAGTCCCCGTACCCCACCGTGGAGAAGGTCACCACCACGAAGTAGAGGCTCTTGAACAGGTCCACTTCGTGGTTACCGGAACGCTGGAAATGCTGGAATCCGCACACGCTGCAACACACACGAGGTTATAAGAGTTCGAAGTTAGTATCATAAACATCTGATTTATGTATGAAACTCACATAATAACTATTTGAAGTACTCAAGGAGACTTAGCAAATAAACTCTAAGCTACTAAAGTAAATCGCACACCAACTGATTCTGGTAAAAATACAAATATTGACGACCAACAACAGGCTCAACAAGGTTGGTCCATCTAGTTCCTCCTAACTATCCCCAAATGCATATCTAACTTCTTCTTAAAATCCGTTACTCCTTTACAATTAACAATATTCACTGGCAAGTTGTTCCATTTGCCTATTATAAAAATAGTGTTTTCTCCCTTCCCGATTAAAATGGGATTTGTTTAACTTAAACCCATGACCTCTCGTTCTATCACTCATTTTAAACTCTAAACCCTCCACATCTCCTTGCTTGATAAATTTGAATAGTTGAATCAAATCTCCCCTAACCCTTTTCTCTTCCAGAGTATACATATTCAAATTTCTTAATCTATCTTTATAATTCATACCTGAAAACCCTTGAACCATTTAAGTAGTCCTGTGCTGATTTTTCTCTGAAGTTTAATTGAATATAACTCAGGGCTGTCAGATCTCAGATTTCGCAATTGCCGAAATGGAGTTGAAAAATCGTCAAAGTGAAGGTGGAAATCTCCAAAATAAAATGGGAAAATCGCCGAAATGAAGGTGAAAATCGCCAAACTAAAGTGAAAAATCGGTAAAGTAAAGTTGAAAAATAACCAAAGTGAAGGTGAAAATCTGCAAAATGAAATTGGAAAATCACCAAAATGAAGGTGAAAATCGCCAAAATGAAATTAGAAAATCACCAAAGTGAAGTTGAAAAATCGCCAAAGTACAAAAAAAATCGCCAAGGTGAAAAATTTTCAAACTCGTATTGCCGCAATCAGTATAAAAATCGCCAAATAGTCTCTTATTTGCCAAAACTGTTAGCACAGTATAAGGAACGAAAAATTATTTTGTGAAGTTAAAAGTTGCTCAGTGAGCAAATGCAATTTTATTTTTCTAGTAGTTTGGAACTAAATGACGTAATTGCATGTTTGATAGTTCCCATTGCTCGGCTAGTCTATAGCGTTTGATTTTCACTTTTAAAAATGTAACTAGAAAATACTTAGAAATTAATGAAAAAAATTATTTTTGAGTATTTTATGTTTAATTCAAGAGTGTTATTCTATCTTTTGAAAGGTATCTAATTAGGGATGCACTTAATTAAAGGCACATACAATTTTTACTTTTAGAATGGATCACCACTGATTTCCTAACGATATATAAAATAGCCATATTAAAAATATATTGCCATTATATTTTCAGGAATGATGTCCTCTTAATAATCATTATTTTCTATAAAAAGATTTATTAATATTTTCAAAATCAACAATGAAGTGCTAAACCAGTATCTAGTCAGCTTGTCTGCCAAGTGATAAAACACAAAAAATCTGCGAATGAATTGATACCATTTGTCATGATTAGTCAGCTAAATCTAATTTTGGACAAGCGGTGTCCACTAATGAATTGAATGTCATATCCCATAACATTAGAGCCAATGCAAGTTTCAAATTTAAACGTTCTTATCTTGAAACTCTGTTTTTGGACTTATTCCATTTGGCAGCCAAGCCGCTCATATTTGGAGAGATTCCAAATTCAAGTTTCCATTTGAAATTAAAACCAAGTTAAAATTATAACTTTTAAACAAGTTTTTCAGTTTGCGGTGGGCTGCAGATTTTTTTTTTATACGTTAAATGATCATCAAAAGGACGTAATTTTGAAGATGTTTATTTTTTTTACTCCACAACCAATCATGCTCACGGTCGATTAATTGGAAATGTTACAAGTTTTTCCTTGGCGACAAATAGTGGATGCTTAACAGAAAGTGACCCTTTTCACAAAGATTGTTGTCAGAGAAAAAGCTGTTAATCTCGGAAAGTGATTTTACCAAACTGCGAAATAAATAAAAATAAGATATTTTATCATTTAACCCTCTGTAGCCCATGGGCGTGATATCATGTCCAGGGATCTCAGTTTTTCCAGCAATGCAACAAATATTCAAATTCATAATTGTAAGCATCATTGTAATCATTGCATCAATTTACAATATTTTTAATTTTAAGTTTAAGACACAATTTTTAAGCTACCACTTTACAATTAATTAAAAAATAATTAAACAATATAAAATAGCTTAAACACAGTAAAAATTATATCCAAGCAAAAAAAAACTATACAATTTCTGTTTAAGACACAATTTTCAAGCTACCACTTTACAATTAATTAAAAAATAATATAAAATAGCTTAAACACAGGAAAAACTATATCCAAGCAAAAAGAACAACTATACAATTTCTGTTTAAGACACAATTTTTAAGCTACCACTTTACAATTAATTAAAAAACACAGGAAAAACTATATCCAAGCAAAAAAAACAACTATACAATTTTTGTTTAAGACACAATTTTCAAGCTACCACTTTACAATTAATTAAAAAATAATTAAATAATATAAAATAGATTAAACCCAGGAAAAACTATATCCAAACGAAAAAAAACAACTATACAATTTCTGTTTAAGACACAATTTTCAAGCTACCACTTTACAATTAATTAAATAATATAAAATAGCCTAAACACAGGAAAAACTAAATCCAAGCAAAAAAAAACAACTATACAATTTCAAAATTCAGTGGGTAAAAAATGAACACTTCAGTGACAACTCCGGTTACCATCGATCACTCTTGGATTTCACTTAATGACAAACTTGACAACGTAAGTAGTTGCAATAGAGAAGAATACGTTTCAAAGTGCATTAGACTCGAAAGGGGATTTCGGCACAACTCTTTTATTGAATGAGCTAGTTTCTTTTGACAGGAAGTTTTCCATCAAATACTGAATTAAATAAGTATGCGTTAAATCCGGGTTACATACTTTTTTTTTAAACCAATAATTTATGATATATAGTAGACAAGTAATATGCTATTAAGCAGACCGTGACGTTTGTGATGAATAAAAATAGGGCGTTATTTGTACTTATAAAATGCGGGGCAATTACAATATTATTATTTTAACTGGAATAAAATGTTATGAAAAACAATATTTAACAAGATTCCATCGCAATATATTCTGCATTTAGTATTCTTTTTATAAAGAAGTAATTTTATAACTGTAGGATTATTGGACATAAATTCGTAGGGTACATATTCCTGAAACAGTTTTTAATAAATAATCCCAGATTTTATTTTTATGTAGAATGAAATGTAATTAAACTACTATACCTAATTTTAATTCAGGTATTGAACTTAAAAAATATTACATTAGTTTTTTTTTTTAAATGAAGAATTTGTGTTTACTGTTTGACTATTATTTGCGCAAAGACATTTTTACATTCTAGTAAAACAACTAAAATTTATGTATGACGTGTAGCTTTTGGACTAAACTAATGGTACATAAAATTTCGTTTCGGTTAGGAATATGCTTTTCGAGAAAAGTGTACAAAAAGGCAAAAAAAGATAATTTATTAAAAACGGTAAAATGTAAAATTCATGATAATTAGAATAAAAAGATGAAAAAAAAAGATAATTTCTTAAAAAACTGTAAAACGTAAAATCCATGATAATTAGAACAAAAAGATAAAAAAAAAGATAATTTCTTAAAAAACTGTAAAACGTAAGATCCATGATAATTAGAACAAAAAGATAAAAAAAAAGATAATTTCTTAAAAAACTGTAAAACGTAAAATCCATGATAATTAGAACAAAAAGATAAAAAAAAAGATAATTTCTTAAAAAACTGTAAAACGTAAAATCCATGATAATTAGAACAAAAAGAAGAAAAAAAGGTAATTTCTTAAAAAACTGTAAAACGTAAAATCCATCCCCGATAATTAGAACAAAAAGATGAAAAAAGATAATTTCTTAAAAAACTGTAAAACGTAAGATCCATGATAATTAGAACAAAAAGATAAAAAAAAAGATAATTTCTTAAAAAACTGTAAAACGTAAAATCCTTGATAATTAGAACAAAAAGATGAAAAAAGATAATTTCTTAAAAAACTGTAAAACGCAAGATCCATGATAATTAGAACAAAAAGATAAAAAAAAAGATAATTTCTTAAAAAACTGTAAAACGTAAAATCCATCCCCGATAATTAGAACAAAAAGATGAAAAAAGATAATTTCTTAAAAAACTGTAAAACGTAAGATCCATGATAATTAGAACAAAAAGATAAAAAAAAAGATAATTTCTTAAAAAACTGTAAAACGTAAGATCCATGATAATTAGAACAAAAAGATAAAAAAAAAGATAATTTCTTAAAAAACTGTAAAACGTAAAATCCATCCCCGATAATTAGAACAAAAAGATGAAAAAAGATAATTTCTTAAAAAGCTGTAAAACGTAAGATCCATGATAATTAGAACAAAAAGATAAAAAAAAAGATAATTTCTTAAAAAACTGTAAAACGTAAAATCCATGATAATTAGAACAAAAAGATAAAAAAAAAAGATAATTTCTTAAAAAACTGTAAAACGTAAAATCCACGATGATTAGAACAAAAAGATGTAAAAAGATAATTTCTTAAAAAACTGTAAAACATAAAATCCATGATAATTCGAAATTTATTTTTTGGTCTTCTTGTATAAATATTTCTCAGTATTTAGAATCAGTGAGTGAGCGAAACACGAAATAATTGTCTTTATATTAGGCAATGAAATTTTAAAGTTTTTAAGTAGTCACCGCTTTCAAACGAAGGCGTATAAAGAGCCCGATTAAAATATTGAAGCAAGAAAATCCCGCCTTTTCCCCCGTCGCTCCCATATAGACCCTGGAACATCAAATCAAGCTTTTACATGAACTAAAATCCCTCCCCTAGATTGGCAATTAAACACATCATAAATAATATAATAAAATATATTAATAAGTAATGAATATTCCTAATATTATGTATGTTTTTATTTTTGTTTAACTAATTTAACACACGTAGCAAAGTTTTTTATAAATTAAAGTTTGTAATGTATTTTTTTTAAAGACAAATTTAGTAGCAAACTATGTTAGGTAGGGCTGTTCAATATTTAAATAAAATGTGTGATTTGGGGGCCCTCCTAAAAATGTAAAGTGTAAGCCTGGGCTTCACGGGTCTATTCGGTAATCAGACCCTGGGTGTGTCCACTTTTGCTAATATTTTAATTTCGAATTTTATATAACATAACATGTGGATATTTTTCAAAAACTTAGAATCAAACGATAGGTAATGACATCATAAACCAAACAAGCTTTAAATTGAAAATTCGAATTTTTTGAAATTTTGTAACTGCTCTCTCCCTTTCATTAATTTTTATTTATTAAAAAAATTATTGCGAATCATGTATGTTTATTTAAATACAAATTGAAGTGGCGAGTAGAAGAAGTGAAAAACTAATTTTTTTTTTTTAATAATCTAATTTTGATGTAGAGGAAAGCTTTAAGGACACATGCGTCTTCTCTCAGAATTGCATGCCTCTGTATGATTTATTTAGGCAGATACAGAGAAGTAAAAAGTGAATATCTATAATGGTTCGATTTCTTGAAGTAAACTCAAATGCCAAATGCGCGAAAACGAGCCAATTTTGTTAACCTACCATCACTAATCACACTCACGGTCGATGATTTGGTAAAAGTTTCGTTGTAATTTGTTTCCTTGACGACAAATAGTGGATGCTCAATGAAAAGTTACCCTTTCCTTCAGGATTGATTTTGGAAAGGGATTTTTATCAGTTAACCCATTCCTTCACTTGCCCTTTCAATTATAAGTATTAAATTCATTTTTTGAAATTGTATACTGAAATTGGGGTACAGTTGTTACCCTTTCAATCGGCTTCAAGTCTACAAAATGTCTTGCCCAATCCAGAAGTTACAGTTAGAGCCCAGTGAGATAGATCAGTCAATGCTTGCGATTGGACCATTGAACTCTAAATGTAACTGCTGGAAAGCTCAAACCTTGTTTTCTGGGCGCGTTGAAGCTAATTGAAAGCAGGCATGCTGTGCTCCCAATAATTTTTTTTAAGTGAATTAGTGGTGTTTTTTATTACCATAAGCATTGTAGAAATTTTAAATCCTTGATAAACTTCTGTAAATAAAATTATGTAAATAAACGAAAGGAATTAAAAAAAAATCCTGAAGAAATGACAATCTGCCTAATACTCCTCCTGTTCAACAGTTATGCCAGTTGATAGGACCCTACCTTAACCAAGATGCCCCCTTCAAAGTTCATATTCGCAATGATAAACTTCATTTATGTAGCCTAGAGCTAATGTTATGTTAAATTACTTGTCATACTGGAGGCGAAGTTTTCTCCGGAGCCACGACCTTCGTAAACCCTAAAGACTCAACATCTTATAGAATTAATTTTTATATTGCCAAACAAATAGTTTTTGCTCTTGCTTTTTAATCACTTCGACTTTGACTTGCAAATGTCTTTCTATTTTAATAGCATATTCCATTTAAAATGGGTTTAAAAAGAAAATAGAAAAAAACTCAGCCAAAACCTATACACGTCGGCTTATTTTAACATGAAATATATACGAAATACTGCGGTAGCAAAGAAAGTGGAGCACATCATGGCTGCCTCTAAATCGGCTACAAGTCAACAAAATGCCTTGCCCTATCCAGAAGTTATCAGTTAGAGATCAGTGATTGAAGTAGTTGTATTAAATTCACTTTTTGAAATTGTATACTGAAAGTGGGGAACAGTTGTTACCCTTTCAATCGGCTTCAAGTCAACAAAATGAAATGTCCAATCCAGAAGTTACAGTTAGATATCACTGAGCTACATCCGTCACTTGACTCGTTACAGTGCATGCACCAAGTTAAAGACACGGCCAGGTTTGGTTCAGAGAGTTGTAATATTAAATAGAGAGCGCCTTCAATATCAGACTCTCGTAAGGCCGCGGTGTCAACATTGAACAGAAAAACTCACATCACGTGGTTATAGTACTGCCACATTTGGCGCACAGACATCTGCAGGAGTTTCAAATTTGGCGGACTTTCTTCTCTTTTGGTGATAAGGAGCTCTGTCCGTATTCAACTTTTTAACATATATGTACGTATTTACTTATTTTCAAACAATATGCGCTAAATATTTCCTCTTCATTAACGAAACGAAAATATTTTATTTGTGTTCAATACTCGAAGAAGCGAAACTCTTTATATTTCTCAGGTTTTATTGTTCATATTTTCTTATTGAAGTATACAAAATAACAATGAAAGAACTGCGCTTATGGTAAATTTTTTATATAAAAACGTAATGCAATTATTTCAAAACTACAAAGTAAGAAAAATCTCCTTAATATATCTGTTAAATTCCCTTAAATTGTGCCACTCGTTAAAAAAACGATATTTAAATACAAAATTAAACACAAAACCATATTACAATACTTCGATCTCGTTTAGTTCTTAAAGTCGCCAAGGCCTGCCAAGTAATATTGGCGCATGAATGAATTGGCATTTCCACATATCACGTGGTTTCAATGATGGACACACGGAAATCAGCATTTTTATTCCTCTATTTGTATCATTACTCTATGGTTTGGTTATAGCGTAGAGTTTGACGTTGCTCAAAGGAAGTTAGTCCTTACCTTGTGAAGATGAGGCACAGAAGTGTAGCTGATAAGACCATGAGTCTTTGGGACAGGGCGGACTGTGACCTCTGCATGGCCCGGTGAAGGTCATTCTGAAACGATAAGTCACGCGATTTATACTCAACGCCGTATATCGTCACTCTCAGAAATAACCGCGGAGTAAAGAAGAAGGTGGAGGCGCGATCAAGTCTAAAACCGGTTTGGTTTGCAATGCGAAGTAAGCAATCGCTTGAAAAGTAGGTACTGGCGAAGTATTTGTCGCTATTCCAAAGCACTACTCTGTACCAGTACTTGGCGATAATTTATTTTATAATTTAATTTCCTATGAAGTGGAAATAATAGCATCCTTTATCGATTTGGAACTCGTACTGCATCCCACCACTACACAAATAGTAATTTTTTTAAGTTTTAACATGCGTTTTCTTAATTTGAAAATAATGCATCCCTCGTAGAAAAATCACTGCAAACTAGGTTTGTTTGTGCCTAGTTTGGGCTTACGTCTCATGAAATCTCTCCAAATCATCTCCACCTTTTTCTTTACTCCGTGGAAATAACACACATTCTTGAGCATCCCGCTATCGCCAAGGGTATTATTTCGTTACATTACAGGAAGGGCATGTAGCCCAGAGGTACTGTCATCTGCTAGCAACCAGAAGGTAGCGAGTTCGAACACCGCTGATACCAGAGACATCACAAAAAACATTAAAATACAGTGAACTTGTAATCGGAGGGTTGCCAGGTTCGCTGCGAAGTAGTATTCTCTTCGCCAGCAACATAATGTTGGGGAACCTTTACTGCACTGTGTGGCACCTTCGAGCATGGATCCTTTGTAGTATAGGAGTCATGACGTCACTCTCGCTAACATCAAAGTGAAGCCAACATGTATGGCCTCAGACACGTGGTTAATTACGTCATTCCATTCATAAATTTTCACTGTTACACATTTCCCAATTCATCAGCCAATCGCGAGTACTTTTTAATTCATAATTTTGAAGAGATGGCACGTGATGTGGGCCTTTCGCTCTGAGATGTGGGCTTCACGATTATGACGTCATATTCTCTCTACTACAGACCATTCATGCTCGGTGTGGCACAAACATAAGAAGGAATATTACATTACTAACGAAAACGGCTGAAAATCCAAAATAATCCACGGAGTAAAGAAGGTGATTTGGCGAGATTTCACTGGAAGTAAGATAGCAACCTCAAAGTAGGTACAAGTAAATCCAGCTGGCAGTGTGTTTCAACGTGGACTGCATTATTTAACACACGAAATTTAAAGTTTAAAAACCAAAAAAAATTGCAGTACAAGTTCCAAATCGATAAAGAATGCAATTATTTCCACTTCGTAGGTAAATTAAATTATAAAATAAATTGTCGCCAAGTACTGGAATAGAGTAGTGCTTTAGAATAGCGCCAAATACTTCACCAGTACCTACTTTTTAAGCGATTGCTTACTTCACATTGCAAACCGGTTTAGAACTTGAACGCTGCTCCATCTTTTTCTTTCCTCCGTGGTCCGAACTTGCTTCCAATTTCTTCTTTACTTTATTTGAAATCGCGTTATTTTGACGAAATAAATTTACTTCAAAAAGACGATGAAATAAACATTCTTAGTGTTCGTCAAAAATGACAATATTTTCTTCGTCTATTCTATATCTATTTTTAACATCTATTTTTAACAGTGTTTTTCGTTAAATAATTACACTAATCTAAGTAGTAGACTACGAAAAACTTAATTATTTTTTCTTTTCGCAAATTTTTAAAAATTATAAATTTAAAATATATTTTGGCTTATTTATCATTGTAAAGTTCCCAACAGTCTTTACAAATATTAATACTTATGTACTTCACGATGCAAAGTTTTTTTTGTAGAATGCCATATGCTACAGAAACAAACAAAAAATACTTACAAACATATTTTCTAATGCATGTTTCGCTAGCCAACAGTTGAGAAACCCAGGAATAAACAGGTTTCTTAGTGGAGCCCAGCAGAGCTAAAAAGAATAAACAAATTACAAAAAAAAAATATATTCTAAAATTACAATAAAAAAAAATTATTATAGTAAAATTTTTATTTAGCAATTTACTCAATGATAGAAGCTTAAAAAATGCGTAATTTCACGGTACATGACTTTCATTACATTTCATCAAAAGTTTATACCTAATAAAGAAGGTATGTTTTACAAGTAGTAAGAAAAGGGGGTTTCTGCTACAAAGGAGGATTTCAGGTGGCCAATCCGCTTTAATGACGTCACCGGATGTAGGCGTGGTCATGACGTCATACTGAAAGTAGAGTTGAGTTGTTTTCATCTTGCTTCGAGTGGAGTAGTTTAGTTCCTGTTGGAGTTTCGGTTTCTTACATCCGCAATTGATCCGTAATAGCGTACGGTGGGCGTGGCCAATTCGCCTTTGTCGCAGAACACTCTTTTTCTTACTACATTTACTCCTAATTTCAATTAAATAACAAAACATTATAATTTAGCTTGTGTGCGGTTATATATTATATGCGAAATAATTTGAATCGTATTCGTGAATTAGATATAATTTTGTGTGACCCATGGTTAAATGTTTTTTTTTACAAATTTGAAAAAATCCACTTTTTTTAAAGAAAACCAATTTTTCCCAAGCTTTTATCAATTTTGTCGACCGCATACTATTTGTATTCAGTGTAATAAGAAGTTAAATTATACCAAATTATAATATAAGGCAGGATACCCATGGCGTGAGGCGAAACAGCTGGTTTATTTTCCTTCTTTGGTTAGCCAGGTTTTTGTTAATGACCAATTCCTATAATCTGCTGCTCAATAAATTCATTTTTCAAAGAAAAATCGCAAAAGTAGAAGGCAGCCAGTATTGTCGAAAAATATTTTTGGTCGCAAATGTGGAAAGGGAAGATCTACAATGTTAATTTCCAATAGGAATAATGTGGAAAAAGTTCTATAACTTTTGAATGGTTGCAGATATCCTCATGAAACAAAGTGCAGATGTTTAGTTTGAAATCCATAAACAAAGACAAACAATATTTCAATGCAATTTTCTGAATCAGTGTATCCCAATTCATAGAAAAAACTTAAAATCAATAGTTTTGTTCGAATACACAGAAAACACTCCATTCTTATATATAAATATATGAGAATAGAATGAGTTTGACTTCGAAATGGTTCATGTGCGGATTCGCGATTTTAATAATAGAGATTTACTTACGAAACGCGTAAAATACTTATTTTGAGAGGCGAAGACACTTTAATCATGTATGCCATAATTGTTTAATACCATTTAGAGTATATGATTTTAAGTAAATTTATGGCAGTACCTCCTCTAGTGGCGATATTTATAACTAATTATTTTTTGCCAGATGTTCTTATTTTTTTAATAAGGGAAACCTGTACACTTAACGTACAGTGGTAAGCTGTTTATCAGTAGCAGAATTTAAATATGGGCACTTTTCAAATTACTACCACTTTATTATTTAATTACTTTTTAATAGATTTTTATTATTTTTAAATACGTTATTTTCAATATGATATTCGCTTTAAAACAACCAAATTTTATTAAATTAAAAGTTGGACGAAATTTAAATTTCATAAAAAAATTTGTTAAGAGAAATTATGATATTTTAAAAATATTAAAAAAATATAAAGTAATATGCAGATATATTTGGTGCTAATTATATTAAATTTGGGACTATTTCAATCAATTCAGATAATTTAATATCCTTAAAGGTTCCCATTTTCCCATAAATAATTATTTTCCCCTGTGTAAATTCCTAAACACAAAGAATAAATAATGCATCCTAATAGATTCTGAAACACAAATACTTTGACTTTAATAATACTAATAAATAGTGTAAAAGATATCGAGAAATGGATATACTTGCATGAGATTTAAGTAGATTTATGATAAAAAGTATAGTCGTATACACAAATATGTTAAACTATATTAATAATTCATTTTTAATTCTTTCATAATCTTTTCAAATACAATAGCGCTTTGTTTGCATTGAAATAAAACTACTTTTTCATTAACATTTTTCCAAATGATTTATTAGTTTTTTATTTTGTTGCAAAAACTAAACCCTGATTTAACCTTATTATCCAAACTCGAGATCAATCTTACATACATTCGCAAAATTAAATTTTCATAAAAATTTCATATTTGAATAATTATGATATTAAAAAAAATTATTTAAAAAAATATAAAGTATGTTAAATATTATGGATCTATGCATTTAAACTTTGTGTTAATTCTATTAAATTTGGGACTATTTTCAATCAAATATAGGATAACTCGAAAAATAAATTATGATATTAAGTATAATCTTGCTTTTCAATCTATGAACTGCACTAAAAATATTTCGGAAAATGCTGTTAAAAGTGATATTTCATATAGTTTTTATACCTTCGAATTTTTAGTTAAAAAAAACCGTCGTATTTTATACTACATTCTATCCTTATCTGGGAACTTATTTAACTGCCAGAGGGAGATTCGCGGGGCCTAATCGCATAATATTTTGAAACTCTCATTTTTTCCTTGTTTCCGAAAATATTGCGTAATCATTTGATGTTTTTCTAATGTTGGTTCGCATAAAGTTTTCGCAATTCGTACTGAAAAAAAAATCAATATTTAAATCATGTGTTGGATATTTATTCGTGTTGAATAGCACAATAAAATATCAATACATTTTTCATTTTCTGATTGAGAATGAGTAGTCTCTAAAAATTTTGTTGATAAATGAATAAAGCGAAATATTTATTTAAAAAAATTCATCAGATACAGTGACGTATTAAGATTGAGGGGCAAAGAGGGATACAGCTTGAAGAAGCAAATTTTGCAATTGTATATACATTTCTTAAATATAGAAATGAAATTAATTATTTCAAAACATTCCAATTATGATTATTTAAATATATATAAAGAAAAAAAAGAAATTTTCTAAGTGTACCAGTTTTTGCAAAATATAAATTATATTTATATTTTTATTTCGTAATTAACTGAGTTATCGGTTCCAATAGTTTGTAACATTTAACAAGTACCGACTCCAAGTCGTATAACGAAAAAAGGCATATAATTATCTTCATAAAATCACCGAGAACAGGTTAGGTTTCAGTTAAATATATATATGTTATCGGCAAAGTATGATATAAATTAATTATTTTAATCTATTATATATATATATATATATATATATATATATATATATATAAAGAAAACTAGGAAAATAAAATATTTTTATGATCATGTCTCAATTGTCGATGATTGATAAAAAAGATTAATGACGTTCCTTTCCTATATATATATATATATATATATATATATATATATATATATATATATATATATATATATATATATATATATATATATATATATATATATATATATATATATATATATATATATTTATATATATATATATAGGAAAGGAACGTCATTAATCTTTTTTATCAATCATCGACAATTGAGACATGATCATAAAAATATTTTTTTTCCCTAGTTTTCTTTAATTGTCCTTAACCTTGAAGCTCATGACGTATAAAATACCAAAAATCAAATGTGATATTTACATTTATATTTTGACTTAAAAAAATACGTATGATGCCAGATGTCAGTTGATATTATTAAAAAAAACCACAGGAAATATCTAGAAGATGGGTGTATGAAAAATTGACGTCATTTTCCCTGTGACGTCAAGAATCTCCCTTTGCCATTCTTATTTTTCCATACCCATTAATTATTCGATTTTTTATCACAAACCTCCTATGATCAAAAGTATTTTATAGAACAAAACGGTATTGAATTTGGGTAATTGGCTCTTTTCCTACCAGTATAAATAATTAAATAAGTGCAATAAATTGCATATTTTTTTTCATAAAAGTTTACGTCGCCATTAATAAGAACAATTATAATTAAGATCTTTAATATTTCTTATGGTTTTTGAATTTTTTTAATTACCTTATTTCCAATAAATAAGATTATATTTAATAAGATAATTTTCCAATTTTCAATTGAACCTATTTTTGGTAGCAAATGGGTAATGATTTTGGACATTACATAATTCATTGCGAAACTTCCAATTTTGCCAATAATTAGCAATCCCAATTAGAAATTAAGCCTACAATCTTCTGTTCATAACAAGCATTCAAATAAGGATATTTCATAATTATGTCAACCTACATAATTATCCTTTAACTGGATAATTAGTTTCCTAGGCAATTATTTTACGCGAACCTGTATGTTGGTGCTAAGAATAAACGAGATATGTAATATCACTTTTAATTTTTCACTTATCAACTTTTGAACAACTGAAAACTTGCGCCAAAAATTCATTCAGGATTCTCACAAACTGTTGGGAAACGGACATTATTTTGGCTATATCCACTGAACTCTAACTGTAACTGCTGGAAGGCTCAAACCTCGATTCCTCTAAGGGCGCGTTGAAGCCAATCAAAAGCAGCCATGCTGTGTCCCAATATTTTTTTTAAATGACTTAGTGGTGTTTTTTATTACCATAGCATTGTAGAAATATTAAATGTATATAAATATTATATTTTCTTCTTATAGAATTAATTTTTATATTGCCAAACACATAGTCTTTGCTCTTGCTTTTTATCTACTTCGACTTGCAAATGACTTTCTATTTGAATAGCAGATTGCATTTAAAATTGGTTTAAAAAGAAAATAGAAAATAACTCAGCCAAAAGCAATACACATCGGCTTACTTTAACATGAAAAATATGCGAAATATTGCGGTAGCAAAGAAAGTGGGGCGCATCATGGCTTCCTCTTCACCGGCTTCAAGTCAACAAACTGTCTTGCTCTATGCAGCAGTTACAGTTAGATATCAGGGGCTATATCACATTTAGCTGTATTGGCATAATAATAAAAAAATATTTAGTTAGTTATCCAGTTACAATTAGATTGTTTGAACAGATTAGTTTTTATAATTCAAGTGAAAAAAAACGTTCAAATATTTAAGTAATTTTTTTTTTTTAAGTTAAAATTATTTATTAATTACTTTCAAAACGGTAGTTAATTACGATTGCATAAAAAAAATAATAATTAAGGTTATAAATTTTAATTTTGAATCATATACTATAGGTTCTATCTTTATGATTATATATATATATATATATATATATATATATATATATATATATATATATATATATATATATATAATTCCTGCGCTCACACTGTAAAAAAAGGTACTTAAAAATGAGTACCTGAACATACTCGTTTTGCCTTGAGTACAATTTCACCGTAAATGAGCGATGACGTTACTCAAATTTAAGTTATCGTACTTTCTAAAAAAATAAGTAGTGTGATTTAATATTGCGTATATCAGCTTCAGTTCAAGCCATTTTAACAAAGAAACCTGACACGCTTAAAATAGTTGTTCAGAAGATAGTTTACAACATTGTTTGATGTCAAACTTCGATAGAAACTAACTCAATTATCTTACTTCCCATTCTTTTGGCACACCCTTCTAAAATTTCTTCTGTTTATAACTGCTTCACGTTGACTTGATAGTACGACGTATAAGGAAGGTACTGGGCAGAGGTCCCAGCAAAAAAAGTCAGCATAAAACCTCCATCAAAATTTTGAAATTGAAGGTTTTATGCAGGAAAACTGCAGTTTTTTTTAAAGATCTATAAAATTAAAGGTTTTTGTTTCAATGTCCTTCATAAAAACTGAAATAAACCTTCATAAAAACCTGCAAAAAAACCTTCAATTTTTAATCATGAAAGGAAAATGCAGATATTTTAAAGGTTTTATGCAGGAAAAGTAAAAACTTTAAAAAAAAACCTGCAGTTTTTTGTTTCAATATCCTTTATAAAACCTTCAAAAAACCTTCAATTTGACAATTTTGATGAAGGTTTCATGCTGACTTTTTTTGCTGGGGTGCCTGTAGATTTGTGTCCGATTCTCGGTAAGTCTTGGTTGTAATTTCTAAAGTTTATTGAAAGTGCTTCAGTATTATTGAAAGTGAAGGCTGCCTATGTAGGCCAGCAACTACTCTTTTTATTTATTTGTACTCATTTTTGAGCACATGTTTTTTTTTCAAAAATGAAACTTATGTGTTCGGAGCTATGTATGTACTGAAATGTACATCGAATGTACTAAAAAATGAGTACATTTTACTTAATCCATTATAACATAATACATTTTTAAACATTTATAATCCACTATAGCTTTAATATATTTATATTCCATTATAACCTCATACATTTACAATCGATTATAACCTCATACATTTACAATCGATTATAATTTGATGCATTCTCAAGCCATAATAACTTAATACATATCCAATCCATTATATATTTATATATTTCTAATTCATTATTACCTAATAGATTTATAATCCATGATAACTTAATGCATTCCCAATCCATTATAACTTAATACATTTCTAATCCATTATAAACCTAATAGATTTAAAATCCGTTATAATTTATTACATATGTATTTTATTGTAACTTAATACATTTCCAATCCATTATAACCCTATACATTTATATTTCATTATAACTTAATACATTTATAATCCATGATAACTTAATGTATTCCCAATCCATTATAACTTAATACATTTCTAAACCATTATAAACCTAATAAATTTAAAATCCGTTATAACTTATTACATATGTATTTTATTGTAACGTAATACATTTCTAATCGATTATAACCTTATACATTTATATTTCATTATAACCTAATAGATTTATAATCCATGATAACTTAATGAATTCTCAATCCATTATAACTTAATGAATTCTCAATCCATTATAACTTAATACATTTCTAATCCATTATAAACCTAATAGATTTAAAATTCGTTATAACATATTACATATGTATATTATTGTAACTTAATACATATCCAATCCATTATAACCCTATACATTTATATTTAATTATTACTTAATACATTTCTAATCCATGATAACTTAATGCATTTCCAATCCATTATTACTTAATACATTTCTTATCCATTATAACCTAATAGATTTCTAATCCATGATAACTTTATAATATTTCCAATCCATTATATCTTTATACATTTGCAATTCATGATAATGTAAAACATAGTTGATGAAATTGCAGCAATGTGATAGGATAAATCGGGTTTATTACTCAAATGTGGCTTTTGGATTAAAAATATAAAGATATTTTGTTTAATATAGAGAGTATAAAATTTATAAATTTGCTATTTTTGTGTTCAGTTTTTAAAAAGTCACTATTATTCACTACAACTGATTTAGTCCGTGGAATCAAAATAGAGTGAAACCCTTTCTGACATGTAGTTTTTTATGTCTAGCTACATATTCAGATAGCTGCATGGCTTTTCATAGTAACTTTTTGTAGGTGAAAGGAAAGGTGAAGGAACTTACCGTAACAACAAACGGAACATTATTCACTAACTCCAGGATGAAATTTGAGGTAAAAAACTGCTGCCACACATTTCCCTGAAAATAAACATTAAAATTTAGAATTATAAACATTAGAATTTTAAAATTTAGAATTATATAAAATTTAGAATTATAAAATTTAGAATGTTAAAATTTAGAATTATATAAAATTTAGAATTATAAAATTTAGAATTATGAAATTTAGAATTATAAAATTTAGAATGTTAAAATTTAGAATTATATAAAATTTAGAATTTAAAAATTTAGAATTATAAAGTTTAGAATTATAATAATTAGAATTATAAAATTTAGAATTATATAAAATTTAGAATTATATAAAATTTAGAATTATATAAAATTTAGAATTTTAAAATTGAGAATTGTGAAATTTAGAATTATACAATTTAGAATGTTAAAATTTATAATTATATAAAATATAGAATTTAAAAATTGAGAATTATAAAATTTAGAATTATAAAATTTAGAATTATAAAAATTAGAATTATAAAATTTAGAATTATAAAAATTAGAATTATATAAAATTTAGAATAATAAAATTTAGAATTATAAAATTTAGAATTATAAAATTTAAAATTATTTATTGACAGTTTTAAAATAAATTATATAGCAAATATAAAGACTAAAGAATGTCTCTGAAATATCCTGATTTCATTTTCAGTAGTGCTTCGAAAACTTTAGGTGGCCGCGGACCATCGAGTTAAAATTTAAACTGCGCAAACTACCTTTTTTACATAAAAAATATTCAGTAACTAAATACATGTATTATTAAGGAGCTAAATGTAATTCAAATATTAATTGCTATATTTTCTTTTTCAGAAAATTCATAAATTTAAAGGCTTTAACTGTTTTCATTGATTTTTTTTTGTAATTAGATAAGGTGTAATGAAAAAATATTGTTGAACTAACAAACCTGCCTAATACTCCTCCTGTTCAACAGTTATGCCAGTTGATCGGACCCTGCCTTAACCGAGATGCCCCCTTCAAAGTTCATATTCGCAATGGTAAACTTCATTTATGTAGCCTAGAGCTAATGTTATGTTAAATTACTTGTCATATTGGAGGCGAATACTCCTCACGTGGCAATAGCCCAATTGCGGCCGAAGCGGTGCAGGTTTACCATATTCTCAAAGAAGAAAACATTTGTTTATCGCCCAGACGAAAGGTTGCCATGGGCCGCAATTTGAACGTTCTGCCTCCGGTGCCAAGACCTTCATGAAACCCTGAAGAGAGCGATTAAACGGAGGTTCACATGCTTGAATTTTCTCCCAAGTGTTTGTAATCCGCACATGCATTAGATAATTTATCATAATATTAAATGTCTTCTTTTAAGCCATTTTACAGAAAAAAAGAAGAAATTAAAGAATTCTGATGAGAACGCGGACTAACAAACCTTGCAATGTTAATTTTTTTAACCCTTTGAGAACTGAATTATTTGAAGATTTTTATTCCCATGGGACGGATTTAATTTGTAGCAATTGATCCCATTCTTGACCGACTCTAAAAAAATTGTTTGCGATCAACGCCCACTGGCGGGGGTACCGCAAACTTCAACGCCTGCTTCTTAAAATTCAGATGACGAGTCAGACTCGCCCACCGTAACTTCGCTCAAGTAAGCAGATGACGAGTCTCACTCGTCAAATGTACCCAAAGGTTAAAACTGAAATGGAACAATTATTATAAAATTCTATATAATTACCGATGACTATGAATGCATATTAATTTGCTTTTACGATTAGGTTAGTATACGCAGGTTCAAGTTGATGTGGTATTTGGAAATACATTAAAATTTAAGTGAAAGACCCGAGGGAGTCCAATATGATATTTAATCATAAATTCAATAACAGTTTTGAAATCTTTTATTTTTTAATATATAATTTGCAATTACCTTCTTACAAATACCTGTATAGGTTTTTAATTGTGCAAAATAAAATCCGCAGTTAGATATAGTTATATCTAAAATAAAAGTGTTGATTATTTTTTTTCAAATAACGATTAATAATTTTTTTAAAAAAATCAATTACCAATTAACTTTACTACCAATTTCTTCGAAAATCAAAAATATATATTAAAATTAATTCCGCATTTATATGAACTGTAACATTTCGTAACAAATTGAAACAATTTCTCAAGTAACGACTCCAAGTCGTAGTGAAATTAATAGCATTTTATTCTTGAGTAATGGGCGGTAAAACACCCAGCGCTGATCACCACAAAATTGCAAACCGACCAATTATACCCGTTATCGATTTGGCTTGGTTTTGGCCTTATTTTCTATGCCAACTGCGGCGATAAGCTATAATGTTTGTTTTTGTTCGAACCTGGTTACAGTTTTTAATACTCCGAAATTGAAACTTGTAATATATTACAAAATGGGCTGGTGTTTTCATGAAAGGACCCAGGAATTTAATAATTCTGATTGTGCCCCATAACCTCATTAATTCTCACTGTCATAATTTTATCTATGGATTATTATTATATATGGAATTTGAAACTTATTATTCTTATGTATAATATTCATAGGTATGTGGGATTTTCATAAAAACTTAAAATGTTTACAATACTAAACATATTTAGGATAAATTTCAAAATTATCATTTAATAAAATTCATGACATTCCGCTTCATAAAACATATTTAATGTTTTATGAAGCGTATTAGTTACATATTAATTGTAATTAAGTATTGTTTAGTCTAGGAAATCGAAATTATTTTATTCTTGAGACCACTGGAAAAGGCAAAATACAATTATTGTTTTTAAGATAGAATTCCAGAGGTTTATATGAGAGTACAGAACTCAAATTTACAGATATAGTATAAAAAAACAAAAAAAACAGCACCGATTCCATCTACAGCACACGGTTGAAATTTTTTTTTAATTGATAATATAAGTTTGATTTATTTTCTTGTATGATTGTCTTCTCACAGTGTTATATATCATAAAACTATGCAATTTAAAAAATCGAATCGATATTTAATAAAAACGCTGCATATTTAAAATAAAAACACTGCACATTTATTTACAAAATAAAATTATCGAGGGTTGTTATAAGTGTGAAAGGGGGTTGCTATAACAAGAGAAAATCATTTAAATGTGTAGATATACTAACAATTTGGCATACGTATGACGTAGAAGCCTTACGCGAATATGATTCGTCGGTTTGCAATTTTGTGGTGATCAGCGCTGGGTGTTTTACCGTCCAGTATAAATTCATCCCAATATATATAACGCAAACATTATACCACATTTTGGAGGAAATAACTTATAAAATCGGTTTCTTTGGCATTAAAGGGTCAAATTTCAAGCAGTTATCTCGAAATTACTCTGCAATTTTCTTTTTTGTTTCCTGTAAAAAAAATCTGGATGGTCTTAACGATTTCGCAACTGAACGACTGATTTTAATGTTCTTATACAGTAGAACTTCAATTATCCGGATCAAACAAAGCGGATCACCAATTATCCGGATCAAACAAAGCGGATCACCAATTGTCCGGATCAAACAAAGCAGATCACCAATTGTCCGGATCAAACAAAGCGGATCACCAATTGTCCGGATCAAACAAAGCGGATCACCAATTGTCCGGATCAAACAAAGCGGATCACCAATTGTCCGGATCAAACAAAGCGGATCACCAATTGTCCGGATCAAACAAAGCGGATCACCAATTGTCCGGATCAAACAAAGCGGATCACCAATTGTCCGGATCAAACAAAGCGGATCACCAATTGTCCGGATCAAACAAAGCGGATCACCAATTGTCCGGATCAAACAAAGCGGATCACCAATTGTCCGGATCAAACAAAGCGGATCACCAATTGTCCGGATCAAACAAAGCGGATCACCAATTGTCCGGATCAAACAAAGCGGATCACCAATTGTCCGGATCAAACAAAGCGGATCACCAATTGTCCGGATCAAACAAAGCGGATCACCAATTGTCCGGATCAAACAAAGCGGATCACCAATTGTCCGGATCAAACAAAGCGGATCACCAATTGTCCGGATCAAACAAAGCGGATCACCAATTGTCCGGATCAAACAAAGCGGATCACCAATTGTCCGGATCAAACAAAGCGGATCACCAATTGTCCGGATCAAACAAAGCGGATCACCAATTGTCCGGATCAAACAAAGCGGATCACCAATTGTCCGGATCAAACAAAGCGGATCACCAATTGTCCGGATCAAACAAAGCGGATCACCAATTGTCCGGATCAAACAAAGCGGATCACCAATTGTCCGGATCAAACAAAGCGGATCACCAATTGTCCGGATCAAACAAAGCGGATCACCAATTGTCCGGATCAAACAAAGCGGATCACCAATTGTCCGGATCAAACAAAGCGGATCACCAATTGTCCGGATCAAACAAAGCGGATCACCAATTGTCCGGATCAAACAAAGCGGATCACCAATTGTCCGGATCAAACAAAGCGGATCACCAATTGTCCGGATCAAGCAAAGCGGATCACCAATTGTCCGGATCAAACAAAGCGGATCACCAATTGTCCGGATCAAGCAAAGCGGATCACCAATTGTCCGGATCAAGCAAAGCGGATCACCAATTGTCCGGATCAAACAAAGCGGATCACCAATTGTCCGGATCAAACAAAGCGGATCACCAATTGTCCGGATCAAACAAAGCGGATCACCAATTGTCCGGATCAAACAAAGCGGATCACCAATTGTCCGGATCAAACAAAGCGGATCACCAATTGTCCGGATCAAACAAAGCGGATCACCAATTGTCCGGATCAAACAAAGCGGATCACCAATTGTCCGGATCAAACAAAGCGGATCACCAATTGTCCGGATCAAACAAAGCGGATCACCAATTGTCCGGATCAAACAAAGCGGATCACCAATTGTCCGGATCAAGCAAAGCGGATCACCAATTGTCCGGATCAAGCAAAGCGGATCACCAATTGTCCGGATCAAGCAAAGCGGATCACCAATTGTCCGGATCAAACAAAGCGGATCACCAATTGTCCGGATCAAACAAAGCGGATCACCAATTGTCCGGATCAAACAAAGCGGATCACCAATTGTCCGGATCAAGCAAAGCGGATCACCAATTGTCCGGATCAAACAAAGCGGATCACCAATTGTCCGGATCAAACAAAGCGGATCACCAATTGTCCGGATCAAACAAAGCGGATCACCAATTATCCGAATCAAACAAAGCGGATCACTAATTGTCCGGATCGCTTTGAAAAAAAATCAACAAAATCCACATTTTAAAAGTTTCTTATCGGTGAATTCCGTTGTTTTTAATAGTCATTAAATTACATTACACATTCAAACAAAATCTGTCTTGTTTCCCTAAGAAGTAAACCTTGTTTTCGTTAATTATCCAATTATTTGGATATTCAATTAACCGGATGAGATTAATTCCCTTCTCAATTGATCCAGATAATTGGACTGTAGTTTTAATATATTAAATTAGTTTATTTTAATTAACCCGCATGTTAAATGAATTTTATTTTAACCGGGCTCAGATCTGTGTTTGGAATGTATATAAAACAAATAATATTTGATTTAAAGACAAATAATACATTTATATATTAAATCCCTTACCTTATATCCTAAATAAGCAATAAGTAAGGCCTCTAATAAACTAATTACGGAGAGTGACACCTGAAAAAAAAATTATTAAATAACTTTAACAAATAATGATATAATAAATAATTTATAAAGTCATTTTAATTTTCTTCTAAATGAACATAACTATATGCATAAGTACATCCAAAATTAAAGAAAACGTCGAAACCTTATCTAAAAAACGGATTCAATGGTTTTCTAAATTATGTTAAAATCAGTTCATTAGTAACATATTTGAGTTGCCAGGAAGCAGAAACGCGGCGACGTGGGTCGCAGATTTTTTAAAATGTCTGCAGACAAATCTTTTGCTGAAGTATATCATACTAATTTTTTTTATGTGTACACTACATTAGAACGTTTTCTGCAGATGCTTTCTATATTTGCTGATTCTATCTTTAATCGTTGCTGTTGTACTTGCTTATGACAGGTATAACGATAGTTATATAATAAATTAAATTGAAAACAAATCTTACTCACTAAAATGTTGTTGCAGACTGTTAAGAAATTTTCTGCTACTGTTATTGGTATACTTGAGAATATTTTATAAATTCTCATTTGTCATGAAATGTTTAAAGTATTGGCATAAGGTTTTTCATAACAACAGAAAAGGGAGAGGCTCAAGCACCCCCCCCCCCCCCTCCCATAAACACATACATTTTGAAGTCAATTTTTTTACTATTAATCCGAATAAGACCTTAACATCAATTTTTATATATAATTTATGAAAATTATATGAATCATAATTTTAAATAATAGAATAATTGCTATTATTATTATTGCTGATATAATGTAATCATATATATTATTTCAGATCCCTTTCGCGGGTCTCATATACGATGAATCTTAACATAGGAGGTATATAAAAAAAGGTATTTTTTCCCGAAACAGTGACGAATCGTACTTTGGCCTTATGAATATTAAACTTTTTTCCTTCTTTTAAATGTATTTAAAAATAATTCATTTCTAATCAGTTTTTAAACGACCCGTTGTTAGTGCTGCCACCTATGAGGAGAACTGTTAAACCTTCCTGCTAATAAGAATTTAAAAACAAAATGCTTACAACGGTTGGAAAAGAGAGAGGGGTAGTCAAGAATTCTCGACATGGGCATGTTAGTAATAGCAATTTCGGTAATTTATAAATAATTGACAACAGAATACTAAATATAGTTTAATTACTAATTCACACTATTTTTTCTATATTGGTGAATAATGGGAATGGAATAGTTGACCCCCTTATAATTTTTGAAATGCTACGCTTCTGTACTTCTTAACTTTCCTGAAATACGATATTTTTAAATAGCTTAAATTTAAACATATTTAGAAATATTTATTTAAAAAATAATTCATCATGCCAAGTCCGAAACAAAATAACGTATACAAATAAGTGGATTCATGTTTATTATAATGTTTTAACTCCATTTAGATCCTTATTTCATAATAATAAAACATCCTATCACTATTAAGTCCATAGCAAACTATTTAAAATTGGCTTTCAGAAGGACTCACAATTGGCTTATGAGTCCAAACTCAATGTTCGAAGAAAAGAAATACACAATTAAATGGACTCCAGCTTATTATAATGTTTTAACTCCATTTGGACACTTATCTTAAAATAATAAAACATCTTATTATTTTTAATTATTAAGTCCACAGTATATTACTTAAAACTGGCTATCAGAAGGACTCACAATTGGCTTATGAGTTAACACTCAATGTGCGAAAAAATAACGTATACAATTAAGTGAACTCCTGTTTATTATAATATTTTAACTCCATATAGATCCTTATTTTAAAATAATAAAGTATCTTATTATTATTAATTATTAAGTTCACAGTAAACTACTTAAAACTGGCTATCAGAAGGAATCACGTTTGGCTTATGAGTCAATACTCAATGTACGAAAAAAATAACGTACACAATTAAGTGAACTCCTGTTTATTAAAATGTTTTAACTTCATTTAGATTCTTATTTTAAAATAATAAAATATCTTCTTATTATAAATTATTAAGTCCATGGTAAACTACTTAAAATTGGCTTTTCGAAGGACTCACAATTTGCTTATGAGTCAACACACAATGTATGAAACAAAATAACGTACACAATTATATGGACTCCAGTTTATTAAAATGTTTTAACTCCATTTAGATCCTTGTTTTAAAATAATAAAATACCTTGTTCTTATTAATTATTAAATCCAAAGTAAACTACTTAAAATTGACTTTCAGAAGGACTCACTATTGGCTTCTAAGTAAACAAACAAAGTACAAAACAAAATAACGTACACAATTAAGGGTACTCCTGTTTATTATAATGTTTTAACTCCATTTAGATATTTATTTTAAAATAATAAAATACCTTGTTATTATTAATTATTAAGTCCACAGTAAACTACTTAAAATTGACTTTCAGAAGGACTCACAATTGGCTTCTAAGTAAACAAACAAAGTACAAAACAAAATAACGTACACAATTATATGGACTTCAGTTTATTAAAATGTTTTAACTTCATTTAAATCCTTATTTTAAAATAATAAAATACCTCGTTATTATTAATTATTAAGTCCATGGTAAACAACTTAAAATTGACTTTCGGAAGAACTCACAATTGGCTTATGAGTCAAGACACAATGTACGGAATAAAATAACGTACACAATTAAATAAACTCCTGTTTATTATAATGTTTTAACTCCATTTAGAACCTTATTTTATAATAATAAAACATCCTATTATTATTAAGTCAATGGAAAACTACTTAAAATTGGCTTTCAGAAGGATTCACAATTGGCTTATGGGTCACGATTCTGCGTTTCCATCAGATTTCCATCACCAGGATACCGGCGAGTTTTGTAGCCACACCCAGGAATAATGAGTTCCTGAACTTCGACACACAGTTGTCATCAATTCGGCTTAGTTTTCGTACATAAACTCCCAACAATTCGTGTGTGATAGTTTCCTTGCATGAATATTTCATAGGGTTTATTTTTAGTGGATATTTTTTTTTTTTTTTGCACGTGGGCATTTCTAATTTTTTTTACCGGAAAAGAGAACAGAATATTTTCGTTGTTTAATTCATGTATTTTTTTTTCTTCTTCGGGAAAATTGATGCATGGTTGTTTGTAAATTAACACTATGCACGATCTGGTGTCGAGATTAAATTGAATATGATAAGGAATCGGTCTTGCATTAATTATAAGGAACTAAGTATTTCATAAATTACCAAACGATATGTTTCCTTATACATAATATGAAACTCGGTTTGTTTTTTGTCTTATGATGACGTCACGTGAATGTTTTCGTTGGTGTTTAGAAAACTTATAAGTGTTTAGGGGATCCAGAAATTCTTGAAGAAATTTGAGGATCCAATAATTCTTGAAGAACTTTGAATCTAAGAATCAAGAACCAAGAATTCTTGAAAAACTTCGAGGATCCAGAAGTTATTGAAGAAATTTGAAGATGCACTAATTCTTGAAGAACTTTGAATCTATGAATTCTAGAAGAAATTTATTTGACGATCCATGTATTCTTGAAGAAATTTGAGGATCCAATAATTCTTGAAGAACTTTGAATCTAAGAATCAAGATCCAAGAATTCTTGAAAAACTTCGAGGATCCAGTATTTATTGAAGAAATTTGAAGATGCACTAATTCTTGCAGAACTTTGAATCTAAGAATTCTAGAAGAAATTTATTTGACGATCCATGTATTCTTGAAGAAATTTGAGGATCCAATAATTCTTGAAGAAATTTGAGGATCCAATAATTCTTGAAGAACTTTGACTATAAGAATGAAGATCTTAGAATTCTTGGGGAACTTCGAGGATCTAGAAATTATTGAAGAAATTTGAGGATGCACTAATTCTTGAAGAACTTTGAATCTAAAAATCAAGATCTAAGAATTCTAGAAGAACTTTGACGATCCAGGTATTCTTGAAGAAATTTGAGGATCCACAAGAACTTTGAATATAAGAATCAAGATCCAAGAATTCTTGAAGAACTTTGAATATAAGAATCAAAATCCAAGAATTCTTGAAGAACTTTAACGATCCAGGTACTCTTGAAAAAATTTGAGGATCCAATAATTCTTGAAGAACTTTGAATATAAGAATCAAGATCCAAGAATTCTTGAAGAACTTTGAATATAAGAATCAAGATACAAGAATTCGTGAAGAACTTCGAGGATCCAGGTATTCTTGAACAAATTTGAGGATCCAATAATTTTTGAAGAACTTTGACTATAAGAATCAAGATCCAATAATTCTTGAAGAACTTTGAGTATAAGAATCAAGATCCAATAATTCTTAAAGAACTTCGAGGATCCAGAAATTATTGAAGAAATTTGAGGATGCACTAATTCTTGAAGAACTTTGAATTTCAGAATCAAGATCCAAGAATTCTTGACGAACTTCGAGGAACCATGAATTCTTGAAGAAATTTAAGGATGCACTAATTTTTGAAGAACTTTGAATCTAAGAATGAAGATCTAAGAATTCTTGAGGAATTTTGAGGATCCAAGTTTGGAAAGGGTTTCGACAACCATTTAAATGAAATTTGTATGATTTTGTTTTCAGTTTCCACTAGTACTTGAACTTAGTTCTTGACATGTAAAGCCCATTAGTTTAGAAAACCTAAACACGAATTTGGAATGCGTAATCAATCAAAAGAATCATATATATTATTTTTGTAACATTGATCCCTGTACGGCTATTACACTCAACGAATTGTAATAAGTGAAACATCAAAAGAAAGAGAAGAAAGAGCTTCGAGCATGGATTCCTCATAGTAGAGAAATCATTATGTTATAATCCGGCTAACATCAAAGTGAGGCCGACATGTATGGCCTCAGACACGTGATTCTTTACGTGATCCATTCATATATTTTTTCTAGTTCATTCATTAAAATATCCTCTACTTCATGTTAATATTATTTCCAAATCACAAGTCAATCGCGAACGTTTTTTCATTCAAAAATTTTGAAATGAAGTCACGTGTCTGAGGCCATTCGGTCTGAAATTGTTGCATCACGATGAAGACTTCATATTCGCTCTACTACAGTCCATTCATACTCGAAGAGAAGTGACAAGTGAAGAAACACATTTTCAAAACGCTGCAACGACAGAAAAATGCAATTTTTAAAAATTGTTTTAATTGAATTTTAACGGTAAAAGCATTTCTCGGGTGCAACTTATTCTTTTGCAATTTATTTTTCTACGTTGTCATTGAAACTACTTTGTCTTTTTGTAAATATTTTAAAGTGAACATATCGTATTATACAATTTGTAATAAACCCTATCCACGTGACGTCGAGACGCTATAAAAATAAACAATAGTTTTAATTGTGCTAATAAAAAGTGTGCTATTTTTAAATTATGGATTTTTTTAATGAAAAAAATTGCAAATTAACTGTGGTACTGACATTTATCCATTTTTACAGGACGCGGATTTTCGAAAGATATGTTAAGATTTTATGTTTACGAAACTATGTAGATTTTACTATATAGATTACAAAACTATATAGTTTTAATTGTACTAATGAAAAGGGTGATATTTTTTAAATTATTGATTTTTTTAATTCTAAAAATTGCAAATTAACTGCTAAACAGACATTTATCTATTTTTATCCAGGACGCGGATTTTTGGAATATATATAAACACTAGCTGAAACACCCGTTCTACGCACGGGAAGGAAATAAATTACAAAATTGATACAAATACAATATTTATAGCGAAATAAACAATATTCTTAATTTGTCACCCATTAGGGGGAACCACAGTATTAAAAGTACTAATTTGAAACGAAATTTTATTGGCAAGGTCCTGCAAGAATTGGAAAGATTGCTAATATGAAGTTGTCTACACAATAACGTGGATATATATGCATTACTCCCGTTGGTCACCATCCATATTTTAACCTTTAGTAACATCCCAAAGATTTAAACGGGAAGAACTCTTATAAATTTTAATAAAAATTATCTGAAAAAGTTTTATTAGACACCTATGTCAACATTTGTCGTTAAGTTTCACAAATTGGTGAAAATATAAGAAGAAGGAAAAAACGAAAAAGAATTTTAAAAGGTTCATTTGCCAAATTCAAGATTTTCATATTTTTTCTTGACAATTAACACTAGAACGACGAAGTGGGTCAATTTGACCCAAATCTAATTTCTTTTCTGTTTTTCTCAAAAACTTACCAGCCGAATTAATTGAAATTCTTTGACTTTTCCTAAAGTCATGCATATAATAGCATGAAAAAATATTATTCGTCAGGTAATTATTATAGTTGGTGTTTTTAACACTTATACCTAGAACGACTGAATGGGTCATTTTGACCCAAACACCCTTCTCCTATACAGAAAGCAGATAACAACGATTTATAGAACTAAAACACATTGCACCCATGTAGTGCGCATTTGGCTTGACTCATCCAGGGGGTGAGTGACCTTGACCTACATATATAATGTCACTGGTCGAACAATATTGGATTTTCATTCGTTCAAACTGTTTTTATATGAGAAAAAGCGCAGATGGCATTTTTTTTCCCCTGATGGAGACAGGACTGCATCTGAATAATTACAGATAGGATAAAGCTTGAGTAAAATGTCTCGGAAACTTACTGTTAGGAGGCATTAGAATACTTTCAACAGTTGTCGGAAAATGAATCCGAAAACTGTAGAAATAAAGAGTTTGCTTCTAGGGATGAAGAATTTGTGCCTTCAAATACTAAAAGTTTATTTTCAGATAATGATGGCAATTTATCTGATTCTTGCCAATTACCTGTTGCATGTAGTAGCAATGAAAACGTTTCTAGTAAAACTCAAACGTTTCTAGTGCAAACAACCAAGATTTCATACATATTAGTTGATGGGCAACTGTTTCCTACAAAATCCAGATGCCGATTTACACAGTACATGGCTAACAAACTAGATAAATTTGGAATAAAGTTCTGGCTTGCAGCTGATGTTGATACTAAATACATAATAAATGGCTTTCCATATTTAGGTAAAGATGAGCAGCGTCTTGCAAATCTAGAACTCGCCAAACACGTCGTTTTACGTTTAGTGAAACCTTTTGAAAACAAAGAAAGAAACGTCACCACTGATAACTTTTTCACAACACTGAAACTATCGGAAATTTTAAAAGTAAAGAACACCAGTTTGATGGGTACTGTAAGGTGGAATCGAAACTTTTTGCCTGAAATAATGAAAACAAATGAAGACATAATTGTCGAAACATTGTTAATAAAACATAATACGGGCCAAAACAATTCCCATAGGCAATATGGTTTTACAATTCTACAAAATTCTGTGTAGATGTTGCTGTCAAATGCACGAAAATACTTGGTGAAGGCAGTATCGAGAAGGTTGACAGTGCCTGTCTTCAACAATGTTCTAGACCGACCTTGCTTGAATAAATTCCTGGATTTTGTATAAAAGAGTTATCGGTAAAAAGCTTTCGAGGCGAAAATTTCTCCAACAACTTATTGAAGAGCTTTGAAATCCTTATATTGAGTCTACTCGTAAAAAGAATAATTCACATTTACAGAAAACAAGTGAAACTACCGGAGTACCATCAGTAGCACGCAAAAGAGTTCGAAGTCAAGTTTCTAATTGTGTAAACAAAACAGTTGATATTTGTTCCGATGTGTAACAAGTGCACAAATTAGGTAAAAAAAAGTTGCCGCAACTTTGTGTAGTATATGTACGAACACTTTCCTGATAATAACTTTTAAATAATGGATAAAAAATTTACACATCAATGACAAAATGCCTCAAAAAAGTTCAAATTGAATATATTGTAAACAGTTTTTAAACATAATTTTTTGTTTATTTTTAAGGTTTAAAATTTAAATATTCTATTTTATACTCTTAATATTACTGTCAATGAAATAATTGTCATTACCGAAAAAAAAAGTTGTATTTTTAAAAATTAAACATGGATTTTTGTACTCTGGGTCAATTTGACCCATCCCGTCGTTCTAGGTATGCCGAAACTGCCGTCGTTCTAGTGTTAATACACTCTCCCTCTGACCTTCCCACCACGTGGGCTCCAAAGTATTCACGAACCAATCACTACGGTAGAGAGTAGCTTCTACCTACCAGAGAGATAACTTTTCTGTGTAATATATAAGTAACAACTCTGTCAACATTCATCTTCCTGGGTATACAGAAAGTTAGAAAATTAGTGATGAGTCAGTGGATAAGTGGCAAGGATTTTTACTTTTGGCAGTTAGGGTTTGAATTTTTGAAAATGAACATCCTTTCTTAGTGAGCAATTTTGGCTTAAAATGCCATGCTCCATGGCAAATTTAATTTTCATAGTTGTTGTAGTACGGAATATCCCGTTATTCAATCATATTTTCACCATTTTGACATATATTTTATAATTTTTTGACACTAATTTCGCCATTTTTATGTTATTTTTACAAATATGATCATATGTTAGTTCATTTGGCAATATTTGATTCATTTGGCGAAAATTTTATTCATTCGGTGAAATTTTAATTTATTTAGCGATGTTTTTATTAACTTGGCGTAGGTTTTATTTATTTGGCGATATTTTGGCGATATTTAGTCATCAGCCAATCAGAATGCTCCTGATTACATAATATTAAAATTTTCCATTGTTTCAATTTTATATTTTACATTGTTACATGTTCTCCATGTTAATCCTATGGGAAGGTTTCTAAAAAAATCGTTATTTTGGCATTTCGCGTTCGAATTTTTAAAAATCCTTTCGTAGTGCATCTCTACGGCCCAAGATGAATCTGTGCTCCAAATTTCAGCACTCTAGGTCTTTTAGATCTGTAGATACCCAAACTAACGTCGCTACTTTTAGCTTACTTTTCCTATTTAAGGTATAAGTAACAAATTTGCCAAATTTCATCTTCATAGGTATACGGTAAGTTGGAGAATTAGTGATGAGTGAATGAGTGGGGATTTCGCATTTATATATATAGATTTTATGTTTACGAAACTACATAAACGTTACTGTATAAATTACGAAACTATATAACTTTTTCTTATAGATTTCGAAACTATACAGATTAAACTGTACAGATTACGAAACTATATAAAAACTACATAGTTTTAATTGTACTAATGCAAATGGCGCTATTTTTTAAATTATTAATTTTTTTAATTAAAAAAATTGCATATTAAATACGGTACTGACATTTATCCACTTTTAGAGGAAGCGGAGTTTTGGAAGATATGTAAAGAATTTATGTTTACGAAACTATGTAGATTTTACTGTATAGATTACGAAACTATATAGATTGTTTAAACTTAATGTGCATTCTTTTACTATTACATAGCACACTTTTAAATTCATTCGGAAGAGAGTTTGAAATGATTCGTTTGATGTCGGTAAACTATTGCGATTCGAAAGAAAATGGAGTTTTTATAGTGCCATTGAGAAGAAAAAAACCGCACGTTCTTGAAGATGCTGTTCATTGCATAGATTTCCCATGAGAGGAATTGTTGTCATAGATGCTCAGTTCATGGAATTTCATCAGTTCATGGCCTTCTGAAAGGCATGCTATTTCAAGGAAAGGATTGTTCATATGAGAATTCTCGTACTAGCAATGTAGTGTGCATTTGTTTAAAAAAATTGCTTCGATATGTTATAGATAACTTGAAAACTAAGTCGATAAGCATATCACATAATTGCTATTTAGAAACATATATTATTCTATACCTGACTATATTTGAGTCAGTTATAGAATTTGATAAAGTTACAACAAAATTTTTTATGCATTTTTTAAAATAACATAAAAATAAATATTTTTATAATTTTTTAAAGAAAAGCGGTATTAAATAAAAAAAAATGATTTTTTATATATATTTAAATATATATAAAATAGTGTGCATTTATAAAACTATATAAATTTATAAATATAGTGTGCATTTGTTTAAAAAAATTGCTTCGATATGCTATAGATAACTTGAAAACTAAGTCAATAAGCATATCACATAATTGCTATTTAGAACCATATATATATATATACCTGACCATATATAAATATAGACCTATACCTGACTATATTTGAGTCAGTTATAGAACTTGATAAAGTTACAACGACAATGCTAATTGGATTTTTCGAAATAACATAAAAATAAATATTTTTATAATTTATTAAAGAAAAGCGGTATTAAATAAAAAATTGATTTTTTTAAAAAATATTTATAATTGATTTATATTTATATTTGCAAAGAAATATAACTCGTTATAAAAGTTTATTTATTATCATTATTTACACAATGTTAAGTTTATGACAGTAAAAAATATATTTCATGTATTATTTCAAATATTTGGTAAATATATTTTCTTCATTAATGATTTTTTCGTATGATCATTATATAATTAATGTTTAATAAAGCATTTGTAAGCATGTTCAAAGCGTTTTGTGTAACTTAAGACATCAAAATGCTGCTTTAATATTGGTTCTAAAATAATTTTATTTGATGTAAATATTACCTTATATTTTAAAAATATGTAATATAAGTATTATTATATCCATTTGCGTCAATAATATTTCTGAAAAGTTAAATTAAAACTTTAGTTATTATTTGTCAATTGACTAGAATACAGATCTAAAGAAATTAAAGGGAATATTAAATTTAAACTGAAAAGGATGCTATCAAATACCACGGAAACTAAAGAAATATTTTAATTTTAATATGTTATTGACAATTGAATTGCTTAAACCAATTAAAGTTTTTAAAAAAAGTTTAAACTGAATGAGGATACAAAAAAAAAAATGAAGTTGCTAAATTAGATTATGTCGCTTACACAATACAATTCAATTGTTATTGCTTTTTACATTAGCAATTGGATTGCCTAAACCGAAACCAGGTTGCTTAAAAATAAAGAAGGTTCTTTAAAACGACTTAAGTTAATAAATATAAATTAGGTTGATTAAAAAGTAGATTGTTTGAAAAGAAATGTTGTTGTTTAAATACAATTGTTCACTTTAAAAAAATTAGGTTGTTTAAAAAGGTAAAACAATTTTAAAGAAAATAGATTATCTAAAGCGAAATTAGGTTGATTAAAAAGGTAAAACAATTTTAAAGAAAATAGATTATCTAAAGCGAAATTAGGTTGATTAAAAAGGTAAAACAATTTTAAAGAAAATAGATTATCTAAAGCGAAATTAGGTTGATTAAAAAGGTAAAACAATTTTAAAGAAAATAGATTATCTAAAGCGAAATTAGGTTGATTAAAAAGGTAAAACAATTTTAAAGAAAATAGATTATCTAAAGCGAAATTAGGTTGATTAAAAAGTAGATAATTTACTTACTTGAACACCCCATAAAGCTAACGGACGGTCGACCCATAAAATAGCTTTCCTAGAATTCAATAAAATTGATTATCATATAAAAATAAAATAAAAATTTCATAATATTAATTTAGAACATTCGTCTCTAAAAAGTAGATGGCTTCGAAGAACCACCGTTTAAAACAAAACAAAAAAAATTAAATTTAGATATTTAATATTATTAGATATTCTGAGATTTTTTTTAAAATATAAAATCTATATATTAAATAAAAAATTGTTTTAGTGGTAGCAATATAGAAAATTGTAGAAAATTAACCCAATATAATTTTTATACACTAATAAATATTCAGTTAAATATTTATTACAATTAGGCTCCGCCCCCTGCTCCGCTAACGCAATCCTCATAGATTTGCTTCGCAAACCACTTCTCGCTTCGCTTTCTAAAATGTAGGACACAATAACAATGTGTCCTAGTAACAATACTGTTTTAGTTATATTACTAAAAACTTTAAAAGTTGAAATTGTAAATTTAAATTAATATTCATCTTGCCATCACTAAATTTTTTCGTCACGTAAGTCAATATAAAATCATTTAAACTAATTTATTTTTAACTACAAATAAAAGCAATGGTAACACTGGCAAGCCTACCACACATTTCCCGCGTTTCAGTTAATTTTCTAACATTATTGGTAGTTTGTTTTGGCCATAATTGACGTTCAGCTTACCATAAATCTAGCCTACCAGAAGTGTGTAATTTACTGAGATTATACGTCATAAAAATGAACCTCATAGAAATCTAGTTTTCAAAATTGCCAACAGAGGGCACCACCTCAATTTACCTTCATTTAAAGTTTGGAAAAGCGTTTTTCGAAACTTCTATTTTTTAATTTAATAAGGCTTATATTCTTCCTAATTTAAGCTGACATCATCAAAATAATTATTTACCAATGAATTGAAGGGGCTAATCGTCAAAATGGCTTACGTAATGGCAAAATAAAAATGCCGGCGCAACAGAATTTTGTAAATAAAGTAACTGTTGCCATTCCGCATAGAGAAAAACAGCGATTTTCAATCACCGCGTAAGAGAATTATATATAAAGATTGACTATATATTTTTATGTTTTATATAAGGTGAATGCACCAGCTACAGTCCACGTACGAGTTACCGACCATTTGGATAAATTTCTTAAAACTAATTACATTTCATCACGTTTTTTAAAAATTCCTTCAAACTATGTTACTCAAAGGTTATTAAAACTTAGTTACATTTTATTTCATCTAATGTGGGTTCAGTAGTCACACATTTAGCACTGTTCGAAAATTGGATTTAATTGGTCGTTAATCGGTCTGAAATAGGTCTTAAATGGTCCGAAATTGGTTTTAACTGTTTGGAAATGGATCTTAACTGATCGGAAATGGGTCTTTACTAGTCGGAAATGGGTCTTAACTGGTCAGTAATGGGTCTGACTGGTCGGAAATGGGTGTTAACTGGTCAGTAATGGGTCTGACTGGTCGGAAATGGGTCTTTAAAAATGGATCTAAACTAGTCGGAAATTGGTCTTAACTGGTCGGTGATTGGTCTTAACTGGACGGTAATCGGTCTTAACTGGTCGAAATGGGTCTCACCTGATCGGAAATCGGTCTTAACTGGTCGGAAATTGGTCTAAACCTGTGTTTATTAACCTTTTTGGCACAATGGACCACTTTAAAAATTCTAAATATGTCACGGACCCCTCTGTGAAAAAAAAATTGCTTAAACATAATTTATTACAAAATATATTCTGTTTTATTATTTAATTATTTTAATATTTTTATTTCAATAGTAATAGTAATAGTTTTATTTCAAATAATCAAATGAAACATTAAGAACAAACATTAAGACACAAAAAAACACTTGAAAAAGCGGCAAGGAATCTTGTATCGGTGGAGGATATACCCTTATGTCTCGGCTTCAAACTCATTTGTGATCCACATTTTAGACATTTATACACCGATGAAATCATTCCCTCTTTCATACATTATTCTAACAACGCTTTCTTACCCATGACTGGTAAAACACTAAAATAGCCAACTGAATATTTATTTTTCGCATTCAAAACTTCAGCAAGAGCTAATTCCATAGTGAAATCAAGCATTTAGCAATAATATAAGCTAAGAAAACACCAAAAAAATATGCTACTCACAAACAGATGAAAGACAAAAATAAATGTACGTCTTACCTCCAGGGCAGATCCAACGGAAATAAAATCGTGAATCAAGTTTAAAATAATACCGCTATTTCAAACTCAAACAAATTATCGACCAATGAAAAGGCTAAAACAAAAAAGAAATAAATGAGCATGCGCGAAAAAGCGCCTCAAATTCTCTTCTCCAGAGGAGCGGAAAAAGAAACAGGGTTGCCATACAGAGCGCGCTAAGGATGAAGTAGGTCCCGGTTACCACTGCTGGCTAAATATTGATGCAAACATTTTAAAAATTAGGATCAGTCGGCGGACCCCCAAAATAAGACCCATGGACCCCCAAGGGGTCCATGAACTACAGGTTAAGAAACACTGGTCTAAACTGATCGGAAATAGATCTTAACTGGGCGGAAATAGGTCTTATCTGGTAGGTAATGGGTGTTAACTGGTCGGAAATGGGTTTTAACTGGTCGGGACTTAACTGGTGGGAAATGGGTCTTTCCTAGTCGGAAATCGGTCTTAATTGGTCGAAATGGGTCTCACCTAATCGGAAATCGGTTTTAACTGGTCGGAAATTGGTCTAAACTGATCGGAAATAGATCTTAACTGGGCGGAAATAGGTCTTATCTGGTAGGTAATGGGTGTTAACTGGTCAGAAATGGGTCTTAACTGGTCGGAAATAAGTTTAAACTTGTCGGAAATCGGTCGTAACTGGTTTAAAATGAGTCTTTACTGATCGGAAATGGATCTTAACTGATCGGAAATAGGTCTTAACTGGTCGGAAATTGGTCTCAGCTGGTTAGAAATTGGTCTTAACTGGTCAGAAATTAGTCGTAACTGGTTGGTAATTGGGTACATTTACCTTACATGTAAACGAACAACTTAAAGAAAAATGATATACGTTTTTATACAGGATTGAATACTTAAAAAGTCCTACCAATATATGTATGCTGAAGGCCTGTCCACCGATGCATCGTCGTAAATCTTCGGGAGACTGACGTTGCTTGGGGTACAGTCGTAACTGAAAAGAAACAGAATTTCATTACACAATCCACGTAACTTTATCACACAAATCCTAACATTACAAATGTCCATTGTAGTTTAATCTGTCTTCCTATGTCTTTACAAATATGCTGCTTCATCAAATCCCGTTTTCCATCGTTACAGGTAATAATTTCAACTCGATTCAGAATTCATCAACCTATTTATCTTGATGACATATATCCTTGAATCACTGACGACCGTCAAAAGGAATATGAATTAGGGTTAGTATGGGTATACATACAACTATAATCACTTTAGATAGAACTAAGGGTTTCCGATCACTTTACTCCTTTTTCGGCGAAGGTAGAAAAATAGTCCTTTCGCATAGGTTTGTGTAGATTTAAAAACGCATTTCTGGCTTTCAAAAATACATGAAATGTTTCTATATAATTACTTTCTTTCTTACTTACAAGAAAAAGAACACAAAATGCATAAAAAAAGGCAGTTTTAAACATTTCTGTGACGTCATGTGAGACGTCATAGCCAAGGACGACTATTTTCTCAACCTTTCTTCCGTTTTGTATGCATCCGCGCGGCACGGTAAAGTACATCGGGAGTCCTCGCTCCATTGCTTATCTTTATATTATATTCTAGCTCAGTTGATGATCCCTGTACACGGAGTAAAGAAGAAGGTGGAGGTGCGATCAAGTCTAAAACCGGTTTGCAATGTGAAGTAAGTAATCGCTTAAAAAGTAGGAACTGGCGAAGTATTTGGCGCTATTCCAAAACACTACTTCGTATCAGTATTTGGCGATAATTTATTATAATTTAATTTACCTATGAAGTGGAAATAATTGCGAGTAATATTTAACGAGTTTTATACAAGACGAACAGTCTTCTATACTTTTTTTTTTTTAATACCCAAGACATGTCCAACTCAGCTTAAAAATGTCCTCCATACTTAATGTCCCGTATGCATGACGGATATTTTTTTACGGGCGACAAAGAACGAAACTGGCAACCTTTCAATCACGAGTTCTCTACACTGGCCAATATGATGATAGAACTCAGCCGAAGATTGTGAGCTGAATACTTTGACATTGGCCCTTTTACTCAACTTCTGTGGAAAATATTTCAATAAGAATATTTCCTTATAAAATAAGAATCCTTCATTTAAAGACGTTTCAAGTTTACTGTCGGAAAATAAAACCTTTAAAATGCAATAGACACGGTGGAAATAAACCTTTAAAACTTTAAACGTTTGTTGGTGATATGTGTCATTTTCCAGGTCCCGAAATCCAATATTTGAAAGAGGACGTAAAGAGAAAGGAAGGAACAAAAAATGTCTTCTGAATGTGTGAAGATATTTCAACTGACAGCTGCGAAAAAAATACGAGACGTTTAAAAGCAGATCGCAGCAGGGCGTCGTGGAACGTATCAATCGTCTCAAAATGGCGTTGGAGAAAGTTTCTCAAATTATTTTTACTTCGAAGGCGAAAATATTTCAAGCTGTCGAAACGTCTGGTTTATAGAAGTTTGTTTATTCGGAAAGTTGAATGTATTGGTAGAAATAATACTGATAGCGATGACTAAAATCCCAATCACTATGTCCACTTTTGTAAACTTTCGGAAAACGCCATTTTCATTCGATCTTGGTTCGAACTTTAAACTTGCACCACTATCTTCAAATAACCTAATCTATAAATCGACAACATTAATATTGTGAATTTTTTAATTATTATTTGGTATTTTTGAAAAGAGAAAATTTTAAATAAATATTATTACCAGTTTATTTGTTTTATTTTAAAAAATATATAATTAAATAATACAAATTGTTGTAATTATAGCCCTCGATTCTTATTTCATGCAATTTGTAATAATTGCAAACGCCAATTTAAACAACATGCTTTAAGTTACATACTGGACTTTATGTAATTCAATTTATAATACTTCTTTTAAAAATTGCACAAATAACATTGTAAAGTGCGTAGTCATGTAGCTCCAGTGTTTGTATTTGTAAGTAAGTGTGTAGTCCTATAGCTCCAATGTTTGTATCTTACGCATGAAATTATTTTTTGGAAGGGACATGCAATGTTCTTGAAAAAAGAAAGAGATGAACTCCATCTATATATTGATATGAATATTTCATTTGGGTAAAAAAATGGATATACAATGATAGCTCTTTTAGCCATTAATTTCATGATTTCGCAGCAATTAGTCTTTTGAGCTGCATAGCCATAGTCCCTCTGGCGCCACTAAATTTAAATAACCTAATCTACCATCTGATAACATGAATATTGTGCTACAGGGTATTTTCTAAGAAGTCTTTTTTTAAGTTAAAATTAATACCAGTTTATTTGTTTCATTTTAAATATATAAAATTAAATAATATGAAAAGATTAGCCAATAGGCCAATATTAAATAATAAGCCAATCTAGTGAAAACCGACAACATGAATATTGTGCTATAGAGTATTTTGTTAAAGGGTGTTTTTTAAGTACAAATTAATACCAATTTATTTGTTTTATTTCAGAAATTAAAATAATGCGAATGGTTTAGATTAGCCAATATTGAATAATAGGCCAATCTAGCGAAAATTGATTTGCGAAGTATACCAACAAGGATTGTACAATCCTCTGGGAGTTGACAAGTGTTAACGAGTAGGGGACGAACCTCTAGTTCTTTATTGAATGGAAGAAAAAAATATTTTATCCTAAATGAAATTTAAAGGCTATTAGCAATATTTAGAAAACCTAAGTTTTTACAAAAAATTACAAATTGAATAAAAATTTAATGAAGTTTTCAGGTAATTGGTTTCAATGTTATTGTATTTTTTTTGGGTTTTAATGAATTCCTTCAATTGTAATGAATCTGGAAAAGTGTTTAAAAATATGCCAGTGCATACGATGTAATTACACATGTATTAAATTATAATGGGGGGCATTGCGAAACTGAAAAGAATGCCCAAATGTTAATTATTCTTCGGATTTAAGTAAAAAAACAAACAAACACAACCTTAAACAATGTTTTACCCAAAACCCAATCTACTTCACAGAATAAATTCGCTTTCTTTCTAAAAAAGAACTTTCGCTATTGAGCTGCTATGCAATTATAAAGAAAAAACGAGGACGGCTTCTGATTCGCCGAGATCTGTTCAAAAATGCAACAGTTACAGTCTCAGAGACCTTTCTCCGATTCGGTTGTGAAGCAAATGGGTTTCTCAATGATTCCCCAGGATTGCAGTAAAGAAGCTGAGTGGATGCGTCACAATGCATGAAAAAGTTTTGGTAGGCGAATTCGTATGTTTGTTTAGTGGCATAAAAGAGCAATGTACTACAACACCTGATGATTTGGTTAGTTTCCTAACAATATTTTTACTTTATTGTTGCCTCTGGGAAATATGGGGTAGACATGTAAATTGTATGTTCTTTTGTGGTTTTTTGGTTTGGTTAATTAACGTCGCACTAGAGCTGAACAGTGGGCTATTGGCGACGGTTCGGGGCCTATCTCGAAGGAAAGACCCGGGAACACATACACATTCATACACACATTCACATATGCACCTCGTTATTTTAGAACCATGGTTAGATGACGAGGAAACACCTGAACCGGCACCCAACGCCTTCGATAGACGTCGGGACTTTTAAAAATATTCAGTTGAAGGGTCTATATATGTTAAAACGTATGCTGGTTGGTTTGGTTAAATAACGTCGCACTAGAGCTACACAGTGGGCTACTGGCCACGGTTCGGAGCCTATCTCGGAGGAAAGACCCGGGAACGATGCCTCGTATTTTTGAACCATGGTCCGACGACGTGGACAACACCTTAGCTGGCACGCAACGCCTTCAATAGACGTCGGGACTTTGGACCCCGATCAGCTGTATCGTGCACCAGTACCGTATACACGCCGTTAATTTTTGCGGATGTTCTGGATGACATTCTAGTATTTTGGTAGCGAAGTTGGCAATCCTCCGATCGCAATATCACTACTTTTTACTATTCTTTAGTCTAGTCCATCGCAAGGTTTTGAACCGGGGACCCTTGGATTCCCAGCTGACGCCTAATCCACTCGGCCACGGTGGCTTATGTTCTTTTGTCAGAAACAAGTGTTACCTGTTCATGTTCTTTTTAAAGAACTGTTCTGCAGCATGTTCGTTTTGATAAAACTGTTCTTTTTAAAAACGAAAAACGATTTTTTAAAATTTTATAGCCCAAAACAACAAAAATTAACAAACATAGAAAAACTTCATTTTAATTTTGATGTTCCTAACCCTTTGCACTCCGATGTAGCCTTTCAAGCGCCAACATAACGACTTGTTCTTTTGGTTCCCTGTTCTTTAAAATTAACGAGAACGGCGTGATCTTGTGTTTAAAAAACATAAATTTTTTTCAAATTGTTCTCTTGCAGATCCGAAACATATTACGATTTTCTCCCCTCTATGAGCATAACATATTGTGGGTAAAAGAACAGAAAGAGGAATAACTGTTCCGTGGAAAGAACGCAATGTCAAAGATGTTCGCGGAGTGCAAAGGGTTAAAGTGTTGTCGCATTAAAATATTTTTTGACAGGTTTTATACCCCTTTCATTACATATATTTCACAAACGCAACTATTAAAGCAACCTAATCGTCCCAAACAAGTAATAAATTAATAATTAATTAACTAAGAGCTATTAAATTAATCAAATTGCAGATATCGCAAAGCAAGTTTTCTATCGATAATAATTATTGAGACCGGGTAAAAAACGTGGGTTTTATGAAATGTTAAAAAGTATACTTTTAACATTTCATAAAACTCCATATATTTTCATTAAAAAAGGGCGACCTTTTAAAACTAAATTATTGTAAAACACCGAAGGCACTTTCTATCATTTCAAGTGCTTAAAAAACATAAAGCTTACCCAGTTTAGACAAGACATGTTCAGGATTAAAGAGGCATCAAGTCAAGATTGAATAGACCCGGAAAGAACAGATCAGAAAAAAGAACAGGATTTCTTAAAAATGAAGAACAAGCTGTTCATGTTCTTTTTAAAAAAACAGGTGAAAAAGAACATGATGTTATTTTTTCACATCTTAGGATTAGAGAGGCGTCAAGTCAAGTTAGAATAGACCCGTAAAGAACAGATCAGAAAAAAGAACAGGATTTCTTAGAATTGAAGAACAAGCTGTTCTTGTTCTTTTTAAAGAATAGGTGAAAAATAACATCATGTTCTTTTTTTTCACATCCTTAGTATGGGGTTACAAAGTATTCATATTTGGGTAGATTCAATCAATTTCGGAATTTCAATATTTCTACCGATTTTAGGTAATCTTAGTCAGTAAAGGAAATGCAGAATAAAAAAAAACATTTGAATAGGTCACTGTGTATATTGCCAGGTATATAATAGGCGTGGGGTGAAGAAACAGACAGCTCCACTTTCTAAACTTCTTCAGGAAGGATGAAAAACACTTAACGTTTTTTAAAACTTAACGTTTTTTAAAACACTTAACGTTTTTTAAAACTTAAGGTTTTTTAAAACACTTGACGTTTTTTAAAACTTAACGTTTTTTAAAAAACTTGACGTTTTTTAAAACACTTAACGTTTTTTAAAACTTAACGTTTTTTAAAATTTAACGTTTTTTAAAACACTTAACGTTTTTAAAACACTTAACGTTTTTTAAAACTTAACGTTTTTTAAAACACTTAACGTTTTTAAAACACAACGTTTTTTAAAACTTAACGTTTTTTAAAACACTTAACGTTTTTTAAAACTTAACGTTTTTTAAAACTTAACGTTTTTTAAAACTTAACGTTTTTTAAAACACTTAATGTTTGTTAAAACACTTAAACGTTTTTTAAGACTTATCAATTTTGAAATACCTTAAAACATTAAATATACCTTTTTCTATCACAGACCAGTTTCCCTTTTCCAACTTTTTCCTTGTTTTATTAAAAAAAATGGATCTACCTGGTTTTCTACAATCCAACGCTGTAATTCTGTGGCCAGGATTACCAATAAAATCCTTGTAAATACTTCTCAGAAATCACCAGTACCACTGTGAATTTCAAACAGCAAAAAATATTCGTTTCATTTTAGGAACGCATAATAAATTACATATAAATATAGCCTAGCTCTCAATTACACCCAGATAAAGGAATTTCATATGTGTAACACATCTTTTAGCTGGTTCAATAAACAACACACCTTCAACAAGCGAATTTGACAAACTACTGGCTGATACAAGACGGAAAGCGATCCAACCAAACGTTGAACTAATTCTGTGGAAAAACAAGACAGCTCCTGCAGATGTACGTTTCTTGCACTTCATGAAATAACAATATAAATTATTTTCCTTATATCTCTATAGCCATTACTTACAGCTGTGTGGTTCTTTCACCAATCGGTTGTTGAGTCTTTAGGGTTTACGAAGGTCGTGGCTCCGTAGAAGCCTTCGCCTCCATTATGACAATTAATTTAACATTACATTAGCTCAATTCTACATAATTGAAGTTTACCATTGCGAATATGAACTTTGAAGGGGGCATCTCGGTTAAGGTAGGGTCCTATCAACTGGCATAACTGGTGAACAGGAGGAGTATTAGGCAGGGTTGTTATTTCTTAAGGATTTTTTTTTTAATTCCTTTCGTTTCTTTACATAATTCCAATAATCGGTAGAAGATTTTTTTCTTCTTTATATTAATAAATGAAAAAGTGTAAATAAAAAAAAAGTGGAGCTGTCTGGTTCTTTCACCCATCTCTTCATTTTTTATTTTATATATGAATAAAATTACTCAGTTACATAGGGTGATCACAAATTGTTGAGCGATGGACGTTGTTTGGCTGCTTGACTACACTTAATAAACTATTCTTTTTGCAGTTCTTTAACTATTTTATTTGTTCCAGCTAAATCCGAACGACTTACTCAAAACAGAGCGATTGGAAAAAATGTTTTGTCTTGTTTATTATACCAATACAATTATAGTGATTCAGCTATCGCCCTACCATGTGCCCATCCTATATTTTTTATATGAGTGCTGAAAAGTTTAATATATAGTTGCAGTCAGCGAAATAAATTTTCTTTCGTGAAAGTAACTACCAGTTTAAAAGTAATCAAATTTCTTTTAATAATTTTAATATTTTTATTCACTTGATTGAATTTGAACTTCAATTTGAACTTTAAATTAAACAATGTAACTGTGTCCAGTTACTTCGAAATATTATTGCTGACATTTGATTTAAAACATTTACTAACAGTAGATATGTAATATTCGATATTGCATAGTAGAAAGAAAGTAATTCATTTCCCCAAAATATATAAAACAATATTTCTCGTTATTCGAATGAATGCCAATGTAGGTGAAAGGTAAAATTTTATGTTTTCTTTCACATATTATTTCTAATATGAACATGAAACATTAATTTAATTTCATCACTGCTTATGTATTTTAATGACAATTCTCAAAATATCATATAACCTTGAGATTATTCTCGATGCTATCCACGAGTAACACAAATACATCATAGGGTTCTATATTATTGAATTCATTATTAAAAATTAATTATAATATTTTTTTAATGAAATTGACCACCATTTTTAAAGTAATTATATTTTATTTAATAATTTAAAAAAATATTTCTATCCGATTCCCTTTGAAGATTTGGGTTGTTCAAGTTATCTAACTGTGTCCAGTTAGAATTATTAAGAACAAATATAAACTAAGTGGCGGCCTGTCAGGTTAATCTTTATAAAGAAAAAAGTTGAACTAATTCTGTGGGAACACAAGACAGCTCCTGCAAATGTACGTTTCTTGCACCTCATGAAACAACAGTATAAATTATTTTCCTTATATCCCTATAGCCATTACTTACAGCTGTGGGGTTCTCTCAATGATAAAAGATTTATCACCAATTCTCAGATTCTCACCAATTTATCAGACTCTCACCAATCGATGGAAGATTTTTTTTTTCTTTATAGAAATAAGGGAAAAAGTGTAAATCAGAAAAAAGTGGAGCAGTCTGGTTCTTTCACCTACCTATTCAGATTTTTAAAAATTTAATGAATACAATTATTCAGCTACCTAGGGCAGGGGTCGGCAACCTGCGGCTCGCGAGACGCATGCGGCTCTTTTGATGTAAAGTTGAGGCTCTCCAGTTCCATACAAAAAAATTAATTATCAAAACCCTTAAAAAATAATATTTTTTAAATATATTTTTAATTTATATAAAGTACCTAATTTCTCAATAGCTTCTATTTTCATAATAGTTAATTACAAATTGCCACAATAAGTTTCATTGTGGTATCTACCGATACCACAATGAAACTAAATTAACTAAATCTAAAACTGCAAGGAAAGGGTAACGCCTTGCTTGAAGAAGTAGTTTGTTTCAAAAAAAAATTACTTCTTTTTGTTGAAGACATGGAGAGTGGTAAATTACTTCATTTTAAAAATCTGAAGCAATATCGCAATGAGACCAATGCACCAATTGACACGAATTACTTCAGCATAGCTTTAAAAAACATGTAGGATGGATTCGCTGAGAGATTCGAGCAATTCAAAACAAACAAAAGTACTCTTGCGTTCACAGTAAATCCTCTCAACGCAAATACAAATGAGATCAACATTGAGCCATTTGGAATTGATGCTGGAATTGCTAGATTTGAAAACCAAAGACTTTTAGAGTGGCAAGTTCACAGAACTCAAGAGCAAGTTGGAAGAGTTGGAGGTCCAGAAATGCATGCACATCGCGCAGCACAAGTAGACAGCTCTCAAAGAAATTCCGCGAGTTGAGGCGCATGGAATAGTCTTCCAGAATGCTACAGTGAGGTGAAGAAGTTGGCATATGGAGTGCTGACGATCTTCGGGTCGACATATTCGTGCGAGCAAGCGTTCTCTTGCAGGAATATAATAAAAAGTAAAGTTAGAAGTCAACTAACAAATACGAATCTAGTGTCGAGCTTGAAACTTAAAACAACAAGTTATAAGCCAGATTTAATCAAACTTTCAAAAGGCATGCAAAGCCAATGCTCCCATTGATGTAACTATCTATATTTGTGTTTTTATATGAATAAATATTATTCCGTATTTAAAGCCGTTTATTTTAAATCAAAAATATATAAGCAAATATATTGAAACGAAAATTTTTAGTGGCTCTTTAAAAATTGGGAAATTTTGTAAATTGTAACTTTTGGCTCTTCCGTTTCAATAGGTTGCCGACCCCTGACCTAGGGTGATCACAAATTGTTGGGCGATTGCCATTGTTAGACGATGACCATTGTTTGGCTGTTTAACTACACAAAATAAACTATTCTTTTTGCAGTTCTTTAACTATTTTGTTTGTTCCAGCTAAATCAAAACGACTTACTTAAAACAGAAGTGAAGCGATTGGACATAAATAATGTTTTGTCTTGTTTATTATACCAATAGAGTTATAGTGATTCAGCCATCGCCCTATTATGTGCCCAGCCTATATTTTTTTATATGAGTGCTGAAAAGTTTAATATATGGTTGTAGTAAACGAAACAAAATTTTTCTTTCATTAAATAAACTACCAGTTTAAAAGTAATCACATTTTTTTTAATAATTTTAATATTTTTATTCACTGATTCTTTACAATTTGAACTTTAAATTAAACAATGTAACTGTGTCCAGTTACAGCGAAATATTTTTACTGACATTTGGTATAAAACGTTTACTAACCACAGACATGTAATATTCAATATTGTATAGTAGAAAGAAAAAATAATTCATTTCCCCAAAATATACAAAATCATTATTTGTCGTTATTCGAATGAATGCCAATGTAGGTGAAAGGTAAAATTTTATGTTTTCTTTCACATATTATTTCTAATATGAACATGAAACATTAATTTAATTTCATCACTGCTTATGTATTTTAATGACAATTCTCAAAATATCATATAACCTTTAGATTATTCACGATGCTATCCACGAGTAACACAAATACATCATAGGGTTCTATATTATTAAATTCATTATTAAATATTAATTAAATATTTTTTTAAGGAAATTAACTACCGTTTTTATAGTAATTATATTTTATTTAATAATTAAAAAATATATTTTCATTCTTTACCTTTTGAATCTTGAGGTTGTTCAAGCTATCTAAATGTGTCCAGTTAGAATTATTAAGAACAAATGTAAACTTAAGAGGCGGTTTTGCCAGCCTAATCCTTATAAAGAACGAAGTTGGTTTGCTCGTGCCACTAAGATTGTTACTTCAAATATTAGGATTTTCTTAAGGCGGAATAATTGAAGACCGTTGAGATAGAAATCTAAGATGTATTTTAGTTTTGGACGATACATATTATTGATATAGTGAGTTTTTCTAAGAACATAATATTTTAAACGAAATGTTAATATGGATAATTGATATTAAGAATGGACTGGTTACATCGCATGTGGCATTAAATGTATTGTAGGATGCAGTAGCTTCAGTTCTTTACATTATCTTTTGGATAATTGGTGTAAGAACCAGACAGCTCCAGTTTTTCCAAATTGTTCAGGAAGGTAGAAAAATGCTGTACGTTTCTGGCATTGTACAATGCAAAAGTACAGCTCATTTTCTTTTATATTTCAATTGCCATTGCTTTCACCAATCGATAGAGAACTTTTTTCTTACATGATACATGTTAAAAAGCGTAAATCAGGAAAAAAAAAACTGGAGCTGTCTGGTTATTTCGCCAACATAAGTTTTCAATCAATTTAATTCTTCACTGTTATAATGGATCACAAAAGACCGAAACCATAGTGTAATGATACAAATAGAGAGGAATAAAAATGCTGATTTCCGTGTGTCCATCATTGAAACCACGTGATATGTGGAAATGCCAATTCATTCATGCGCCAATATTACTTGGCAGGCCTTGGCGTCTTTAAGTAGTATTGTAATATGGTTTTGTGTTTAATTTTGTATTTCAATATAGTTTTTTTGAACGAGTGGCACAATTTAAGGGAGTTTAACAGATATATTAAGGAGATTTTTCGTACTTTATAGTTTTGAAATAAATGCATTACGTTTTTATTTAAAAAAATTACCATAAACGAAGTTCTTTCAATTGTTAGTTTGTATACTTCAATAAGAAAATATGAACAATAAAACCTGAGAAATATAAAGTTTCGCTTCTTCGAGTATTGAACACAAATAAAATATTTTCGTTTCGTTAATGAAGAGGAAATATTTAGCGCATATTGTTTGAAAATAAGTAAATACATACATATATGTTAAGAAGTTGAATACGGACAGAACTCCTTATCACCAAAAGAGAAGAAAGTGCGCCAAATTTGAAACTCCTGCAGAGGTCTGACGCCAAATGTGGCAGCGCTATAACCACGTGATGTGGGTTTTTCTTTTCAATGTTGACACCGCGGCCTTAGAGTCTGGTATTGAAGGCGCTCTCTATTTAATATTAGAACTCTCTGACCGAAATCAGCAAATGCCATCTAGAGATGGTTAACCTTTTTACATGGGCTCCATCAAAGAAATGTTGCCCTCGCTGTGGACGCAGGATAAAGAGTCCTCAAAGCTTTATGGAAGGACGACTTGCCTTACAATAAAAAGCGTTCAACTGCCAAACGGAGGGATCGTTAACAACCTTTCCCCTCAAAGCACGCAGATTCGGGGGTAGGGCCATTTAGATGTCAAAATACTGAACACGCAACCGAAGACGATCTGCTGAAACCATCCATTAGCGCAAACGTCACCTGTCCGAACAGGTGTATTTACCTTTTATACCGCAAACAACATACTAAAGATCACATGCATTTAAAAAAGAGTCTTCACCCATGCCATGGATCAACAGTGTCCCAAGCCCATTACTAAATCTCTATTCTCTATGGGACACGTGTTGTACAAGCCCACACATAATTGAGAAAATCAAAATCATTCTTAATTGGACAGCACAATTTTTCTGAACCCGAAACACCTGACCACTTTTATTTTGTTTTTCAGACACTTTTATTTTGGTTGTCAGCCACTTTTATTTTGTTTTTCACACACTTTTATTTTGTTTTTCAGACACTTTTATTTTGTTTTTCAGCCACTTTTATTTTGTTTTTCAGACACTTATTTTGTTTTTCAGACACTTTTATTTTGTTTTTCAGCCACTTTTATTTTGTTTTTAAGCCACTTTTATTTTGTTTTTCAGACACTTTTATTTTGTTTTTCAGACACTTTTATTTTGTTTTTTAGACACTTTTATTTTGTTTTTCAGACACTTATTTTGTTTCTCAGACACTTTTATTTTGTTTTTACCACATTGTTTTCAGACACTTTTATTTTGTTTTTCAGATACTTTTATTTTGTTTTTCAGACACTTTTATTTTGTTTTTCAGACACTTATTTTGTTTTTCAGACACTTATTTTGTTTTTCAGCCATTTTATTTTGTTTTGCAGACACTTTTATTTTGTTTTTCAGCCACTCTTATTTTGTTTTCAGCCATTTTTATTTTGTTTATCAGCCACTTTTATTTTGTTTTTCAGACACTTATTTTGTTTCTCAGACACTTTTATTTTGTTTTTACCACATTGTTTTCAGACACTTTTTTTTTGTTTTTCAGTTCCTTATATTATGTTTTTCGGTCCCTTTTATTTTGTTTTTGGTCACTTTTATTTTTTTTTTCAAAAAAAAATTATTTTGTTTATTAACCACTTTTATTTTGTTTTTACCACTTTGTTTTCAGACACTTTTTTTTTTTTTTGTTTTTCAGCTCCTTATATTATGTTTTTCGGTTCCTTTTATTTTGTTTTTGGCCACTTTTATTTTGTTTTTCAGCTATTTTTTTTTGTTTTTCAGCTATTTGTTTGTTTTTCATTACTTTTATTTTGTTCTTCAAACACTTTTATTTTGTTCTTCAGACACTTTTATTTTGTTTTTAGCCACTTTGTTTTTCAGACACTTTTTTTTTGTTTTTCAGCAACTTTTATTATGTTTATCGGTCCCTTTTATTTTGTTTTTAGCCACTTTTATTTTGTTTTTCACCCACTTTTATTTTGTTCTCCAGCCAATTTAATTTTTATTTGTTTTTTTTATTTAGTTTTTCAGACACTTTTTTTTGTTTTTCAGCTACTTTTATTATGTTTTTCAGTCCGTTTTATTTTGTTTTTCAGTCCCTTTTATTTTGTTTTTAGCTACTTTTATTTTGTTTTTAGCCACTTTTATCATGTTTTTCAGACACTTTTATTTTGTTCTTCAGACAATTTTATTTTGTTTTCCATACCCCAAATCCCAAAACATGTAAAAAAAAAGGGAGAATTTTATACAAGACACCATTTTTTCAATAAGAAAACATAAGTGTGAATTGAAGGGTTAAATTAAAACAAGATTAATTAATGCAATGTCTAATAAATTGAACACTAAATTAAAATCAGGGTACTCACCATACAGCATAGGATGGTCCTCTGTCTAGTACAACTCTAATGACATACAATAGGCACGCAACAAGTTTGACAACCAGATTGAAAATACGGATTCTCAGACCTGTAATAAAAAGAGAAAGCGTGAACGTAGGGCAGTTATACATTACTAGACGGTAGTCACTGGTTAGCGGTTTAACCAGGGCTTGATTACCGAATAGGCCCACGAAGATCACTTTATATTTTTGAGAGCCCCCCAAATCACATATTTTATATAAATATTTAACAATTCTAACATGGTATGCCACTACATTTACTTCGAAAAAGTGGCATTACTAACTATAACAAAAAAAAAAGTTATCAATTGTTTTAAATTTGTTAGAATATTGGAAAAATAATCAAAAACATAAAGAATATTAGGAATATTTTCATTACTTATGTTTATTAAATATTATTTATAAAGTGTTTCGTTGCCATCCAGGGGCCAGGATTTTAGTGCATGTAAAAGCTCGATGTGACGTTTCAGGGTGAATATGGGAACAATGGGGCCCCCATTTATAGGCGGACTTTTCCTTGCTTCAATGATTTAATTGGGCCCTGGGTTTAACGACGCAAAATAAACCATTACTGTAAGATAGTTACAATAGCTTATAGAGTAATCCGATTAAAATATAAGTGCCATGTTAAAACTACTCAATAAAAATCACATGTTTAGCAATATTGATTCGATTGTCAATAAAACCTTTGTTGTGGCGGCATTTCTCAAATGTTGGCCCACAAAACAGCTAACTCCAACCGATTGAGAAAGTTTTTATTCTTTCTCAATTTTCATTTTGTTGTGCGCACACAATTTTTCATTTCTCGGGATGAAGGGAGATGTATCTCCCGAAATATGTCTAAATTTTATGTATTTTTATTGGGTAGTTTTAACGTTGTATTTGTATCTTAATAAACCATTATTTTATCTACGTTTTAACAATACCGTGTACTGCTACAAAAGCTAAACGATTTGTTAAAATATAGACGAAGTAGTTTGGTGAAAATAATGTTTTATTTTGCAAATGCAGCTAAGGGGATGCAGCTAAAAAATGACCAACGCCCAACCATTTGCGACCTGTATATTTCGATTATTAAATATTTAATTTTTTTTTGTATACACTTGTTGAGAAAATGGTCATTTATTCTGAAACTCTAATTTAACGGTCCTGTACATTGAAACTCTAATTAAATAATTAGATATTCTGAAACTCGAATTAAATAGCCATCAATTATGAAACTAGTTAAATGTTCATTGATTATGAAACTTTAATTAAATGGTCATCATTCTGAAACTCTAATTCAATGTTCATTGATTCTGAAACTAATTAAATGGTCATTCATTCTGAAACTCTAATTAAATTGTCATTTACACTGAAACTCTAATTAAATGGTCATTGATTCTAAAATTCTAAATAAATGGTCATTGATTATGAAACTAATTAAATGGTCATTGATTCTGAAACTCTAACTAAATTGTCATTTACACTGAAACTCTAATTAAATGGTCATTAATTCTGAAATTCTAAATAAATGGTCATTGATTCTGAAACTCTAATTAAATGGTCCTTGGTTATGAAACTCTTATTAAATGGTCCTTGATAATAAAATTCTAATTAAATGGACATTGATTCTGAAACTCTAATTAAATGGTCATTGATTCTGAAACTCTAATTAAATGGTTCTTGGTTATGAAACTCTTATTAAATGGTCCTTGATAATAAAATTCTAATTAAATGGACATTGATTCCGAAACTCTAATTAAATGGTCATTGATTCTGAAACTCTAATTAACAACATTTTAAACTGTAAGCGAAGGTCAAACAGTCGTATCGATTATAAAAATATTCTGTTCTCCTTTTAACAGAAGATAAATGACTCACTCTGCGTAACAATACCGGAAAGATCAAACCTCTTTGTTACCACACACGCTCCTGAAATTACCTGCTTCGTCGGAGCACAAAGGAACGATCAATAGCAATTACCACCAATTCCGAGGAACAAAAATATCTTCTTTCAGATCGTCGCTTTCATCCCTTCGTTTATTTAACGCGCGGCACTCAAAACTACATCATTCATCTGGGATGGGAACTTGAAAAAAAAACGGATCCAAACTTTTATTGCTGTTTAGTGTCGTATTAATTTTCTGTGTCATTGTGAAAAATGATATTTAGGAAAAAAATTTATGACGCCACTTTTAATAAAGACATTTCCAGTTTTCGAAAAAATTATTATAATTCACTAATTGGAATCAGGTGGAAATTCCCAAAATATATATATAATATAAGACCCAGGAACAATACCTCGTAGTTTTTGAACCATAATAAAGTGTTATACAATAAAATGTAAACAATACTTTATGGAGAGTAACAAAAGAACATAGTATTTTGTAGAATGGATTTTGTTAAAACCATATTACATTAAAAAGAACGGTTATGCAACATTCCTAAGTTTTATACGCTTAACGTACTGTTCCTAAGTTTTATACGCTTAACGTACTGTTCCTAAGTTTATACGCTTAACGTACCGTTCCTAAGTTTATACGCTTAACGTACTGTTTCTAAGTTTATACCCTTAACGTACTGTTCCTAAGTTTATACGCTTAACGTACTGTGCCTAAGTTTATACGCTTAACGTACTGTTACAAAGTTTATACGCTTAACGTACTGTTTCTAAGTTTATGCCAGAAATTGACATCATGATTCTGTGACGCATGCGCATTACATACTTCTGCTTCATGCGGTTTTACCGAGCGACACCTTATATACCAAACTGAAAGATGCTTCACGTCAGAATTTTATTATAATTTTAAAGGTAAGTAACATTAATTTTCTGTTGATATGGCTGGAAAGGGATGTAATGCCTCAAACAACTACCCTTCGTGCATTACATCCCATTCGAGTCAATGCAGAACAAATTCAATGTATTTTAAACCTACAAATGTATGTTTGATGTGAGATTGTCAGAAGGAAAATGGGATACCTGAAAACGGTATCAGCTGCTATTATTGACTACTTTGGAGGCCAAAATCCGTAGACCACATTTCCCCGGGGCCATAAATCGACGTAAGTAGTTGGTGACGCATGCGCATTACACAGTTCCGTTTCATGCGGAAGGGATGTGATGCCTCAAACAACTACCCTTTGTGCATCCCATCCCATTCGAGTCAATGCAGAACAAATTCAATGTATTTTAAACCTACAAATGTATGTTTGATATGAGATTGTCTAGAAGGGAAATGGGATACCTGAAAACGGTATCAGCTGCTATTGTTGACTACTTTGGAGGCCAAACGCTGTAGACCACATTTCCCCGGGGCCATAAATCGACGTAAGTAGCTGGTGACGCATGCGCATTACACAGTTCCGTTTCATGCGGAAGGGATGTGATGCCTCAAACAACTACCCTTTGTGCATCCCATCCCATTCGAGTCAATGCAGAACAAATTCAATGTATTTTAAACCTACAAATGTATGTTTGATATGAGATTGTCTAGAAGGGAAATGGGATACCTGAAAACGGTATCAGCTGCTATTGTTGACTACTTTGGAGGCCAAACGCTGTAGACAACATTTCCTCGGGGCCATAAATCGACGTAAGTAGTTGGTGACGCATGCGCATTACACAGTTCCGTTTCATGCGGAAGGGATGTGATGCCTCAAACAACTACCCTTTGTGCATCCCATCCCATTCGAGTCAATGCAGAACAAATTCAATGTATTTTAAACCTACAAATGTATGTTTGATATGAGATTGTCTAGAAGGGAAATGGGATACCTGAAAACGGTATCAGCTGCTATTGTTGACTACTTTGGAGGCCAAACGCTGTAGACCACATTTCCCCGGGGCCATAAATCGACGTAAGTAGCTGGTGACGCATGCGCATTACACAGTTCCGTTTCATGCGGAAGGGATGTGATGCCTCAAACAACTACCCTTTGTGCATCCCATCCCATTCGAGTCAATGCAGAACAAATTCAATGTATTTTAAACCTACAAATGTATGTTTGATATGAGATTGTCTAGAAGGGAAATGGGATACCTGAAAACGGTATCAGCTGCTATTGTTGACTACTTTGGAGGCCAAACGCTGTAGACCACATTTCCTCGGGGCCATAAATCGACGTAAGTAGTTGGTGACGCATGCGCATTACACAGTTCCGTTTCATGCGGAAGGGATGTGATGCCTCAAACAACTACCCTTTGTGCATCCCATCCCATTCGAGTCAATGCAGAACAAATTCAATGTATTTTAAACCTACAAATGTATGTTTGATGTGAGATTGTCTAGAAGGGAAATGGGATACCTGAAAACGGTATCAGCTGCTATTGTTGACTACTTTGGAGGCCAAACGCTGTAGACCACATTTCCCCGGGGCCATAAATCGACGTAAGTAGCTGGTGACGCATGCGCATTACACAGTTCCGTTTCATGCAGAAGGGATGTGATGCCTCAAACAACTACCCTTTGTGCATCCCATCCCATTCGAGTCAATGCAGAACAAATTCAATGTATTTTAAACCTACAAATGTATGTTTGATGTGAGATTGTCTAGAAGGGAAATGGGATACCCAAAGACGGTCTCAGTTGCTATTCTTGAGCACTTTGGAGATCAAACGCCGTAGACCAGATTTTCCCGGGGTCATAAATCGACGTCAGTAACATTAATTTTCTGTTGATATGGGAAGAAAAGGGATGTGATGCATCAAACATACCCTTCGAGTATCACATCCCATTCGAGTCAATGCAAAACGAATTCAATGTATTTTAAACCAACAAATGTATGTTCGATGTAAGATTGTCTAGAAGAGGAATGTGATACTAAAGACGGTATCACCCAGCAAAAAAAGTCAGCATAAAACTTTCATAATAATTTGGTTAAAAAGGTTAAAGGTTTTTGTTTCAATGTCCTTCATAAAAACTGTAAAAAAAAACTTCATAAAAACCTGCAAAAAACTTTCAATTTTTAATCATGAAGGAAAAATGCAGATATTTTAACGGTTTTATGCAGGAAAATTAAAAACTTTAAAAAAAAATACAGTTTTTTTGTTTCAATATCCTTTATAAACCTTCAAAAACCTTCAATTTGACAATTTTGATGAAGGTTTCATGCTGACTTTTTTTGCTGGGCAGCTGCTATTCTTGACTGCTTTGGAGGCCAAACGCCGTAGACCACATTTCCCCGGGGCCATAAATCGACGTCAGGAGTTGGTGACGCATGCGCATTACACACTTCCGTTTCATGCGGTTTTACCGAGCGACACCTTATAAACCAATCAGAAATACGCTTCATGTCAAAACCTACTCTATTCCTGTATTTCGTTTTATAACATTCAGCCAACAAAAAACAAAAATCGGAATAGAACTTTCGAAAGAACTCTCGCCATCTTCGAGTCACATATTTCATCTCACATAAATACAATACCACAAAACAAAACGTACGTGACACAACAATCTCGGCTTAGTAAAACATCTCGAACCTTGAATAAAACACTACCGAATGATGAAAACACGGTCCCAAAAGGCCAGGTCTGAGCCTTTCCCTCGAAGAATTTTCGAAAGTTTCCATTCAATAATTTATCACTGGTCATTCTGTTCTTGGAACGATTCCCAGCGATCCTGGAACCACGCGCCGGATTAACTTCCGGAGAACTCTAAATGTGAGTTTCTCAGATTCTGGTCGTAAAAAACCCCATTCCTGCCGGAGGTAAATGTTGTTATTCTTCGCAAACTGTTGTTTTAAGGATCGCTCCTTATCTTGGGGGGATTCGTGAAGCAGCAAAGAATTGCCCGTGAGTTGTTTCAGGCTTAATTTTTTGAGACTAATTGAAAATTCCGAGGACTTTGAAGGGTTGCTGCTGGGTGGGGTAAGTGCCGAAGTTGTGCGACCGGAATGCTATTTCGTTCCCGGGGATTTTTGTTGGAAAGTTCCGGGTCAGTGACTTTCAAACTAGCCGGATTGAGAGCAGGCCCGTCACACCGAGTGGGCTTTAGGAGGGGGGGGGGGGACAACCCCCCCCCCCCCCGCCCAATAATCTAGAAACCCTGAAAGTTGGAAATGTCAACTTCTAAAAACCCCGAATTGGTAAAATTTTTGCATGCTGAAAATTAATATTAACAAATGAAAGCTAGGGAAGATTAAAGATATATAAATATATATATATTTTAAAGTAATGGAACTAAAAGGAGGAGCTCTCATTGGTTCAGCCTTTTCGATCCACCTCACTATCTAGTGACGTCACAAGAAGTTTCAACGAATCACCTGTCTTGGTATACATAAGTGGTATTACTGACAGAAGATCCCTTTGCAAATTCGACGGTTTACCACATAGTTTTAGACAGCTTTCCTTTGACGTGTTTTGAAGAGAATGTAATGTAAGAATTTTTTTTGTAATGGAATATTAAAGTATTACATATAATTCAACAGAAGTGATACATTCCGTTCAAACATTATTTGTATTGTATTGGTAAATGTATAAAACAATTTACCAATTTTGAGTTAAAATTGAAATGTATAGCAAATACACTTTATCAAATTATAGACATTTGAAATAGAAACACAACTTACTTGATCTTTGGTTTTTTATGAAGAATAACTGTAACCTCTCTTTTAATGTGTTTTCATTTACATAAAATTCCACTCGGACCCTGCAACAAAAAGAACACATTTAGAAACATTTCTAAATTTAAATTTACATATTTAAAATTCCTTTTTGACCAAATAACAACATTATGACCAAATGCTCAAACATATAACTTCAGTTTAAGTTTAGTGTAAATTGGTTATCAATATTTGTATTCATTTTATATCAAGATTTTTTATCTTTACACAATCTTTTCCACATTGTTTTCACCAGTTAGCACTTCCTGTGTTAAAATGTAAGGATTTTTTACATGCTTTTATTTAACTCACACTGCCTGGTGTGGTGTGTCCTTAAATCTTGTAACTCAGTTTTAACTCACTTCCAATTGTCATAAAAATTTGAAACTCAGCATACATACGTAATCCAGGTGACAATACAATAATTAGTCATAAAATTGTTAATTACCAATTAATTATAATTAATAATGATTTTCTTTAAAATCGAAAAATCTGGCCAAGGTAAGATTTGAACCCATCATCTAAGAAAATGACGTCAAATGAATGCGCGAAAAGTTATGCGCAATAATCTGGTTTTGCTTCAACAGAAAAGCATTCCGACGCCATTTTGAATATTTTGAAACACAATAAACAGATTTTCAATGCATCATAATAAAAATATTTCCAAAATGAAAAAGTATAAGTTAGCTTAAATAATGTTATTATAAATTGGACTGTAATTAAGTTTAAGTCGATAACCTGGCTTGTTTTATCAATTTGTATGAATTTATATATGCCTGTGAAAAAGTTACTCAAACTCAATACGATTGTATGCTTTGTGAATAGTTTTATTTCCTGTTAAAAATAATAAAAACTTTCAATGCATTAAAGTTTGATCAAGTTTCTTTGTAATTCCAATATTGAATGTCTGTTGTTCTTCGAGGCAAACGATACAAGAAAATAGACGATGCATCTAAATAAAACAAATCAGGTACTGTATAGTTTGGTTCTGAAAATATCCTTAAACCAAACTACATTTTTGCGTATTCGGTAATGGTCAGTGTAGTAGTAGAAGATCCAGCCATGGGTCCGAGTTCTAATCCAGGATAAAACATGGACGAACGTCACGTAATTCTATATATAACATCTTTACCATTATATGAATAACTTGGAATGATAGCACTGTTAAAAATAATCACTTAAAATAAGTAAAATGTACTCATTTTTTATTACATTCGATGCTTATCATAGCCCCAAATACATAAGTTTCATTTTTGAAAAAGATATGTACTCAATAATTAGTAAAATGAATAAAAAGAGCTGTTGATTGCCTACATAGGCTGCCTTCATAAATCACTTTCAATAAATTTCAACAATTACAACCAGGAATTACCGGGGATCGAACCCAGATACTCAGAGACCGTAGTCCACGGCCTTATCCATTGTACTACCAAGGGGATGTATAGAAGTTAAAAACAGAATTTTTTTAAAAAGGTATGCCAAAAGAATGGGTAGTAAGAAAATTGAGTTAAATCGGTTTACATTTAAGCAATGAACATCAAATAATGTAGAAAATCATCTTCTAAACAACTATTTTAAGTTCGTCAGGTCGCTTTGTTAAGATGTAGTCCTGATGTAGTTCGCACCGAAGTCCAGAGTCTTTCCGTTGTACTACCAGAGCGACGAGAAGAAGTTATAAATATAAGTCATGTTAAAAAGGCGTCGCAAAAGAATAGGAAGTAAGATAATTGAATCGTAATAACTCAGTTTCCATTTAAGCAATCGCATCAAATAATGTGGAAAACCATTTTCTGAACAACTATTTTAAGTTTGCCAGGTAGTTAAGATGGCTTGAACAGAAGCTGGGATAAATAACATTGCTCATTTTTGCAAAAGTAAGCTTACTTAAATTTGAGTAAGTCATCGCTCATTTACGATGCGATTGTACTCAAAGAAAAACGAGTACGTCCATGTACTCATTTTTAAGCACATTTTTTACAGTGTATTCATGCATGTTATTTTCATTAATATAAATACCACTACATTTATCATTTATGCCAAAAGTATAATTCTATTGCATTTTGATATTTTGGCTCCGTAAGATGTTTTTTCGACATTTAAAAAGAGAAAACAGCGTATAGATTTTTTAACCCGACCCTTTTAATTACAGGAGTCGGTTTAATTTTGTAAACTCTTCAACTGAAGTGTAAAATTGCCTTTAATAAAACTCGTGTTTTTCTTAGTACAATGTGGGAAAAAAGTTAATTAAAACTTTCATTTCGTTCAAGAGCGTGAATTTCACTGATTTTACATTTGCTCTTGTGTGTTAAAAACACGACCAAATGTATTTTTTTAAAAATATGTTTTAAATATTTTTTAAATATTTTTTAAAATTTTTTTAAATATTTTTTAAATATTTTTTTAATATTTTTTAATATTTTTTTAAATATTTTTTAAATATTTTTTAAATATTTTTTAAATATTTTTTAAATATTTTTTAATATTTTTTTTTAAATATTTTTTAAATACTTGTTTAATATTTAAAAAATATTTTTTTAATATTTTTTAAATATTTTTAAATATTTTTTAAAATATTTTTTTAGTATTTTTTTAATACTTTTTAAAAATTTGTTTAATATTTTTTAAATATTTGTTTAATATTTTTAAAATATTTTTTTAATATTTTTCAATATTTTTTAATATTTTTTCAATATTTTTTTAATATTTTTTAAATATTTTTACAATATTTGTTTAATATTTTAAAAATATTTTTTTAATATTTTTTTTAATATTTTTTAAATATTTTTAAATATTTTTTAAATAACTTAAAAATATTTTTTAAATATTTTAAATATTTTTTAAATATTTTTATATATATTTTTTAATATTTTTTAAATATTTTAAAAATATTTTTTAAATATTTTTATTATAAATATTAAAACTACATTTTTGTTAGTTATACACTGTAAAAAATGTACTTAAAAATGAGTACAAACATACTCGTTTTTGTTTGAGTACAATTGCATCGTAAATGAGCGATGACGTACTCCAGTTTAAGTAATCGTACTTTCTTAAAAATAAGCAGTGCGATTTCATATTGCTAATATGAGTTTCTGTTCAAGACATCTTTACAAAGGGACCTGGCCAACTTAAAATAATTGTTCAGAAGATGATTTTCCACATCATTTGATGTCGATTGCTGAAATGGAAACTGGGTTATTACAATTCAATTATCTTTCCATTCTTTTGGCACACCTTTTTAACATTTCTTCTATTTATAACCTCTTCCCGTCGCTCTGGTAGTGCAACGGATAAAGGCCCTAGCGGTGCCTTAGGATCTGTGTTCGATTTCCGGTAAGTCTTTGCTGTAATTGTTGATATTTATTGAAAGTGATTTATGAAAGCAGCCTATGTAAGCAAGTAACTACAGTTCTTTATTTTTACTCATTGTACTCATTTTTGAGTACCTGTCTTTTTAAAAAATGAAACTTATGTATTCGGACCTATGATAAGCATCGAATGTAATAAAAAATGAGTACATTTGGCTTATTTTTGAATGCGTATTTTTAACAGTGTAGAATTGAAGTCGCAGCGGTTAAACCAGTCACAGTACACTTAAAATATAGTTAAATTTTACTCCAATGCGGTTCAAAGGTCAAAGGTGGATGAATGACAAGCCTAGTAGACACGGCGTTTTTTCCTCTACACCAGTAAATCCCAACTTTTAATGGCCGGGGACCATTAAGTATAAATTCTACAAAGGTGCACTGTCACTTTCTAATAATACAAAATAAAATATTCAGATAAATACTTCTATTACGATTAAAAGTATAATTCGATTATCATATAATGTGTTATTAAAATAACATTTCAAAATATTAAAAATACATGCTACAATATGCGATATTTAAGCTCGTATCTGGGTTAATAATTATTATGAAAGCATTAGAAGATCTTGGGGAGGGAAACAAGGGTCTGTGCCCTCTTTTCCCCCCAATGGTCCACCATTTTCCCGTATGTAATAGTGGAAGACATATTTAGGTAATTATTTTTGTGCTGTCTTTGTCCTTTTCTACAATAAATTAGCAATTAGAAAATCAAGCATTAACAACCTTTGGACAACCACTACATCAATCTAACATGTAGATCTCTTTCTCCTCTCATATAACCACAATATCACAACAGCTTTAATTACCCGGTAACGATGACCATCAATGTTTGGGGAAGATAGGCCGGCGTCCTTCAGTCATTTATTTATAATAGAATAAACAGCCACGTTGTGCTTCACTTGTGTTCTCCTTCGTTTGACTTTTTGAATTAACAATTCCGTATTTCATGTATAATGTTAACCACACACAAAAGGCAGATTCTCGTTAAGGTTCAAATCTACTTCGGAGAGGGTTCAGGTGGGAAAATTTTTATAAAACTATTAATTATGGAAAATGAAAGGTAAACATTTTAAGAATGTTACGAAATTGCTGCTAATTAGGTAATTAATTATGCATATTGTTGACTTAATTAAGTAATTAATCGTCTAATTTTATTAAAATATAATTATTTATTTACATTTATTTAGGGAGGTGCAGGCTAACATATCCACATGTACTCCCGGCAACTTGGAATAAGTCTATCTCTCACCCTCTTCTCTCTCTGTTTCTCTTCTCTGTCTTTATCTCTCTGTCTCCCTCTCTCTTCTCTCTCTGTCTCTCTCTCTTTCTGTCTCTCTCTGTCTCTCTCTCTTTATATATAAATATATATATATATATATATATATATATATATATATTATATATATATAAAATATATATATATATATATATATATATATATATATATATATATATATATATATATATATATATATATATATATATATATATATATATATATATATATATATATATATATATATATATATATATATATATATATATATATATATATATATATATATATATATATATATATATATATATATATATATATATATATATATATATGTATATATAAATATATATATATATATATATATATATATATATATATATATACATATATATATGTATATATATATATGTATAGTATATAAGTATATATATATATATATATATAGATTGTATATATGTGTGTGAGTGAGAGGAATTTTAAAGTATGCTGTTTGTACAGCAAAAAGGTTTCTTTAGATCGACTAAAACCTGGATTTTCAGTTTTTCGGCCGCTCAAGTGACCCCTACCCCCATCTGCAAATCTTCCTGCTTTGAGGAAGAATTGTTAACGATCCGTCCGTCAGACAGTTACATTCATCTTACTGTAAGGCATGTCGTCCTTCCACAATGTATTGAGAAGTCTTTGTCCTGCATATAAAAAGGGACATTCTCTCCCCTCGGTTATGAATTAGCCCACATGCTGGTCAACTTTTCTTTAATGGAGCCCATGCAAAAAGGTTAAATTGAAAATAAGAGGAACGAATCGCAATAACAAATAAAATTGTAGAAACATAATTTTAACAGAAAAAATTAGTTTTTAAATAAACACAAACAGTTTATTTTCTTAATAGGAATCTTTATGTTCAGGAATAAGAATGTAAAGAATATTTTTTTCGAAGAGCCAAGACTATTTTTTTACTAAATGAACATTATTATACACTGTTTAAATAATAAAAAAGTTAATCAATCAAAGGCATTTAGTTATTGCGAGATCTCATTAATATATTTAAAAATTAAAAATACGAAATCCGTAACTAATATTTTTCTTCTTAAAGCACTGAATCAAATGGTAATAAAATCGTGGATTCATTAATAAAATATTAATGATATTAAACTTTTTTTCCCTTTAATGTTTTATTTTTACATTAGAATGTTCTCCATTTTTTTATTTAATTTTGCTAATGAATAATAAAAATGTTTTCCAGAAACGAATATTTTCATAATGAAATGCGCTTACATCTAAAAAATTTATTTGCCTCTAGTTATTGCATGTTGCACTTAATGAAATTTAATTAGAGCGTGTGGTAAGCAATTAAACATCTTAATTTTCTACAGAAGTTTTTTTTTAGAACTATGCACATACACAAGTATTACTAATGAAAAATGTAATTATTGATTTCATAATTAAGATTATGATGATATGTACTAAATTTTTAATGTGAATGTACAAACCCCGACCTTTGATTGGGGTAGATTGTGGGAAGTGTTTCTGATCCTTTTTGTACGGTGCCGCTATTGCTGTGTGATAAAATTGCCCAAAAATTTAATTATTTGGCGATATTTTCAAGAGAAAAGAGTATAGATAAATTTTGAAGGTGATATGGGACAACTTTATATTTTTCTTTAATTTTATTATTAACATTATTTATTATAATTATAATTAATTACTAAAATCAAAATTAATTATTAAAATTATAATTAATTATTAAAATTATAATTAATTATTAAAATTATAATTAATTACTAAATTATAATTAATTATTAAAATTATAATTAATTACTAAATTATAATTAATTATTAAAATTATAATTAATTACTAAATTATAATTAATTATTAAAATTATAATTAATCATTATATGTATAATTAATTATTAAAATTATAATTAATTATTAGAATTATAATTAATAATTAGAATTATAATTAATTATTAGAATTATAATTAATTATTAGAATTATAATTAATTATTAGAATTATAATTAATTATTAGAATTATAATTAATTATTAGAATTATAATTAATTATTATGTATAATTAATTATTATAATTATAATTAATTATTATAATTATAATTAATTATTATAATTATAATTAATTATTATAATTATAATTAATTATTATAAATATAATTAATTATTATAATTATAATTAATTATTATAATGATAATTAATTATTATAATTATAATTAATTATTATAATTATAATTAATTATTATAATTATAATTAATCATTATAATTATAGTTAATTATTAGAATTAAATTTAATTATTTTAATTATAATTAATTATTATATAGCGGTAATTATTATTATAATAATTATATAATTAATCATTATATATTATATAAAATATCATTATTATATATTATTATATAATATATATTATATATTATTATTATATTATATATTATTATTATTATATTATATATTATTATTATTATATTATATATTATTATTATTATTATATTATATATTATTATATAATATATATTATATATTATATATTATTATTATATTATATATTATTATTATATTATATATTATTATTATTATATTATATATTATTATATAATTAATCATTATAATTAATTATTATATAGCGGTAATTATTATTATAATTATTATATAGCGGTAATTATTATTATAATTATTATATATTATTATTATTATATTATATATTATTATTATTATTATATTATATATTATTATATAATATATATTATATATTATATATTATTATTATATTATATATTATTATTATTATATTATATATTATTATATAATTAATCATTATAATTAATTATTATATAGCGGTAATTATTATTATAATTATTATATAGCGGTAATTATTATTATAATTATTATATAATTATATAATTATTATTATACAATAATTATTATTATAATTATTATTATAATTATTATATAATTATATAATTATTATTATATAATAATTATTATTATAATTATTATATAATTATATAATTATTATTATTATATAATTATTATTATAATTATTATATAATTATTATTATAATTATTATATAATTATATAATTATTATTATAATTATCATATAATTATATAATTATTATTATAATTGTTATATAATTATATAATTATTATTATAATTATATAATTATTATTATATAATTATATAATTGTTATTATATAATTATAATTATTATTATATAATTATATAATTATTATTATATAATTATATAAATATTATTATATAAGAATTATTATAATAATTATTATTATATTAGAATTATTATAATAATTATTATTGTTATAATAATATACTATATAATAATAATAATATTATAATTAATTATATAATTATTATTATAATTAGTATATAGAGGTAATAATATAATTTTGGTATCGTTAGATTCACAATAAAATGAACTACGTTTTAAAGCAACAAAATAATTTTGGATTTTTTTTACTCCTATATTATTTATCTTCTCTATATATACCCGCTTTTAGCGTAAATGGAATTCTAAATCGCAATATCATCTAACTTTCAATAAAAAAATATAATCTGCATTATTTTTATACAAACAGCTTTGTTACACTACGTTAAATATCATAAATAAGATTTTTTTTTATTTATAAATTTCACGTGTTTTTATTATTGTAACATTTATGTGTATGTAACTTTAACCATACCAAATACTGTAACGCAGACATAGATGAGCATTCTACAGTAAAATGTCCTATTATTCCGTCGATCTGACAATAACATCATACTGGAGAATTTAATTACAACCCAAACCAAACACCGACTCTAAATTAAATACCAATTTTACAATTCAAGACAAATTCCAAAGATTATACATCTAGTTATTCCTATTTACGTATAGGACAAGAAACCACAATATTAATCGTGTCCTGGACACTTAGAAACTTGGTTGTCACAGACTGCGTGCATAATAGATGGTCCTAGAGTAATTATTACGTAAATGATGAATGCAGATGTCCAACTCGAAGTCGGCCAGTAGTAACCGCCAACAAAAGATCAGGAAATAACCTAAATACGTGACCGTTTTCAGCACTGTGTTTTTACGGCTGTGTTGGGTTTTTCTTTAATGCTGTGGTGCATGCGATGTGAATGCAAATAACCGTTATTCGTGTTTAAGATGTTTTCGTGTTGTGCATTTTTCTGTGAGGTTCATGAACTGCAGAAAATTTCGTTAGTATTTTGTAAGTTGAAATTGGACATATAAATGTTAGTTCAAAATATAAGGACTATTATCTATCTATATATAAATAAGTGTGTATGCGTGTTTGTTTTCTATACAATTCTACAGTTTTATTCCGATCTTGATGAAATTTCGCACACTCGACCTTTAAAGTAAAGGGAAAGTTAATGTTCACATGAAATTTCGAACAATCAAACCCAATAACTCGCTTAATCTCTTTAACTTCTTAATAAAACCTAATTATAATGCAATACTGTAACTGTGCAATATTTTCAATATTGTAATAATGTAACACATCTTACATAGTGAGCTATGAGGAAGGATAAACGATGCAGTTTGATTAGCTAATAAGTAAATATCGCCAATAAACAAACAAGATGTCGCCAAATGAAAAAAAATGTCGCCAAATAAATTAAAAATGTCGCCAAATGAATAAAAATGTCGCCAAATGAACAAAAAAAATCGCCAAATGAACAAATATATCGCCAAGTGAAATAAAATATGGTCATATATGTAAAAATATAATTCAGATTGTTTCCGGGCAACGTCGGACACGTGATCTAGCAAATAAAAAAAAAAGGTTTTTGTTAAATATACAGGGTTGTCGTCACACATTGCTGGGCGATAGTTTGTGCCAGTTTGTTTAACTACACATAATACACCATTCTCCTTGTTATACTATAACTACTTTGCTGATTCTAAAGCTAAACAACTTTTTTCTTTAAATATTAGCGATTTAATTTACGTCGACAAAGTGGTCTGAAGAGCTAAGCAGATACTATCATATTATTAAACTATCAATAAAAGTAATTCAAATAAAAAGAAATACAAAAAATAACCCATCAAAATGAAGGATTGTGTAGTAATAGGTTTCAGACAAATTCAATAGTTCTACTGTAAACACCCGAAATTTTCAGTTTTGCATAGTCATTAGCCTGGTAGGATATAAACAAGCTAATGTGAAAATGAACAATGCTACCTTTTGTATATGATGGTAAGAAATCAATAACCATTTATATAAAATCTATATTTTAATAAAATAGATGGTAGTCATTTTCGCTTATTTACCAATTATTTAAACCTAGTTAGAATATTGTACACTTTCAAACTATTCGCAGATTTCAATATTTCAACAACAAAAAAATATCCCACGTGGAAAAATATTTTTGCATTTAAGAAAAATCTGCAATACTATATGTGTATGTTATTTAACAATAAAATAAACAATATACGTTTAATTATATTACTAGGTAATTAAATATATTTTCAACTAATAATACTACGAAGATTCGATTTAACCCTCCATCGAAGTGAGTGCCGGACATTAAAAAAATCGAAGGTTGGTCAGCACGTCGACTAACAGAACATATAGAAAACTTAAAAAAGCATACAATAAGTAACAATAAAAGCATAAATAACAACAAAAGCACACAAAATAACAATAATGTTCAAAATATTACCGTTTGTTCCTGTGGGAGTATGTATCTTTATAGTATGTAGATTAATTTGATATTAATTGGTATTATAAAATTTGAAGAGAAATAATATTACTGGTAGTTAATTTTCAAATAGAAAATGCTTATTACCACGTACAGTATATTCTCTAAAATACAATAAAGACATTTCCGAAAATTATGTTTTAATACAAACCAAAGAATCTGGTGTAAGATACAAATATATTCATAACTTCAATAATGTTTTGCAAAATCTATTACTTTGAAAATTAAATTAAATTACTACTGTGAACCATTACAAATATTTTAACTTTTATACTATCATATTTATTTATTGCTCACAATTATTAAGTATATGAACACACGTTGCAAGTACACTGATAAAAGTTTCAGTCCAACGATGCTTTACATTTTGGTGCAAAACAGAAGTCTGCCACAAATTACACCGTATTATGGTGACATCTGGGTTGTACCAAATCTCCTTTATCTGAAAAAAGCATAGGTTTCACCGATAATTGGTTCGGAGCCCCAGTTGCTCAGTTGGTAAGGCGTTCAGCTACTAATCAGAGGATTGGTGGTTAGTATCCGTGAAATGGACCTGACATAGAAAAGGAAAAAAGTAGTTATCTTGCGATCGGAGGGTTGCCAGCTTCGCTACAAAAATACTAGAAAGTCGTCTAGAATATCCAACAAATTATACTGGCGTGTATACGGGACTGGTGCACGATACATCTGATCGGGGTCCAAAGTCCCGACGTCTATTGAAGGCGTTGGGTGCTCGTCATATGACCATGGTTCTAAAATAACGAGGTGCATGTATGAATGTGTGTGTGAATGTGTATGTGTTCCCGGGTCTTTCCTTCGAGATACGACGAATAAGGGCCGCTGCGGCCCAGTGGATAAAGGAGGCCAGAGGATTCCTAGCCTGATCGGAGACGTTTAAAAAGAAAAGAAAAAAGCTGTGATCTTGCGATCGGAAGGTCGCGATCTTCGCTACAAAAATACTACTACTAAAATATTAAAAAAACAACCCTCGAATTTTGGGTTTTATGCAACGTTATTAGTATAGGTGCAACGTTTCACCACTAAATGGTAATTGTGGTTGCACCGTAGAAGGGTAAAACTAAGCACCAAATATTGGTTGTAACTAAATGGGTACCAAATTTTGGTGCAAGGTCAAACAATTCAAACGATCAATCACTCAACAAATAAATAAATGAAATCAAGCAATTAATCTCTCAAAAAATAAGTAAATAAAAAAATTAAACAATGAATCACTCAACAAATAAATAAACAAATAAATAAACAAATAAATAAACAAATAAATAAATAAATAAACAAATAAATAAACAAATAAATAAACAAATAAATAAACAAATAAATAAACAAATAAATAAACAAATAAATAAACAAATAAATAAGCAAATAAATAAACAAATAAATAAACAAACACATAAATAAATAAATAAATAAATACTAACTTAAACGTTTAAATAAACTTTCTTTTTCTGCCTATATTAAAATTATTACCGTCTATTACAACTTTGCTGTTCCAATTGCAAAGAGTTCTATTCCATTAAGTAATTGTCAATAAACCAATGTATATGAAACAAAATAGACAGAAACATTTCGCCAAGTTGGCATACATTTATCAGAACATCTTTTTACTTACTGCATAGTTTATGTTTTATATAATTAGCCCAATTTAGATTTAAAGTTTATTAACTGTCTATTTCAAGAGTGTCATTTGCTTTGGGCTGTCATTTGCAAAAAAATTCATTATTGTAAATATGACATTTATAATTTATAGATGCAAAGAATAGTGGGGTATTGTTCGTTTTAATATAAATCAAAATCAATACATTTACATAATTGAAAATGGAAGATTGGGTAACATAAATAATCTAATTAACAATGCAAAGAGAGAACTGTCCTCGAACTTCCAAACAAACGCATTTGAACACTCTGTAATTCATTACAGGAAGTCTAATGACATTTAATAAACTTTTAAATAATGAAACCTTTCCCTAATATCATTACATGCAATGGCATATGAGGATTATGCTTTGAACAATGCGCAAGGATTAGGACCAAACATTTGCTTAGTCAGACTTTACTTGAGGTTTGACGGTAAATGATGATTGATTAATTAGAATGTTGTGTATGAATCTTCTGTAAACAATTTTTTTTCTTTGTTTCATAGCCAATTTACATTTTCGATTATTTTGGATCAAAACTTGTAATTGTTATTTTTAACAGATATTTAAAAAAATATTCTTTAGGGTTTTTTCTACCATAAAAACTATGTTAATTAGCAGAATACATGTCCAATTACAATTTAGTTTATATATATTAGTTTAGTATATATATATATATATATATATATATATATATATATATATATATTCTATATATATATATATATATATATATTCTATATATATATATATATATATATATTCTATATATATATATATATATATATATATTCTATATATATATATATATATATATATATATATATATATATATATATATATATATATATATATATATATATATATATATATATATTCTATATATATATATATATATATATATATATATATATATATATTCTATATATATATATATATATATATATATATATATATATATATATATATATATAGAATATATATATATATATATATATATATATATATATATATATAGAATATATATATATATATATATATATATATATATAGAATATATATATATATATATATATATATATATATATATATATAGAATATATATATATATATATATATATATATATATATTCTATATATATATATATATATATATATAGTTTATAGTTCTTTCTGGATCCAACTTGACAGACGACATATTTGTACACCGCAAAACAATTTGTTTAAAAATGAGTACACGTTTTTCTTTGAGTAACTATTGCAAAGTAAATAAGCGATGACGTACTCAAATTTAAGTAATCGTACTTATGCAAAAACGAGCATTATGGCTTAAAACTGCTAATATCAGCTTCTGTTCAAGCCATCTTAATAAAGCGACCTGACAAATTTAAAATAGTTGCTCAGAAGATGATTTTCCACATTATTTGATTTCGATAGCTTAAATAGAAACTAAGTTATTACAACTTAATTATCTTACTTCCATTTCTTTTGGCACACCCATTTAATATTTCTTCTGATTATAGCTTCTTCAAGTCGCCCTGAAAATTAAACGGATAAGGCTCTGGACAGCTGTGCCTGAGAATTAGGGTTCGAATTCTTGTAAGTGTTGGTTACAATTGTCGATATTTATTGCAAGTGATTTATGAAGACGCCCCATGTAGGCTAGCATCTGCTCTTTTTATTCACTGTACTCATTTTTGAGTACATGTCTTTTTCAAAATCGAAACTTGTGTATTCTGAGCCACTATAAGCTTCAAATGTACTCATAAATGAGTACATTTTATTTATGTTTGAGTACCTATTTTAAGAGTGTGTAAAATTGCCTTTAACAACAACAATTTATGAACACAATTTATATATATATATATATATATATATATATATATATATATATATATATATATATATATATATATATATATATATATATATATATATATATATATATATATATATATATATATATATATATATATATATATATATATATATATATATATATATATATATATATATATATATATATATATATATATATATATATATATATATATTACATCTTAATTATATTACATCCCTCTTTTTGGCACACTTTTTTGCTGCACTACACTGCTGTTTACAACTTCTTGATATCGCCCTGGTAGTGTCACGGGATAAGGCTTTGGTCTGCGGTGCCTAAGGATTTGGGTTCGATTCCCGGTAAGTCTCGGTTGTAATTGTCGATATTTATTGAAAGTGATTTATGAAGGCAGCCTATACAGCTATATAGAACTGCTCTTTTTATTTATATATATATATATATATATATATATATATATATATATATATATATATATATATATATATGCGTCGTTCCAAGTATATAAACAAGTCTTATCATTTCCTGTTGTTTGATGCTAGTGCACTAAACTGCTGAAAATTACTAAAACTGGAGTAATATATTTAAAATTCATTTCCTTATTAAACTTACTTCCTTAGCCAAAAAGCTGAGTTAAATAAGATAGCACAGCTGTTATAGTGACTAACAAGGATATAAATGATGATTAAACGATCGCTCTTTAAAATATAGTAAGCGAAGTCGCATGCATTCAAATGATTAATGGCTAGTTAAACTCAGGAAGTGTCTGAGTTAGAACCATCCAACTTTTGATTTGTTTGAAAGGTAGTCGGTTATTCGGCTAAAAATCCTTTTTAGAGCCAATTATGCACAAAAGTTTAAACTTTGGTTTGGTGATGATTATATTTAAAGGGGTGTGTCTTTATTATTATCGTTGTGAATTTTTTCAGTTCGTTATAAAACATTTTACGAAGAAAGTTATATCCGGCATGAACTATTTTAAAAAATGACAATATTTCATAAAGAATTTCTTTAAAAATGAAAGTTATTTTCCGCCTGATTGGAAGCATTTTTCTTCTTACTCTACAAAAAAACTTTGAAAGTTAAGATGCACATTGTTAGGGTTTGATTATTTGCCTTCTTTTATGCAAACTGCAAACGAAAGTCATAAAACTGAGTTTGACAAGGCTTTTATAAAGAAATGATTGACAATGATTATAAAAAACACTTTTGTTCTGCGTACTTCAGTCAAAGTTTCTGAAATATTTTTCAATTTACCTTGAAAAATATTTATTTTAAAGTGGAAGTCCCTTAGTTAACAAATTATTATTATTTGATAATTATGCCTTTCAAAATACGGAATGTATTAGGAGCAAATTTCATGTTATAATTTTTTTAACCTACGTTAAGAATTTGTTAATAAATTCAATTAAAAAACGCTATTCATTTTTAATGTTTTTTTGAACACCGTATTCGATCTTGGGTGTCTAGCCGACGAATCACAGTTTAAATGGTACTGGTGCACGCTAATTCACATTGTTTGTCCTCACGCTGGCCGTGGTGTGGAAGTATAGATAATAATCTCGGGTGCCGTGCTCGTCATCTGGCAATGGTTCAAATTTACAAGATTTTAAGGAATTTATACAATATATATCTTGAACCGCCTTTAATAGTTCATTAATGGTCCATTAAACTATTAACTTTTCATTAATCCATCCATTAATGGTCCATAAATTCATACATTAATAGTCCATTTACACATTCATTTATTGTCCATTAATCCATCCTATAATGGTCCATTAATGCATCCATTAACCCATTAATTTCCATTAACCCATTAATGGTCCATTAACACAATAATGGTCCATTACACAATAATGGTCTATTAACACAATAATGGTCCGTTAATACATTTATGATCCACTTATGTATTAAAGGTTCATTAATTCATTAATCTATTATTGTCCTATTCGTCAATTAATGGTCCATTTATTCATCCATTATTAGTCCTTTTATACATCTATTAATTGTCCATTAATCCATCCATTAATGGTCCCTTAAACCATCCATTATTAGTCCTTTAATACATCCATTAATTGTCCATTAATACATCCATTAATGATCCATTAATACATCCATTAACAGTCCATTAATCCGAATGCGAATTCGACCAACAAATCACATTATTTCTTGGAATACTGTAAAACATATTTTTTAAATTGATTTTATTCAACTTTATCTTAAAATTAAAACTCTTTACATAAACTTATGATAATTTTTTTATTATCTAAAAATATATATATTAATTATGTAGTTCAACTAAAGTCGAACTAGAGATACACTTTAGTACATTTTTCATTTACAATGGTACAATTTCATTAAGCTACGGAATTGTACAAAATGTCAAATATCTATAAGCCAAATGTGCGAAAACGCGCTAATTTTGTTAACTTACCATTAACACTCACGCTCACGATCGATGAATAGCAAAAAAGTTTTGTACAAATTTTTTCCTTGGCGACAAATGGTGGTGGCTCATTTTGTTACCTATTATTTCCAAAATAATTTTTTTAATGAAATATATAAACTACCACTTTTTTGTTAAAATATTTTATATGAGTAATACAAATGCGATCAATAGCAATTGAATCTAATCGTAGCCATTAAGATATGTTAAACATATCTCCACAGAGATTCTAATTGGTTAATGTCATCGTTCCTGGCTTATTCATTCTATTAGTTGGACGACACCCAATATGTGACATGCTTCGGGTGTAATATATTAGGAGAAAGTGCTGCTCTTCGGAGAATAGTTACATCGAAACGTGCACAGAATCCCCACTTTTGAAACTGTTACAAATTCTACGATGCAACGTATTATTAAATATAGAATGGGGTTTATTTATATACATATTATTATATCTGATTTATATATGTTATATCGTTCCTTATCTTTATTGTACCTACATTTTTAATATGTTTTAAGAACATTTGATCCGGGAATTTATCTTTATATATATATATATGTGGTACAGATGTAGTATAGGACATTTGGCGCGTGAATTATTTTTGGCGTGTTTTATAAGGGCGATAAATTTATAGTATGACCTGACATTGTTGGTATTTTTCGATTCTTGTGGCGACTTTCAATCTGGCATGTCGTTATGTAAGATAATTGCCGCTAAAATAATTCGCCAATATGATATAGGAAGGCTTGAAAATTAGCCCCTTTCCCCATACCAAAAAAACATAATCTAGCACTAATTTTAAGGGAGACACGACCCCCATATCCTAATATATTTTTATTAATAAATTCAAAAATACCACTTTTTTTTATATTATTAGATTATATTTTCTGAATAAAAAAAATTATTATTAAGTATTTTGATTACATGAGTTTTTTTATTTAACTCACACCATATGGTGTGATGTGTCCTCAAATCTTCAACTCAGTTTATGCCCACTTCATATAGTGATTTGAAATTTGGCATACACATGTAATCCCGGTGACATTACAATAATTTTTAAACATTAAATAAATTTTATAGCGCCATTTTTTTAATTAGTCAATACGTTAGTTTTACCATCCGCTATTTCGCCGCATATTTAGTAATGATTTCGTATAATTTATAAACCATCGCCAAAATTATGACTTGAAAGTTTTTCATTCTGTATCAGCATTTTAAATCGGCTTAATCTACAGCAAGTAGCTCCACACACTTATTTACGTGACATAGATATCTCAGTGGTGGAAATGGGAACCTTAGATCACCCAATTATCAATAATAATTTATTTGGTTAAATATTTGGGTGATTTAATTTATAACTAGCAGTTTATTTGTTTTGGTATACAAAATATAATATGCGATAATTTGATGCATGAAAACTTTCATATAAACTACAAAAGTCGAATTATTTATTTTTTATATTCCTAGCATTTTTTTAATATAAAAGATACACTTTTCAGTACATTCTAATAAAAGAAATGGAACACATTCTTCTTTACTTAGATTTTTTTCGTAGATATTTAAATGGGATAAAAGGGTTATCGAATTATTAATACTAAAGAATAGGAAATTCGGTACATTTTAACTACCTTAAAAAATTAAATATTTTATAAAAAATATCAATTTCGAAGTTTAATTCTGACAAGAACTATCTACAGTACATTTAACACTTTACATGTTAATATAATTAAGTTACACTGTAAGAAAATTTTACTTAAAATGAGTACCTGAACCTACTTATTTTTCTTTGAGTACAACTGCATCGAAAATAAGCGATGACGTACTCAAATTGAAGTAACCGTACTATTTGTACATGAAAACTATAACATATATGCATCACCTTTTTCATACACTTAAACTCAAATCGGAAGGAAACGGAATAAAAATTCCAAATAGAATAAAATAAACTTTGAAATGGAATAAACTTTGAAATGGAAATCCAAACATGGAAACTGGAATGTGCATCGGCGAAATCATATGCAAAACTTACACCACTAAAGATTTTTACGGATTTAAAAGCAATATCACATAGCTGGAAATAGAGGATTTGCCGTGGACCATTTAAAGCCTTCCTCGAAGGTTTAGGGTGATTTCAGTATTGCTTTATGGAAAACCAAATATACGGAAAGATCTTTTGACATTTGATTCTGCGAGATTGCATGACATTTCAACTGCTCTGGAGCTCATTTGCAATGCCCTGAAATGTGCATTTTATTGGTCAGTGAGAAGCTATCTACTGGGAAATCGAATAAGGATAATTCGAAGAAATGGTTCACAATTGTCCAAATGTCAAACTTATATGCCAAAGGTAAGAGAGAATTGCAAAGACACAATGGGTTATTTTGGGAATATTCAGCACTATAAAAAAGGTATTTAAAAATGAATATTTGAACATACTCGTTTTTCTTTGAGTACATTTCCATCGTAAATATGCAATGACATACTGAAATTTAAATAACCGTATTTTCTCAAAAATTAGAAGTGTGACTTAAAATTGCTAATCTCATCTTCTGTTGAAAGCATCTTAACAAAGCGACCTGACACACTTAAAATAGTTGTTCAGAAGAAGGTTTTACACATTATGTGACGACGATTTCATAAATGGAAACTGAGTTATTATAACTCAATTATTTTACTCCCCATTCTTTGGGTATACCTTTTTAACATTTCTTCTGTCTATAAATTCTTCACGTCGCCCTGGTAGTACAACGGATAAAGCATTGAACATCGGTACCTGAGGATCTGGGTTCGATACCCGGTAAGTCTTGGTTATAATTGTTAATATTTATTGAAAGGGATTTATGGACAGTCTATGTTGGCAAGCAACTGCACTTTTTATTCATTTTTGAGTACATTATTTTTTCAAAAATGAACCTTTCGTATTCGGATCTAAAATTAGCATCGAATGTACTCAAACATGAGTACATTTTACTTATTTTTGAGAACCTATTTTTAACAGTGTGTAGAGCAAGATATGAGGAGAGTTGGAGGAGTTTTACGTTATAAAAGTAATTTTATTTCATAATGGCAGTTTCTCGTTTTTGATATACTTTGATCAAATAAAGGTATTAACTTTTAGTGTATTTAAGAGCGCTATGAACAACTTAAGTACTAAAGATTATTTTCTTATAAAAATTGTGTTTTAACGATTTCCAGTGAATGTAATGATGTCAATACAATCACTGTTAAAAAGAGGTACTCAAAAATAAGTAAAATTTACTCATTCTTGAGTACATCCGATGCTTATCATGGCTCCGAATACATAAGTTTCAATTTTGAAAAAGACATGTACTCAAAAATGGGCAAAATGAATAAAAAGAGCAGTTATATATAGCTCTATAAGCTTCCTTCATAATTCACTTTCAATAACAGGGTGGCAACATAACCTGGAAAACCGGTAAATCAGGGAAAAATCATGGAAATTTTTAATTATAGAATTAACAGGGAAAACACAGGGTAATTTTCAAAATTTCGCTAAAAAAAATCAGGGAATTTTTCAAATTTGGATCATTAAAACGGCAATTATCGTCTTTTATGCCCTTTTTTCTGGGTAGTTTAGTTGTCAATGATTCTTTTTAGTTGTGAAAAAGGATTTTTTTAAGAGATTGGTTATGCGCATTTTCATATTTTCAGTTTTATTTTTGTAAAAACGTGAACCACTGCTGAAATGAGAAGCAAAAGAAAAGTTGTTGGACCTTGAATTGTAAGCAACGTGTGAAGGGCTAACGAATATGGGATTTATTGAAGATTGGAATTAGAAATTTGAAGCATATAAAACATTTAAAATTACCTACAAAAGAAATAATTTAAAAAAAAAACTGTTCTTTTTGCATTATCTGCTACCAGAGAACATGTTTAATTATTTCAATAAGTATTGCTTATAACTTTTCATTTATAATGCAATATATTTATAGTAGTATTATTGTAGTGTTGATACTTTGTTTCTATACAAAGAATGCATTGCAACATTTCTTAATGAAATTGTAAAATCAGTGAAAGTTTTGTGACACCATCATGGAAATAAGGGAAATATCAGTGAACTTTTTTTCCAGAATGTTGTTGCCACCCTGAATAAATATCAACAATTACAACCCAGACTTACCGGGAATCGAATCCAAATCCTCAGGCATCGCAGACCAGAGCCTTATCCCGTGAAACTACCAGGGCGATATCAAGAAGTTGTAAACAGCAGAAATGTTAAAAAAAATTGTGCCACCATGCCAAGGATGGTATATATATATATATATGTATATATATATATATATATATATATATATATATATATATATATATATATATATATATATATATATATATATATATATATATATATATATATATATATATATATATATATATATATATATATATATATATATATATATATATATATATATATATATATATATATATATATATATATATATATATATATATATATATATATATATATATATATATATATATATATATATATATATATATATATATATATATATATATATATATATATATATATATATATATATATATATATATATATATATATATATATATATATATATATATATATATATATATATATATATATATATATATATATATATATATATATATATATATATATATATATATATATATATATATATATATATATATATATATATATATATATATATATATATATATATATATATATATATATATATATATATATATATATATATATATATATATAGTTATTCCGCTAAGGAAAGAAACCTTTACTCGATCATGCATGCGCAGATAACACCGTTGTCGCGTGAGGAAGATGAGGGGGGGGGGGGGGGGAGTCAAATTCCTGGCCTCATTTACTGTAACTTAAATTCTAATCGACGAATTGTGGAGAGTGGATGTTAATGACCGACGAGTTTATAAAAGATAACGACGAGTTTATAAATCCAATTTAACTATTTGACATAATAAATAATTTAGTATTAAACTTTGCGGAGCAGAAAAGGACGAACTTTCTGCTACGTAAGGGACGAAAGGACTTACTTATGCTACGTCTAGTAGGGGAGACTCCTACTAGACGTAGCATAAGTAGATAAAATATGTAAACTTTGTATTGTTGTATTGTGTGAATAAATGTAAGTTAAGTATTTGGTTACGTCATTTCCCATGTTATCGGTCTTATACTATTTATACTATCTAATTAAAAAAAATATTGCATCTAAAGTTATCGGGAAAAATAAGCGCACATATGATCAGTGTAAATATTTTATATATATAATTAATATAAAAAATTAAATTCATTTTGACTAAAATTAAATAAAGTGAACAAATTTATTTTTATGTCAAAATAATAAAATATGTTAAAGACATGCAATGAAAATTTAAAAAAAATGTATCTGAAATAATTTGGAATGAATTTTAAAAATTTACGAACTGCAGAAATCAAGCTTAGATGGCGCCCTTTATGCCCTCACAACGGCCCTACGATTTCCATTTGACTGAAAATTTAAATATTAATGAAAAAATAATTAACTAAACTTTTCAAATTCCGGCTCACAGATGCACAATTAGTAGTTTAATAGTATGTATAAAAGTTTAGATTTTTCCGTCGAAAGGAAATATGTATTTTGCGTACCAGACACTTTCTTTTATTATTTTTAATTGCAGTATTGTTGTTGATTGTAAAAAAGTATATTCATAATTGTTAATTTCGACTTATTTTGGATTTGGCTCACGAAACAACTTTTAAATAAACAGTATGTTTGTATTTTACTAGAATGTACACTGCTTGAAATTTGGTAAGTGATAGATATACTTTCCTTTGACAAATACGAATAGTTCCTGAGGAATTTTTAAGCTTTGTATATTATCACTTTACAGTAATTATTAAAATTTAAAAAGCATTAAAATGTTTACCACTTTATTTAAAATATTAGTGTATTTATTTATGCAATTAAATTTTATTCATAATGTGTGCAAGTGTTGTGAATTCTATGGGCGACATCGCCCTTCTCATGGAACTTTTTAAGGAACTTTCGCCAATCTTCTCCGGAAATCAAGGAATTAAGGAACTAATTCTCTCCATCCGTACGAAGACTGAGCCGATCGACAAACTGCAAATTCTCTTCGAGTTTTTTGCTAATATCCCAAAGGACGACCTTACGCCTGACCAATCAGATGCCAAGGCTGAATAGGCTCCGCCCCTTCAGATCCGGACATGGTGCTGTGTACTTTTCTTCGTTTAAACTAATGTGATTAACATTCTCAGATCATGCATCGTTCACTGCTGTGACTCTTATTCTCATGTTCCACATTGATATCGGAGTAATGTCATTTAGTTGACGCACTTCGTTAACCTGCATAAACGAGAGTATTCATAATGTGCACACCTGGTCACTTTTAAACCATTTTACATCTGCATATACCATTTTAAACAACATGCCTCACTGTAATATCGGAGTACTATACTTTAGTTTATGGCCTCCGTGAATTAATATAAACGACGATACTTATATTCATTAAAATGGAGTAGAGATCTTTACAATAAAACACAATTGTGTTTTCAGATTCCTCAAACGAAGCTAACATGAATTAATTACATTTCATTTAAGTTGTTTAAAAAATTGAATTCTACTGATAAGCTGTATTTGCTTTATTTATTTCTAATTTGTATTGAAGTTTTAAATAAACTGCATATCTTGGTCCTTTTTAACATTTTAAACTGGTAGAAGAATACCCAAGTCTAAAACATCTTCAATACTGAAAGATTAAAAGCGTCATGATGAATCTTAGAGCAGTCATGCATTTCGGAGCCATTGTCTGCCTCTACTTCTTTAATTTACATTTTATTTTTTGTGCGATATAAAAAGCGAAACTCTCCGAAAAGATTAACTGAGAGCCGTTTGAAAATGGTGTTGCCTTAAGGGTTGAGGAAAAAGGAAAACTAATCTTTTCTTTTTGTTATATGAATAATGGATTATATTAAAAATTTAATATCTTACAATGTATAGAAAACAATTTTTAAATCTTATTGAACTTGAAGTATTATCTGTAATTTGAGAAATACATAAATGTTCTTTTTTTAAAGAATTTATGATAATAACATAGGGGGGGAAGGGTAACTTTTCTACTTATTAACTTTTCGAATTAACTTTTCAAAGCAGTTGCACCAATAACCCAAGTTTTAAATTTATTCTGAATATTTTTTAAGTGCACACAAAATTCATGGAGCAGAAAGTAATATTTACAACTTATTTTTTAATAAATAAACTGAAAAAGAAATGTTTCAAACTTTTTTTTTTGTTAACTCAAAAAAATTAATAAAGTATATAAACATTTGAAACACATATAAACAAATTAGAATATTACTACCAACTAAATAAAAAAAAACAGAATTATATAAAATAAAATTCATCGTTATAATATTACGGCCTAAGTTTTCAATTTCCTGAATTAAATTATATTTTCGAAAAATATAATGCAATTTTGTAAAGTAGCTCAAAGCTTATAAAAGTAAAATGGGAAGTAATAAATTATTTGCATTTATGTATCAGATGCAAAAAGGTTGAAAAACTTTTTAATGGAGATCGCGCTTAGTGAATTATTACAATCTTTTCATGAATGAAAAAATTCTCAAAAGAGCGTCTATTCCTAATATACTATCTGTTTCGTAGTGTAAGAAGGTGGGTTTTGCAAACATTTCCTAAATAGAAAGCTTATACTTGTGTACTCAAATACGTACTCAAAAACAAGTAAAATGTACTAATTTTTTAGTGCATTGATGCTTATCATAGCTCCGAATACATAAGTTTCATTTTTGAAAAAGACATGTACAAAAATGAGTACAATTAGTAAAAAAAAACAGTAGCTTTCCTACGTAGGCTGCCTTCATAAATCACTTGCGATAAATATTGACAATTCCAACCAAGACTTACCGGGAATCGAACCCATATCCTCAGGCACCGCAGTCCAGTGTCTTATCCGTTCAGTGTCTTATCCGTTGTACCACCACGCCGACGTGACCAAGTTATAATCAGAATGCATGTTAAAAAGGTGTGCCAAAAGAATGGGAAGTAAGATAATTCAGTTTCAATAACTCTGTGTTCATTTAAGCAATCGACATCAAATGGTGTGGAAAACCATCTTCTGAATAAATATTTTAAGTGTGTCAGATCGCTTTGTTATAATGGCTTGGACAGAAGCTGAAATTAACAATATTAAATCCCACTGCTCATTTTTGAGAGAGTTCGATTACTGAAATTTGAGTACGTTATCGCTCATTTACTATGCAATTGTACTCAACGAAAAATGAGTATGTTCAAGTACTCATTTTTAAGTACTTTTTTGAAGTTTATAATTGCAAGTGACGTATTTAAAAGACTATTATGGATAATATTATTCATATTGTTTTGGAATATTTTATTCTAGATAAACAATCCTACATTTTATATTAGGGAAAATAACAAATTAATTGTAAATACCAGTATTCCAAATAAATAATATAATTAAAAAAAAAATTAATTGGATATTGGTATTTGAATAATTTCCAGATGACAAATTTTCGAATTGGACGGCGCATTAAGTACAGAATAAATAACCTCCTGCATAATAAATAATCCTTACTTATTACTCTCCGTTGCAGCGAGATTAACAAAAGTCGCACATAACGTGATCCCATCAAAAAAGAGGAAATGCAGAGAAAACGTGACCATTCATATTTCGTTCTCTGTTAAGGTATTATTCGTGATTAGATTTCCATCATACACGAAATCCGGTTTAATTTTTTCTTATGACATCATTTCCTTATATGCTAATTTGTCGTTGGCAAATGACTGGAAAGTAACAAAAGACATTGAATGCACTTTTTCACATTTCGGAAAATGTCATTGGTAATTGAATCTAGAAAGAGCTGAAGTAAATAAATATGGAATGAAATTTGGGAATTTGAATAAAATATTTGAGTTTCTATTTAGGAGTTTGGCAACGTTTATTTGAATTGTCTGCCATTGAGCTAAAATAATAATAAAAACTGGAGCGAGAACTCCCATTGAGCAACAATGTACTTTATAGTGTTTCGGAAGAAAGGTTCAGAAAACATTGTACCTCGGTTCTGCGGGTGCTCACGTGACGTCACAAAATTATTTCAAATTATTTTTTCGGTGCCTTTTGCCTTCTTTTTTCTTATAAGTAAGAAAGTAAGTATGTCAAAACATTTAATGTATTTTTAAAAGCCAGAAATGCGTTTTTAAATCTACGCAAACCAATGCGGAAGGACTATTTTTTCTACCTTCGCTCAAAAAGGTGTAAAGTGGTTGCGCACGTTTAGTCATCGCTCCAGTGTTTAGTATTATTGTAGCTCAGTGTTGTCTACGTGCAGTCATTACAGTTATGACTAAATAGATATACAATTACTGCACAGCTTTATTTTTAAAATATTCTGCAGATTGTTATCTTGTTTGTTCATGCTATCAATGTTCATGATATATTCCAAGTATTATCGGTATATTTTAAAAACTTTTTTTTTTATTTATTCCCTTTATCAATAGAGATTTATCATTTATGGAAGTTCTCTTGATTCTATAGACATCTATATAAGATAACTTGATTCAATAGACATCTATGGAAGATCTCTTGATTCAATAGACATCTATGGAAGGTCTCTTTATTCAATGGACGTCTATGGAAGATTTCTTGATTCAATAGTCATCTATGGAATATATCTTGATTCAATAGACATCTATGGAATACATCTTGATTCAATAGACATCTATGGAAGATCTCTTGATTCAATAGACATCTATGGAAGATATATTGATTCAATAGACATCTATGGAATACATCTTGATTCAATAAACATCTATGGAAGATCTGTTGATTCAATATACATCTATGGAAGATCTCTTTATTCAATAGACATCTATGAAAGATCTCTTGATTCAATAGACATCTATGGCAGATCTCTTGATTCAATAGATATCTATGGAAGATCTCTTGATTCAATAGGCATCTATAGAAGATATCTTGATTCAATAGACATCTATGGAATATCTCTTCATTCAATAGACATCTATGGAAGATCTCTTCAATCAATAAATATCTATGGAATATCTCTTCATTCAATAGACATCTATGGAAGATCTCTTCAATCAATAAACATCTATGGAATATCTCTTGATTTAATATATATATATGGAAGACACCTTCGTCTACACGATGGTAGGTTATTTAATTTCGTATGCTGATATCCTATGGAGTAATGGGCTGCGAAATATAATCAATTTTATATCACGCAATTTTCTGTCGACGACCTCTATATCTGAACCGATTTTAAAGACATATTCACGTCTATGTTTAAAAAGGTGTTTTGAACCAACATGCATTTTAAGAGGAGACATGTTGATACTTATATATTCTAAATCATGATAAGAATGGAATGTACTCAAAAATGAGTATATTTTGCTAATTTTTAAGTGCCTATATTTAACAGTGTAGAATAAAAAACTTGTTAAAGAAAATATTAGTCAAAAACTAAACAAAGATTCTCGCTTATGAAAAAAAAAAAATTTTTTTTTTTTAGTCGAAAACTAATATAAAAATTAGGTTAAGTAGTTTGATTACAATACATTCTACCTAAATATAAAATTTGGGGTTTGTATGTTGAAAACTGTTTAAGAAAAATGTAACTTACAATAACAGAGTAAACTTCGAAAAGTGTAATTTATTATAAAAAAAAACAAGGTAATTTTTTTTCTAAATTAATTGTTGTCCTAAACTAATTGTTGTTCTAATTGTTGTCCAAAACTAAAATTAAAATTAGGTTAAGTAGTTTGATTACAATACATACTACATAAATATAAAATTTGGGGATTGTATGTTGAAAATTGTTTAAAAAAAGTGTAACCTACGATAAAAGTGAATTTATTGTAAAAAACAAATATGGTAATTTTTTTTTGTAGTCCAAAAACAAAATTAAAATTAGGTTCAATAGTTTAATTACAATGAAAGTATAAAATTAATATATATTTTGGTTAACATAAATATAAAATTTGGAGAAATTTGGAAAACGATTTCAAAAAAGTATAAACTTATTGTTAAAAAAAACATACAGTTATTAAATTACTTTTGTCATAAAAAAGTATACTAATTGCAGAATATATTGTGATTGAATCTTGTTAAATATTGTTTTCCTCACATGTATACAACATTTTATTTCAATTGAAGTAATTGTACTGTAGGTGCACTGCTTTTTAAAAGCACAAATAATTCTTCATTTTTGTTCACCTCAAACTGCACGGTCCCCCTTAAGAAATTATGATCCTTTTAGAATATCGATTTTTAGGAATCTCCATCAAAACAATACCCACTTTTATCGATATTGTGTGCACTACGTCATAACCACAAGACCATACATCTCCTGGATCTCTATATCTACCTCGAATAATCGATTCTGACATCTGAAGATATAATATCTGATTTCTTTGATGTTGCACATTAGTCCGAAATCCGCTTGATCCTGGAGGCTTTCGCAAAGACTATTATTTCCATTATCAATAGTGCCAGGGGGACAACGTAATATCATTAGCTTTGGAAGTTTTTTAGACCTTCTATTCCAATACTTTCGGTTCCCAGCAGAAAAAGTCAGCATGAAACCTTCATCAAAATTGTCAAATTGAAGGTTTTTTGAAGGATATTGAAATAAAAAACTGCAGTTTTTTTTGAAGTTTTTAATTTTCCTGCATAAAACCTTTAACCAATCTGCATTTTCCCTTCATGATTAAAAATTGAAGGTTTTTTGCAGGTTTTTATGACGGTTTTTTGCAGTTTTTATGAAGGACATTGAAACAAAAACCTTTAATTTTATAGATCTTCAAAAAAACTGCAGTTTTCCTGCATAAAACCTTCAATTTCAAAATTTTGATGAAGGTCTTCTAAAGGATATTGAAATAAAAAACTGCAGTTTTTTTGAAGTTTTTAATTTTCATGCATAAAACCTTTAACAAATCTGCATTTTCCCTTCATGATTAAAAATTGAATGTTTTTTGCAGGTTTTTATGAAGGTTTTTTGCAGTTTTTATGAACTACATTGAAACAAAAACCTCTAATTTTATAGATCTTCAAAAAAACTGCAGTTTTCCTGCATAAAACCTTCAATTTCAAAATTTTGATGAAGGTCTTCTAAAGGATATTGAAATAAAAAACTGCAGTTTTTTTTGAAGTTTTTAATTTTCCTGCATAAAACCTTTAACAAATCTGCATTTTCCCTTCATGATTAAAAATTGAAGGTTTTTTGCAGGTTTTTATGACGGTTTTTTGCAGTTTTTATGAAGGACATTGAAACAAAAACCTTTAATTTTATAGATCTTCAAAAAAACTGCAGTTTTCCTGCATAAAACCTTCAATTTCAAAATTTTGATGAAGGTCTTCTAAAGGATATTGAAATAAAAAACTGCAGTTTTTTTTGAAGTTTTTAATTTTCCTGCATAAAACCTTTAACAAATCTGCATTTTCCCTTCATGATTAAAAATTGAAGGTGTTTTGCAGGTTTTTATGACGGTTTTTTGCAGTTTTTATGAAGGACATTGAAACAAAAACCTCTAATTTTATAGATCTTCAAAAAAAAAAAAAAAAACTGCAGTTTTCCTGCATAAAACCTTTAATTTCAAAATTTTGATGAAGGTCTTCTAAAGGATATTGAAATAAAAAACTGCAGTTTTTTTTGAAGTTTTTAATTTTCCTGCATAAAACCTTTAACAAATCTGCATTTTCCGTTCATGATTAAAAATTGAAGGTTTTTTGCAGTTTTTATGAAGGACATTGAAACAAAAACCTTTAATTTTATAGATCTTCAAAAAAAATATGCAGTTTTCCTGCATAAAACCTTCAATTTCAAAATTTTGATGAAGGTCTTCTAAAGGATACTGAAACAAAAAACTGCAGTTTTTTTTGAAGTTTTTAATTTTCCTGCATAAAACCTTTAACAAATCTGCATTTTCTTTTCTTGATTAAAAATTGAAGGTTTTTTGCAGGTTTTTATGAAGATTTTTTGCAGTTTTTATGAAGGACATTGAAACAAAAACCTTTAATTTTATAGATCTTCAAAAAAACTGCAGTTTTCCTGCATAAAACCTTCAATTTAAAAATTTTGATGAAGGTCTTCTAAAGAATATTGAAATAAAAAACTGCAGTTTTTTTTTGAAGCTTTTAATTTTCCTGCATAAAACCTTCAACAAATCTGCATTTTCCCTTCATGATTAAAAATTGAAGTTTTTTTGCAGGTTTTTATGAAGGTTTTTTGCAGTTTTTATGAAGGACATTGAAACAAAAACCTCTAATTTTATAGATCTTCAAAAAAAAATTGCAATTTTCCTGCATAAAACCTTCAGTTTTAAAATTTTGATAAAGGTTTTATGCTGACTTTTTTTGCTGGGTTTCTTTTAAGGAATACTATTATTGCCTGACATCACTGTTACAAATAGATATGCAAAAAAAAAGTAAAATGTATTCATTTTTGATTACATTCAATGTTTATCATAGCTCCGAATGCATAAGTTTCATTTTTGAAAAAGACATGTACTCAAAAATTAGTAAAAATGAATAAAAAGAGCAGTAGTTTGCCTACCTAGGCTGCCATTATAAATCATTTTCAATAAATATCGACAATTACAACCAAGACTTAACGGGAATCGAACCCAGGTCTGCAGGACCGCAGTCAACAGTCTTGGGAAAGTCCAGTGTCTTATCCGTTGTACTAACAGTGCGACGCGAAGAAGGTACAAACAGAAGAAATGTTAAAAATGTGTGTGAAAAGAATGGAAAGAGAGATAATTGAATTGTATAACTTAGTTTCCATTAAAGCATCAAATAATGTGGAAAACCATCTTCGGAAGAAATATTTTAAGTGTGTCAGGTCGCTTTGCTAAGATGGCTTGTACAGAAGCTGAAATTAGCAATGTTAAAACACACTGCTCATTTTTGCGGAAGTACTGCTGCTTAAATTTTAGTTCGTCATCTCTCGTTTACGATGCAATTGTACTTTCAAAAAACAATTAGGTCCATGTACTCATTTTTAAGCACATATTTTACAGTAATTTTTTTTAATTTTAAAATTATATATATTTCACACAAAAATTATGCGTACATAAAAATAAATACTGAAAAATAAGTAAACTATACCCAATTTTGAGTGCATCCCATGATTATAATAGCTCCGAATACATATATTTCAATTTTGAAAAAGACATTCACTCAAAAATGAGTACAATGAGCAAATGCTTGCCTACATAGGCTGCCTTCATAAATCACTTTCAATAAATATAAACAATTACAAACAAGATTTACCGGGAAGGAACCCAGATCCTCAGGCACCACAATTCATAACCTTATCCGTTAAACTACCAGGGCAACTTGAAGAAGTTATAAACAGAAGACATGTTAAAAAGGTGTGTCAAAAGAATGGGAAGTAAGATAATTGAGTTGTAATAATAATAGTGTTTAAAGACTGGGTTGTTTGCCAAAAAAATGGGTCTCAACGTACTGCATGGGATTGTCAGCGGCTACTGAATGGCTTTGGCTGAAATGGCTGCTGAATTTTAAACATTTGGAATATAATTTTAGAGTTTAGAATATAAATGCCATATGTATTTCGTATTTTGTAAATAAGAAATACAATATAGAGTTATTTTATATACATTTAACAATCTAACAAAAAATAGTCTCAATTTAATATTAAGCTATTCCGGTAGAACTTTATGCGAACAAAAAACATTTCGTTTTTATTAAATAACATTTCGTTATTTAATAAGAATATACAGCAGAAAATATATCTAAAAAGAACAATAACATCCTAAAGCAGGACCATTTTATCAAACGCCAAAACATATATCGCTTTAATAAAACTGAAATTTATAGACATTAGGAAATATCTCTCTATTTTTTTAAAAAGTAAGCTCTAGGGGGAATTTTCAATTCTTTCGCTGTTATTCAGATCGTATCTCGAAAAGTAAAAATCCTAAAATTGCGAAATTAAGTGAAGGAATTTGTTAAGAAATGTTTGATAAACACGAAGAGAATATTTTTGTTTCATATATGGGTATTTAGGGTTATTTGATAATAAAGTCGTCGTTGATAAAAGTAATTTTGTCCGTCGAGTTTTTGACACACTATTAAAAGGAGAGATAAAATTTTTTTTAGAAAATGTAGGAATTGATTTGAACGGGAAATCCAAGTAAGCGCTTTTTTTTAATTCGAATTAGTTTTGAATTTATAATTTTTTTAAAGATTTAATCACGCTTCACTCATTTGAAGTTTTTTCACTCTCATTTTTGCAACGTGACTTCTAAACTGCTTAAGGTAATTTAAAATTACATATTTTTTATTCAAAAATATATTAATATTGATTTTAAAACTTCATGTTTTCGATGTCATAAAGATTATATTTCTATCTTTATAATTAAATTAGACATAGTTAATTAAGGTAGGAATTAAAAATATTGAATAAGCAAGGTTTTTTGGATATTTTTAGCACATTTTTATTTGTGACGTTTTTCTCATTTCTCCGCTTGCATCTCAAAATGTAAATGTCCTAAAATTATAAAATTTTGACAGTTTGTTAAGAATTGTTTGAGGAATAAGAGGAAAATATATATTTTTAATTACGATCAGTAGTTTAGTCGTTATTTAATGTTAAAAGTATAATTTCATAAAATTTCGGAAAAAATTTATATATTTTTGAATACTTGTCTTCCAATTATCAACGAAAAAATAGATAGAAAATTTAATTTAGGATATAGTTTAAAAATTATTGGCTACAAATAATCCAGAGAGGTTTGAAAATTCGATTTAGTTTTGTAACTATACATTTTTAAACAATTGGCAAAATGTCTAAAATAATCGCCAATTTGGCACGTTTTTTTAAAAGTGAAATGCTTTAAGTAGCTAAAAAGTATACTTTTTTTTTCCCAGTAAAAAATATAGTGCAAAATCTATGTTTGCAAAATCTTACTTTCTTGGGTGGTGTCAAGATTGAAATGTAGCTATTTATGTGAACCATTATAGATATATTTAGAAAAGTGATCGGTAGGAAAAGAGAATGGATATGGTAACCCAGTTTCCTATAATTTAATATATATTTAATTGGCGAATTATTTTTAACGCCAATTCTCTTACACGACGACGTGACACTTTCACATTATTAATCAATATATATATATATGTTTCATACATATATATATGAAACACCTGAACTGGTACCCAACGCCTTCAATAGACGTCGGGACTTTGGACCCCGATCAGATGTATCGTGCACCAGTCCCGTAAACACGCCGTTAATTCTTGTGGATGTTTTGGACGACTTTTCTAGTATTTTTGTAGCGAAGCTGGCAACCCTCCGATCACAAGATCACTACTTTTTTTTGTCAAGTCCATCGCACGGGTTCGAACCACCAATTATTAGTAGCTGAACGCCTTTAACCGCTCGGCCACGGAGGCCTCACATTAAATGTGGAAATAGGGTTCGGAGGTTTAGTTGGTTAGAACGTCGTGCAAGAAAACTACTCTGAGACTGTGGGTTCTGTCCAATTCTTCATAAAAATATTTAATATATTTTTTAAATATTTTAATCTCAAAGTTAGACATTTTAAGATGCATATAAAATCACTTTTTTTTATTTTAGCTGACTTATACTTTTTCATTTTGGAAATATTTTAATTATAATGCAGAGAAAATCTGTTATTTTGTTTAAAAATATTCAAAATGGCGTCGGAATGCTTTTTCGATTGAAGCAAAACAAGATTATTGCTCATAACTTTTCGCTCATTCATTTTCTTAGATCATGGGTCCAAATCTTGCCTTGGCCAGATTTTTCGATTTTAAAGAAATTCATTATTAATTAACAATTTTATGACTAATTATTGTAATGTCACCGGGATTACATATGTATGCCAAATTTCAAATCGCTATATGAAGTGAGCATAAACTGAGTTGAAGATTTGAGGACACATCACACCATATGGTGTGAGTTAAATAAAAAAACTCATGTAATCAAAATACTTAATAATAATTTTTTTTATTCAGAAAATATAATCTAATAATATAAAAAAAGTGGTATTTTTGAATTTATTAATAAAAATATATTAGGATATGGGGGTCGTGTCTCCCTTAAAATTAGTGCTAGATTATGTTTTTTTGGTATGGGGAAAGGGGCTAATTTTCAAGCCTTCCTATATCATATTGGCGAATTATTTTAGCGGCAATTATCTTACATAACGACATGACACTTTGGCGTTTTTAATCAATTAAAACAAAAATTTACTTTAAAAATCAATGTAGTGTAAATTTGAAAAAACAATAATATATTTTTATTCAGAAAAATATGATCTAATAATGCAAAAGAAAAGAGTGGTATTTTTGAATTTATTAATAAAAAATTTTAGGCTAGGGGTCGTGTTCCCCTTAAAATTAGTGCTAGGTTTTTTTTTATTCAGAAAAATATGATCTAATAATGCAAAAGAAAAAAGTGGTATTTTAAAATTTATTAATTTTAGGATATGGGGGTCGCGACTCCCTTAAAACTAGTGTTAGATTATATTTGTTTATTCAGAAAAATATGATCTAATAATGCAAAAGAAAAAAGTGGTATTTTTCAATTTATTTCTAAAAAATTTTTAAAATATGGGGGTCGTGTCTTCCTTAAAATTAGTGCTAGAATACTTTTTTTTTTCAGAAAAATATGATCTAATAATGCAAAAGAAAAAAATTGGTATTTTTAAATTTATTAATAAAAATTTTTTAAGATATGGGGGTCGTGTCTCCCTTAAAATTAGTGCTAAATTATTTTTTTTGGTATAGGGAAGGGGCTAATTTTCAAGTCCTCCTATGTCCGTGCTCCCAAATCCCCCTTGCATGTTCCCTGACACAAAGGGATATAAACGCGTCCATTTTATGCGATCCACGATCACCAAGTCCTCGTCATCCCAGCTTGGGTGCGGTCGCCATTTGGGTGGGTGCTTTTGTCGAGCTATTTATAAAGCATTTACGACCGCTCTGGATGAAGGTGGCGCTAAAATTGACTCCATTTTACAGAGAAGTCGAGTTTTTTTAGTTTGGGGTTGTGATCTGAGCGAAGTCGTTAACTGGGAAAGGAATGAAGCAATAATGGGATTGGGTATTTTTTTTACGATCGAGTTTAATTTTTGTGGGTGCGATTTTTTAGGGAAAGTACGTTTAATGGCGGGATTATAGAGTTTATACATTGTTTTTGGCGATATTTAATGTAATAAGTATCGTATTGATTTCATTGTATATATATGGCAATGATTTTTTTCCCTCCAGATAAAATCAAAAAGGATTATTCTTGTTATATCACACTGGATACATTAATTTTAGTTCTTATTTCCGACATACCAAACGGGGTCCAAATGATATAAACTGGGTGTCACCTTGCTCACTTGAATGACAGCGGCATTGTAATTATATCCAATAAATAATAGAAGTAAAATAAAATATGTAACAGAAGTAAAATAAAATGTATAATGGAAGTAAAATATATAATAGAAGTAAAATAAAATATATAATAGAAGTAAAATAAAATGTATAATGGAAGTAAAATAAAATATATAATAGATGAAAAATAATATATATAATAGAAGTAAAATAAAATATATAATGGAAGTAAAATAAAATATTTAATAAAAGTAAAATAAAATATATAATAGAAGTAAAATAAAATGTATAATGGAAGTAAAATAAAATATATAATAGATGAAAAATAATATATACAGTAGAAGTAAAATATAATGTATAGTAGAAGTAAAATAAAATATATAATAGAAATAAAATAAAATATAGAATCAAAGTAAAATAAAATGTATAATAGAAGTAAAATAAAATATATAATAAAAATTAAATAAAATGTATAATGGAAGTAAAATAAAATATATAATAGAAGTAAAATAAAATGTATAAAAGAAGTAAATTAAAATATATAATACAAGTAAAATGAAATAAAATCTATTTTTTTAATAATTCGTCATTGATTTAAATCCTTAGAACAGTAATGATACCTATAAGTCCAGTGGGGATCACTTCATGTACCATATACTCCCACTTTGGTAGGTGTGATCACTTTAGCCTGACTGATAGAGTATCGGCGTGTCATGCAGAAGGTCCTCGGTTCGATTCCGAGTGATAGTCCAAAAAGTGCATACTGTCCTATAGACATAAACCTCTAACCTTGAAGTAAACTGCTCGGCAATCTGAGGAACACGAAAGCTTCAATTAAGGCATTCCTGAGAGATTGGATAACGCTCCGCCCCGAAACAAAATGGCCAATGTTCCTCCACTGCCTCTTAGACTACTTATAGGTATAGTTTGAGGGTTAAAAAAACATGGCGCCTAATATATTTTTGAGCAAGCAACTTTGACTGGAAACCGCTTCTGTGCTTACTTTCTGGAAGCGATTTTCTCATAATTTAATTTTCTGCTTTCAGAAAATCTTTTCTAAAGAAAATCTTTCACTAAAGTTTTCGAAGTTCTCCTTGCCTCTAGGTGATAAAAAAAGAGCAACCGTGAATTCTTAGTTTAGTCATTAATTTTCCATCTTGTCTTGAAGGCTTCGGTGAGCTCGAGTTGGTTTTAAAAAGATTACACATCCTATGGAATATCTACAATTGAAAATTATATTGTAGGTTATAGAGTTTTAAGGGGGACCGTGTTGTTTGTGATGAACAAACACGGATACACAAACGTGGTGTTTTATGTGCTTATAAACAAACGTGGAGGATTTTATGTGCTTATAAACAAACGCGGACGATTTTATGTGCTTATAAACTAACGTGGATAATTTTTTGTGCTTATAAACAAACGTGGATAAGTTTATGTGATTATAAACAAACGTGGATAATTGTATGTGCTTATAAACACACGTAGATAATTTTTTGTGCTTATAAACAAACGCGGATAATTTTATGTGCTTATAAACAAACGTGGAGGATTTTATGTGCTTATAAACAAACGTAGATAATTTTATGTGCTTATAAATAAATGTGGATAATTTTATGAGCTTATAAACAAATGTGGATAATTTTATGTGCTTATAAACAAACGTGGATAATTTTATGTGCTTATAAGCAAACGTGGATAATGTTATGTGCTTATAAACAAACGTGGATAATTGTATGTGCTTATAAACACACGTAGATAATTTTTTGTGCTTATAAACAAACGCGGATAATTTTATGTGCTTATAAACAAACGTAGATAATTTTATGTGCTTATAAACAAACGTAGATAATTTTATGTGCTTATAAATAAATGTGGATAATTTTATGAGCTTATAAATAAATGTGGATAATTTTATGAGCTTATAAACAAACGTGGATAATTTTATGTGCTTATAAACAAACGTGGATAATTTTATGTGCTTATAAGCAAACGTGGATAATGTTATGTGCTTATAAACAAACGTGGATAATTGTATGTGCTTATAAACACACGTAGATAATTTTTTGTGCTTATAAACAAACGCGGATAATTTTATGTGCTTATAAACAAACGTGGAGGATTTTATGTGCTTATAAACAAACGTAGATAATTTTATGTGCTTATAAATAAATGTGGATAATGTTATGTGCTTATAAACAAACGTGGATAATTGTATGTGCTTATAAACACACGTAGATAATTTTTTGTGCTTATAAACAAACGCGGATAATTTTATGTGCTTATAAACAAACGTGGAGGATTTTATGTGCTTATAAACAAACGTAGATAATTTTATGTGCTTATAAATAAATGTGGATAATTTTATGAGCTTATAAACAAACGTGGATAATTTTATGTGCTTATAAACAAACGTGGATAATTTTATGTGCTTATAAGCAAACGTGGATAATGTTATGTGCTTATAAACAAATGTGGATAATTTTATGTGCTTATAAACAAACGTGGATAATTTTATGTGCTTATAAACAAACATGGATAATTTTATGTGCTTATAAACAAACGTGGAGAATTTTATGTGCGTATAAACAAACGTGGATGATTTTATGTGCTTATAAAAAGCAGTGCAGCTACAATACTATTAATTCATTTGGAAAAAAAAATTGTATACGTGTGGAGAAAACAATATTTAACAAGACTAAATTACAATATTTTCCGCATTTTGTATACGTTTTTGAAAAAAGTAATTTTGTAAATGTAGGATTTTAGGTTAATAAATTCGTAGCGTACATTTTCTAAAACAGTTTTCAATATACAATGACCAAATTTTTTTTTTTTTTGTAGAATAAATTGTAATTAAACTGCCGAACCTAATTTTAATTTTGGTTTGGGGCTAGAAAAAAAATTACTGTACTCTTTGTTTACTTTTTTACTAATATTATCGCACATTTATATATTTTTATTCCAGTAAAACATCTAAAATATAGGTTTAACATGTAGATTTTACACTAAACTAACGGTACATAAAATTTCGTTATGATTGGAAATATATTTTTTAAGAAAAGGATATCAAAAGATAGAAAAAGACAATTTCTTGAAAAACTTTAAAACGTAAAATCACTGGTAAATTGTAAATTGATTTTTTGGTCTTTCCGTGCAAATATTTCTCAAATAAAACTATTAATAAATTCCAAAATACCACTCTTTTCTTTTGCATTATTATATGATATTTTTCTGAAGAAAAGTAATAACTTAGCACTAATTTTAAGTGAGTTAGGATCAGTGAGTGCACGAAATACTGGATTTATTTTAAGGAATTAAATTTCAAAATTTTCAAATAGTGACTACTTTTAAAAAGGGGCGTATCTACTTTTGTATAAATTTTATTTTCGAATTTTATGTAATACTTAATATGTGATTTTTTAAAAAAATTAGTATCTAACGATAGGTAATGAACATACAGATATCGTTAGGTAACGATGTACTTACATGTATCGTCAGGTAACAAAAGATAATGCTATATATATATATATATATATATATATATATATATATATATATATAGGTAATGTACTTATAGGTGTCGATAGGTAACAAAATGTAATAGATGTTCAGATACCGTTAGGTAACAATAGGTAATAGACTTAGGTGTAACATTATATAAACCCCATAAGCCATAAACTGAGAGGTTCGGTTTCCTTGAAAGTGTGCGTAAAAGTACTTTAATACTTTTTTATGATAAAACAGAGCATTCTTTGAAGATATTTGCATAAATGTTGTCAGCTAGGTGTATTAAAAAAATCCAAGTTTTAAAATTACTTCCTTTTTAAATTCTAGTTATTCTCTGATTTTTTGTTTAATATTATTCAATTGAAAACATGTTTTACGAAATTATTTCAAATATAGAAGCTATAAATATTAATATTAATGAAATAAATATTTCAGATATGTTTTAAAATAGTTAAATATTAGTGAAAAATGAGCTTCGAATGCAGCATTTCAAAACTAATTTTCCGAATACGAATAATTTATGTCTTTCATGACCAATTACTGCATTACAAAAAAAAACTATATATAATTAATTTTAGATAACTGCAAATGAATACGTGTACATTCACGATTTGCGAATATAAGTTTGATATACGAAACATTCATTTATTATATTTAAACATTGAAATCCGATGGACTTGTTGCTGGTTGGACTGATTATCCTTCGGCTAGGTAATTTAGATCGCATATATAGATCGTATATATTTTGCGACATTTGGAGAAGAAATGATATTTCAACGGATTCGGCCAAGCTGCATTGTTTATTCATACTTTGGTAACTTGCTTTCTCTTCGATGGAAATATGAATGATTATGAACAATACATCTGGAATATAACAATATACAAGACACATTTTACATTAAGTAAATTAAAATAAGTATATAAATTTCTTAAAAGCAAATACCAATAAATTATAACAATTAAATTCAATAACTACCACTTGTCACATTCGTGACCTATGCTTTTCCCTAATGCAATGAGGGGAGGTACCCTGCCTCTTGTAAACTTGGAGACGACCCCAAGAGCGGGGAAGAAGCGTGCAGAAATTTGCATAGTCTTAGGCGTGGCTATTCTCCAGGGGGGACTTTTGACCAATGGAGTGAATGACTTCGGGTTAAACAAATCGGAGGCCTGAGTGCCCACTAAAGCATTCGGACATCTTAGCGTATGGCGATCTAGGGGGTGTATTTATGAAGTTGTTGACTGAGGGTTTTGCGAGAGGGGTTTTAGAGAGAAGACCTGAGAGCGATAGCGAACGGATGCCAGGAGACGGAATGCAGAGGAGTTTGTTATAACGCCAGGCCCGAGAGAGAATGACGAGAGTTGCGATGGAATGTTCAAATCAGGGTAAGACTTCCTCCCTTTTTGCCACCCAATTTAACTTGTTTTAATGGTTTTGACGTGTACTGAATTAAGTGTATTCAAGGAAATTGTTGATTAAAGTCTAGATCAGTTCTATTCTTAGTTATGTTATTATTGCGGCATAATCACTCATCTAATATAACCTGGGGTCACTGGGAAGTGACATTATTTGGTGTCGTGACCATAAAATTTAGTTGATTACTAATGGTCATAAGGAATTAATTAACTTTGAGGGTTTTAAGTAAACGGGAATTGATTAAATTTAATTATGGCGAGAAGAAACGCTAGACAAGCGGACCCGATCCCGATGCAAAATAGCAATTTAAATGGGCTCGCACTTCTTTCTAACACTTTTGACGGGGATAAGAAGGAATGCAGGTTCTTTTTCAGCCAGTTTGAAAATATCGCTAACCTTTCACAATGGAGCGAAATTGAAAAAGTCACAATTCTGCGTAGTAAATTAAAGGGCAACGCCATTAGACTCATCACATCAGATCCCAACTTACTAGAGAGTGTAAATTATGAGGAGGTAAAAGGAGCGATAATGAATCATTTTTCGGAAGAGGAAAACCTTACTTCCAGACAGTTAAAATTTTCGAGTTGCGAGATGCGCGAAGGGGAATCGGTAAAAAACTATGCTCAAAGATTGACGGTATTGGCAAATGATTATTTAGCCAGGGACGGCGAAATACCCAATGCTCAAACACAGCAGGTATTAGACAAATTAAAGGTGTCAAAATTTATCGGGGGTTTAATTGTGGAATTACAGAGGGAAGTTTTAAGGGCGAATCCGGTCACCTTTCAACAGGCATTAGATGCGGCTATTTCAGCTCAAACAGCTATGGAATCGTTCGGTATTTTACAGGCCAATTCATTTAAAATTAATTCTATGCACGCCCGGCAGGCAGAAATAAAACCCGAAAATTTAGAGGAGCAGTTTAACAGAATGAGAATAGAACAGCAGAGACCTGCGATATTCTGTTTAGCATGTGGAGAAAACTCCCACATTTTAATAAATTGCGAAGTGTACAAGGAATACACTTTTGCCGCTCAACAGTACCAAAGGAGAAATAGCGAGCACCACTTTCAGAATAGAGGTCAGACTAGGGGGGCTGGATTTCGAAGATGGCAAAGTGAAGAAAATCGTGATAGAGGCGAATCAGAGTTTGAGAGGAGAAACTGGGAAGGCCCGCCGGAAAACTTCAATTCAAGAGCTAGGGGATATCGCGGCCAAAACAGAGGAAGGGCGAACGGACACGCTCCATTCAGAGGCAATAACGGTAACCGGGATTTTTTAGGGCACGGCAGGAGAGGTCGACAATAAGAACCGTCTCCTGTAGTGATAATATTGAACTCGGAGAGCGAGAGATATCGCCGGAAAGAATCTGCAACGTAACGGGTCAGAATAAAAATAGTGTCAAACTCCCTGTAATTAAAGTAAAGGCTGATTCTGTGGAATTCATTTGTCTACTTGATAGCGGTAGTTCGGTATCAATAATCAACCTAGAAACGTACAGGAAAATTCAGGCTATACAAAAGACTAAAAACATAGCATCCAACGTTAACATAAGAACCATAACAGGCTCAACAGTAAAGTTTTTGTATTGTGCCGAGTTAAAAATTAAAATAGGCAATAAAAGAATCAAACATGAGTTTTTTGTAACAGTGGACAATTTTTCGAATGAGTATTCTGCAATTCTTGGTTATGATATTTGCATGAAGTATAGGGTAACAATAAACTTACGCGAGGGCCTTTTAAGAATTGATGAGTCAGAGGTACCTTTGGGAGAAGCTGGACAGGAGTTTTCTGGTGTTTTGGAGTCTTTTGTTGCACTAAATAGAAAATGTACGTTAAAACCGGGTGAAACTAGGATGTTAGAAGTTATTTCAAGCAATAAGGAATTAAACGACCAAGCAAAAGTGAAGTTTCAACCCAAAAACTTAAAACAAGAGATTGAAATTTGTCCTTCTATTAATGCACTAAATGGGAACATGACCCATATATTGGTAAAGAATAATGGTGAAAATATTGTACACTTAAATAAGAAAATGAATTTGGGGCTCATACACACGAATTTTGGAAGACAGTCGGATATTCAAACAGAAAAGAAAGAACAAATTAATTTAATTCGAGCATCTAAACAGACAGAAGAGTTGAGGGAATTAGAATTTTCTTTAAGTAAATTTGATTTAAATCATTTAAAACAATCTGAGAAAGACGAAATTGAAGAGATTTTAGGTAAATATTTTATGGTATTTTCGGGATCACTCAAAACACTAGGCCATTGTGATGCAATCGTACCGGCTATGGAATTTATTCATGAATCTCCTTTATCGTGCAAACCATTTCAGATCCCATTTTCGCTCAGAAATGAAGCCAAACGTCAAATTGACGAACTCTTAGAGGCTAACATCATTCAACGCTCTCAATCGCATTGGGTAGCTCCCATACTTTTAGTGAAAAAAAAGGATGTGGACTTGAAACAAGACCAGGGCAATAAAGTTAATTCTTTCAGATTTATTTTGGATTTGAGGTTGTTGAATTCGGCTCTGAGAAAATTACCGCAAAATTTGCCCAATATCAAGGACACAATTACAGCTTTAAGTGGATTTAAATATTTTAGTACTCTGGACTTACAGCAAGCATTTTGGCAAATTGATTTTAGAGAATATAGCGATAAGGTGGGCTTTGCAACCAATTTTGGAAACTTTGAATATCTCAGACTTCCCTATGGTCTTAAGAATTGTTCTACGATATTTCAATCGGTAATGGATCTGGTTCTGAGAGATTTAGATACAGAAGGGATAAGGTGGTTTATAGACGACATCATAATTGGGGCGAATGATTTCCAGGAAATGGTGAAGAAAATAGGTTTGGTTTTTGAAAGATTGAGAGAGCATAATTTAACATTAAAGCCTGAAAAATGTAGATTTTTCTTGAATAAAATTACCTATTTAGGTTATGAATTATCGGAAGAAGGGATAAGCCCGACGCAACAAAATATTGAAAAAATTACATCTTTTCCCAGACCAAGAAACATAAGAGAACTCAGAAAATTTAATGGCCTAACCAATTTTTACAGAGATAGCATAAAGAATTATGCAGAATATACAGCAATCTTAGAGTTATTAACGTTAAAAAATGCAAAATTCATTTGGACCGACGAACAAGAAAAAGCATTCCAAGGTCTACAAAGACAGTTTTTTGAAAAGCCCTTTCTTATACAAGCCAATTTAAATGAGCACTTTTATTTGTGCACTGATGCCAGCTCATGCGCGACGGCGGGAGTACTTGCTCACAATAGAGACGGAATATTAAAACCCATCGCTTACTTTTCAAAGAAGATGACTAAAAGTCAATCAAGATTACCGGCGATTGAAATAGAATTAATGGCAATTTATCAGTCGGTGTTAAACTTCAATAAATATTTATACAATACCAATTTCACTATTCTAAGTGACCATCAACCTTTACAATATTTTTCTAAGCTTAAAAACAACTCCAACAGAATCAACAAGATGTTGCGGGAACTATCTGAATTTTCATTTGAGGTCAGATATGTCGAGGGTAGAAACAATGTTTTGCCGGATTACATCTCCAGGATCCCTGAACAAAACACAACACAATTAGAGTTTGATACGGACATTACTTTCTCAAAAACAATAGCCAGTGGAGTACAAGTTCAAATTAATAACATATCAAATGAAATTCGTGATACAACCACAGAGTGGAGCAGCAATCCAGGTAGCCTAAATCTGATTAAGGAAATTTCGATGACTGACCCGTACAGTCCTTATAACAATGTGTCAGGTAATATTTTAAATAACGTTAACATTCTTAAAATGCAATTAAGTGACACTGATAATAAAAATATAAGAGATGTATTGAACAGTGAACAAGGATCTAATATGAAAAAGAAATATAAGAAATTTTACATAAACAGTAGCAATAATTTATTAATGTATAAAAGACAGATTAAAAGAAAAGGTGAATTGGAGGAATTTAACACAATTGTTTTGCCAGAAAAATTACACCTTGAAGCTGTAAAACAAGCTCATTATACACATATGGGCACACAGAAAGTTTTTGAATTTCTGAGATCAAGGTATCATTGGAAGGATCTACGTTCGGACATTGCTAATTACGTATCGTCCTGTGAAACTTGCTTGAAATTAAAGCGTAATTTTCAAAAGATATTACCTCACGGTAAAGCTGAAATCCCGAAAATGGTAGGAACTTCTTTAAGCACCGATATAATCGGACCTTTAAGAAGTGGAGAATTTGTCTTGACAGTAATCGATAATTTTTCTAGGCATTTGGAGTTATTCAGATTGACAAACATAGGGGCCCAACCGGTAGCCGATTGTTTACTGAAATATGTAACGACTTACGGTGTTCCGGAGTCCATTTTAACCGACAACGGATCGGCTTACATTTCGCAGGCATTTCACATTCTGAACGAATATTTAGGGATAAAAATATTCCATATCCCAGCCTATACTGCTTTTCTAAATGGCAAGGCGGAATCTATAAATTATGAACTGAAGACTACGATCCTAGCATTAACAGAGGAAGGCAAGAATTTAGAGTTTGCTATAGCACTCCACAAGTCATTTTATAACTCTTCAAAACATTTGGCTACGGGATTTTCCCCCAACATGTTATTTTTTTCGAGAGATATTTTTCCCGTTTTTGACAGAATGAAGGCCACCGTCAGTACGGAAGAAATGATGAGTTATCCCGCTTACACTTCGGCGATGATTGATAAAATGACGGAAATAAAAAAGATTGCTACAGAGAATATAAATAAGGCACAAGACCGACAGGCAGCGTATGCCCTGAACAAATCGGCGAAAAGAGACCTTTTAAAAATAGGGGACACAGTTTTTCTACAAAATAATTCTAAATTCAATAAGAAGTTTAACGGCCCTTTCAAAATAATCAGAGTTATTTCCGATAATCTAGTGCAAATACAACAGATTTCCGATCCTTTGAGAATTAAAATAGCACATATATGCAGACTGAAATTATCTACACAGAGATTAGAAAAATTTTCAAGCACCAACACCCCAAACATCAATATTTCTGGTGAAACAAAGTCGTACGATTTGCGAAATCGCGCGACATAAAAGGATATGAATGATGATGTAATCCAAATGACCGGGAACGCGTGACCATCACCTTCAGGAACAAATCTAAGCTCAAACTGAGAGGTTACAAGGCGCACCGCTAGGATTACGGGCGGATTGAAGAGAGAGAAAGGGAGTTTTTCTTGGAAAAATGAGGGGACTTGGACGATTGGAGACGCTCTGTCCGGAGCGAGAGCCGGGTCATCGTGGGAACGCGCTGCTTACCCGGGGGCTCCAACGCGAAGAGCCTCTACCGCCCCAGAAGAAGAAAGAAGCGGTCAAAATAATAGAAAGCAAACCAGTTCGCGTACAAGCGAGATAGTGGTTTTTGGACGGGCTTCTTCGCCGGCTGCTGAGGAGAAAATCGAAAGGGGGGTTGAAAAGCAAAGGGGGCTAACAGGCAGGGTGTTTTTTTTTCAGTGCGGATTTCGACGGGAGAATGCAACGGGGGTGAATCATGTAACTGGGAGTTTTGGTGCATTTTTTTTTTTGGACTTTACAATAATTAACGGGCAAAATTGGTTTTGTTCTTGTTCGGGCATGATGTAATGGTGTAAAATGGCGTGGCTAATGTCAAAATTTAATTGACTGTGATTTTGGAGGAATTAGGGTTTTCGGATTTAAACGATGGATAAAACTGACTGGAAGGGGACTTGACGTGTTTCCTTTTGGATAGGAAATTAAGGGAGTGTATTTTCTTTGGGTTCTGGGGAATTAAGACCTTATTAAGTTGTTTGTGTAGATTAATTGCTGGTTACTGGAGTCTGATTAGGGAATAGTAAAAGTTTGGATAGGAAATTAGGTTAGGTGTTTGAGGAATTAATTTAATTGTTTGAGGCATTAATTTAATTATTTGAGGAATTAATTTATTTGCTTGTTGCTTTAATTTAATTATTTGAAGTTAGAGTTATTGTAGTTTAATTTTAAACTTAGTGAGATAGATTTAATTTTACTTGGTGGTAAATTGGTGAAGTCTGTATCCTTAATAAATGTTGATTGAAGTTAGTCAATATAGCCGTTTGGAGCCATCTTCAAACAGACGGAAGGAATCTGCGCAAATTCTGGAAGTCCCGTTGGAGGAGCAGAGATGGAAACTTGCAGGCAAGGACCCATCAACGTTTCTACAACAGAAGCAAGGTTCGGCTGTTTAGACGACACTCAACCGATTATAGAAGCAAGATAGAAGGATGCAAGTCACCGGTTTCCCAAAGTAGTTCAGGAATCGGAGCACAGAAAATCCAGATAATTCAGCGAACGAGGGGTCGTTGCCATTCAAGATTCGAGGAGAAGGGTTACCAGTATAATCATCGCACAAGCTACATCACAAAGAGGGTCCCATTTCAGAATTCACAGAGAGGGTTCCACTTCAGAAGTCACTGATGGAAAGCCAACTTCACAGAGGAAAGAGCCCACTTCACAGATGAAAATGCCACTCAACAAATGAAAAATTCCACTTCAGACTTCACAGAGGAAAAGTTCCACTTCAGAAGTCACTGACGGAAAGCCAACTTCACAGAGGAAAGAGCCCACTTCACAGATGAAAATGCCACTCAACAAATGAAAAATTCCACTTCAGAATTCACAGATGAGAGTTCCACTTCAGAAGTTACTGATGGAAAGCCAACTTCACAGATGAAAAGTTCCACTTCAGAAGTCACTGATGGAAAGCCAACTTCGCAGAGAGAAAGAAAAAAAGGGCCCACTTCACAGATGAGAGTTCCACTTCAGAAGTTACTGATGGAAAGCCAACTTTACAGAGGGAAAATTCCACTTCAGAAGTCACTGATGGAAAGCCAACTTCACAGAGGAAAGAGCCAACTTCACAGAAAAAAAGCCCACTTCACAGAGAAAATCCCACTTCAAAGATGGAAAAGATCCAACTTCATGGATGGAAAGCCAACTTCATAGAAGAAAAAGCCCACTTCACAGATGAAAATCTACAACTCACACACAATTAGTGAGTATAAACGGTGCTAAATCTACAACTCACACACAATTAGTGAGTATAAACTGTGCTAAATCTACAACTCACACACAATTAGTGAGTATAAACTGTGCTAAATCTACATCTCATAGACAATTAGTGAGTATAAACTGTGCTAAAAATATAACTCACACACAATTAGTGAGTATTAACGGTGCTAAATCTACAATTCACAGATAATTAGTGAGCAAAAACTGTGCTAATAATCCATTATTCGCTGTAGGGCACACATAACAAACTTTTATGTGGGACATGCCAAAAAAAAAACTTGAAAAGCAGGTGATTATTCTCGGAGGAAAGAGAAACTGAACGCTTTTCAGAAATTCACAAATCGAACAATTACGAACATTTTCGCGATTGAACCTGACTTTTTCCAATCAGGCCACAACGGACATTTCTGGACGTATTCGAACTTTTATCTAGAGGAATACGAGAATATGAGGCACGAACGATTTGATGAATTTAGGTGAGATGGGAGTTTACGACCTACGAAGAAATAATTAATGTAAAAGTGGTCCAGAAATGTGTGTTTGTGGAAAAAGGAAGTGTTTCTACGTTAACTGTCAGCTCAATCTACTGTTCAATTGTATTAATTGCTAAGTGTTGACTCATTGTGTTTTTTTTTCAGATATAATTGTATTTTGCTTTATTAGTTGTGGTGGTGAAATTGGAGGGGGAGTCTAGCTTTGAAAATTTAAAGGGGGAATGTGATGTCACATTCGTGACCTATGCTTTTCCCTAATGCAATGAGGGGAGGTACCCTGCCTCTTGTAAACTTGGAGACGACCCCAAGAGCGGGGAAGAAGCGTGCAGAAATTTGCATAGTCTTAGGCGTGGCTATTCTCCAGGGGGGACTTTTGACCAATGGAGTGAATGACTTCGGGTTAAACAAATCGGAGGCCTGAGTGCCCACTAAAGCATTCGGACATCTTAGCGTATGGCGATCTAGGGGGTGTATTTATGAAGTTGTTGACTGAGGGTTTTGCGAGAGGGGTTTTAGAGAGAAGACCTGAGAGCGATAGCGAACGGATGCCAGGAGACGGAATGCAGAGGAGTTTGTTATAACGCCAGGCCCGAGAGAGAATGACGAGAGTTGCGATGGAATGTTCAAATCAGGGTAAGACTTCCTCCCTTTTTGCCACCCAATTTAACTTGTTTTAATGGTTTTGACGTGTACTGAATTAAGTGTATTCAAGGAAATTGTTGATTAAAGTCTAGATCAGTTCTATTCTTAGTTATGTTATTATTGCGGCATAATCACTCATCTAATATAACCTGGGGTCACTGGGAAGTGACACCACTGTAAATTTTTATTTATTTTATCCATATATAATTAATGATTATAATGTATTTTTTTTTTATATATGACCAAAATAAATTAAAATTTATAGTGGTAGATATTAGATTTAACTGTCGTAATTATTTAATTTTTATTTTCTGGAAATACTAAAAACATCTCGTATATACACTTATTTTAATGTACTTATGTTATATTCAAGATGTATTTTAATTTATTTCAGTCATATATAAATTAATGATTTGAATTGTAAATTTGGTCATATCGGAGATACGTAATTTATTTTATAGTCTTCTTGAACAATTGTACAAACGAGAATAATTGTAAATTAGCACCACGTTCAACAAGCTAAAACCAAATCTAGAGTTGCCGTGGCAAATCTCCGCCCCTTACTTGGTAGTAAATAAAAAATGCCTCTTAATAAAAAAAGATATACATATCCTCAATCAAACCCATACAAACGTATGGTTCACGAGTTCTCACAACCCTCAACAAGACTGAGACCACCGCCCACCAGCGACGGCAAAACTGAATTCTAATAGGGATGGATAAAGTGGAACGATATGTTCGGAACACCCTAATCCATAGAGACCTTCAAATCGATACTTTAGAAACTTTTATGGCAAAGATCAATACAAGTTTTACAAGAAGAGCTTGGGACGTGATTCAGATTTCAGGAGTTCTTATTCAGAATGAAATACTGAGAGAATATAAAAATGCAACATTTTCTATAACGCGGACTTTCCTACATTTGCGGCATTTCACATGTCATACGCCGTTATGTCCTTCATCTAACGTATGGTCAATTTATAAGTATAATTACAAAATAAATAAATAAACTATCAACAGTGTTTAAATGCACTTCGCATTTTTTGGAAACGAGCTTCAGTTAGTTCTTCACTATCAACCCTTTCCCTATTAACTAAACCGCCTAACACTTTCACCTCTATAAACAATTTCGACCCAGCCTATGGCATAATCGAGATGAAAAAGTATGGGCACTTCAGCCCGCCACGTGGGTCCAATCTGTATCACATTATGTATTCGGCCAATCACTTTTGTGCAATCTATATCACAGTTTGTATTCGGCCCGTCACGTGGGTCCAATCTGTATCCCATTATGTATTCGGCCAATCACTTTTGTGCAATCTATATCAGAGTATGTATTCGGCCAGTCACTTGGGTCCAATCTGTATCACAATATGTTTTCGGACAGTCACTTTGGTCCAATCTATATCACAGTATGTATTCGGCCAATCACTTTGGTCCAATCTATATCACATTATGTATTCGGCCAGTCACTTTGGTCCAATCTGTATCACAGTATGTATTCGGCCAGTCGCTTTTGTCCAATCTCTACCACAGTATGTATTCGGCCAGTCACTTTTGTCCAATCTATATCACAGTATTTATTCAGCCAGTCACTTTTGTCCAATCTATACCACAGTATGTATTCGGCCAGTCACTTTTGTCCAATCTATATCACAGTATGTATTCGGCCAGTCACTTTGGTCCAATCTATATCACATTATGTATTCGGCCAGTCACTTTCGTCCAATGTGTATCACATTATGTATTCGGCCAGTCACTTTGGTCCAATCTATATCACAGTATGTATTCGGCCAGTCACTTTGGTCCAATCTATATCACAGTATGTATTCGGCCAGTCACTTTGGTCCAATCTATATCACAGTATGTATTCGGCCAGTCACTTTTGTCCAATCTGTATCACAGTATGTATTCGGCCAGTCACTTTGGTCCAATCTATATCACATTATATATTCGGCCAGTCACTTTCGTCCAATGTGTATCACATTATGTATTCGGCCAGTCATTTTGGTCCAATCTATATCACAGTATGTATTCATCCAATCACTTTTGTCCAATCTATATCACAGTATGTATTCGGCCAGTCACTTTTGTCCAATCTATATCACAGTATTTATTCAGCCAGTCACTTTGGTCCAATCTATATCACAGTATGTATTCGGCCAGTCACTTTGGTCCAATCTGTATCACAGTATGTATTCGGCCAGTCACTTTGGTCCAATCTGTATCACAGTATGTATTCGGCCAGTCACTTTGGTCCAATCTGTATCACAGTATGTATTCGGCCAGTCACTTTTGTCCAATCTATATCACAGTATGTATTCGGCCAGTCACTTTGGTCCAATCTATATCACATTATGTATTCGGCCAGTCACTTTCGTCCAATGTGTATCACATTATGTATTCGGCCAGTCACTTTGGTCCAATCTATATCACAGTATGTATTCGGCCAGTCACTTTGGTCCAATCTGTATCACAGTATGTATTCGGCCAGTCACTTTAGTCCAATTCGTATCACATTCTAACGCCATGGGCCCTCCAACAATTTGTTTCAACAAGTTATAAAAAGATAGGAATTAGTTGCTAAAAAAATACCGTTAACAGTAGAAAGGTACGTAATATTCTACGTTTGACTATAAGCGCTTTCATTCACACCCCGTACGGTATATGACGTATTTCAAAATTTTACACGCATCGGCCCCTAATTCCCTTTCAAACTAGGCAACATCAATGTCCGTTCATTTCCTGGGATAATAACATGTCGACTATGGCAACAAATTAGTGTGGATTCTATAAAAATTCGAGTTTATTGAATACATCGCATTAAAACTTTTAATATGGCTGAAAGAACGTGCAATCCGAAATGATACTTTTACAACGGTTTGTACGGAAATCAGTCGCATTTGAAATGATTTTAACTCTCAAAGCGCTAACAAAGCACTAAAAACTCTAAAGCACTAAAAACTCTGAACAGTCGTAAATGAATCAACACAAATTAAAAAAAATTAAATTTTATATTTTAATATCTACCACTAGAGTTTTTGAATATAATTTAATATATATTTTTAATTATTTTCAATACCGTCATTGACGCATGTAAAGTCGCTTAAAATAAGATAACGTATTTGTTAACTTTGGATAAAAATAATCATATTTGTTCATTTCTGTTGAAACCATTTTACAATGCTATAGTTAAATATTTACCATGACTTTTTTTTAAAACCCTTATAAAAACAAGTACTTTAGGTGGTTGTTAAAATGAAACGATGCTGAAACGTACCACACAAATAAAACCATGAAACAATTTGACATTTATATCAGTAGAATTATATTTGTAAATTTCTCGTATATAGCAAAAAGAAATCATAAAACTTGGGAAAATCAAAATTAGGAAAAAGAAAAGTTTGGCTGGATTATGATAAGAATCGTTGACAAAAACGTCCATAGTTAAATGATTTAAAAAAATGCACCTAGCATCATTTTGAACGTTTTAAAGAAGAAAACTTTATTTGCTATACTACTGAAAACTATTCGCACCTAGGGAGAAAAAAAAGTAGTTATTAGACAGGGGATGAGGATAAATGACATATAATCGTTTAGAGGAAAGTGAGCCTCGTTCCCAAAATAGTTTTTAACCCGTTCCCTCTTCTTACCTTTGCACAGTTATAAGGGGGGGAGGAGAGTTTAATTTCTGACATAATCTATTCTAACTTTAGTTTTAATCGGCTTTCTACAATTCTATTTGACTGCACTGTAAAAAAGGTACTCAAAAAAGAGTACATGAACTTACTCGTTTTTCTTTTACTACAATTGTATCGTAAATGAGCGATGACGTACTCTAATTTAAGTAACCGTACTTTCTCAAAAATTGGCATTGTGATTTAATATTACTAGTCTCGGCTTTTGTTCAAAAAATCTTAAAGAAACTTGACAAACTATAAACAGTTTTTCAGAAGATGGTTTTCCACATTATGTGATGTCGATTGCTTAACTCAGTAAACCCAATTGTCAATATTCTTATTGTTACTAAGTTAATCTTGCTTCCTATTGTTTTGGCACCCCTTTTCAACATGTCTTCTGTTTATAGCTTCTTCAAGTCGCCTTGGTAGTTTGACGGATAAGAATCTGGACTGCGATTCTGGATTTGAGTCTTGGTTGTAATTGTCGACTTGATATTAATTCAAGATTTTAGACGCATATGCGACAAAGTTGATATTAAACGAGACCAAATTTTATTTTAGTTGTGTTATTTGCATGAAGTCTGAATGGATTCTCTTCATGGCGTAAAATAGTGTTTTATTTTAATATCCTATGTAGCTTATTTTTAAAATATTTCAAATAAAAAAAACTAATTTAAAAAACTTGGTATTTATATTTATAAATTTTTTCACTAGGATAAACATATAATTCTTCGCTCTATGATAATCTAACATAAATATTAAATTTGAATGTTCTTGTGTCCCCAATCAACTTGTGTGACGTAGAAATACCTCCAAAGAGTAAGAAAGTGATAATATTAGTTTAAAAATTATGTTTTTACGCTGGTTTTTATTTTGTTTGGCTTTCGCAAGACCCTAAAGTTGCTGAACATTACATTTCAACGATAGTACAAGTATACCATGACCAATACACCCAAAATGATCTTGCTTCAATGAACAATAGTATTAACCACTCACTGTATAAATATATCAAAAACTCACATTTAATCGAAGACTATTTAATTTCAAATATAGATATCACTATAAAAAGAATTATTATACAAATTCGTTGCAATCAATCCCGTAAATTTTTTAAAGGAGTTGCTTTCGAAATTTTTTCTAATAAGTCCTGTAAATTTTGTAACACAACAGAAAATGAAACCTGGGATCATGTTTTTTTTTGGTCTGTCCAATTTACGATGCATTCAGACGAAAATACTTACCATCAATTGAATCCAGTAACATTTCAACCATCCTAAAATTTTACAATAAAGAGTATTTTTTTTTATAGTTATGCAATCTCTGTTTTAAAATTCCGGGAGGACTTGATCAGTGAACTTGTGCAGGAATAACAGATTTAAAACCCAATTCTAATTGTTCATGCAATTTAGTTTTGTCTTTTTTTGTATATTTGTCTGTTGTGTTTTGAATTTTTTAAAAATGTATTATATTGTATTTTGCGTTATAAACTTTGTATCCGCTTTTGTCAAAATTTGTTGCCAACCTTTGTAAATGGGCTACGGCCCACTACAATAAACATATCTATCTATCTACCTATGTAGCTTATTTTTAAAATATTTCAAGTAAAAAAAATTAATTTAAAAACATTGGTATTTTTTATTTTATAAATTTTCCCACTAAGATAAACATCGCTCTTCACTCTATGATAATCTAACATAGATATTAAATTTGAATGAACTTGCGTCACCAATCAATTTGCGTAACGTGGAAATACTTCCAAAGGTTAAGAAATTGATAATATTAGTTTAAAAATTATGTATGCATCGAATAACTTATAAGTGTTGAAAATAAACAAAGCCCATGTTTTTTTCCTGTTGTACCTTTAATCTTTAAGATAAATATGGCGATATTTGTCTTACAAAAATGTAACTTTGCGATTAAATTTAAGTGGAGTCACAACCTCCTATACCGCCAATGTTAAATTACCATTTTTCGATGTACCTTTTTCTCAGAATTATAGAGGCATCATGAAATTTTTTCTGTGTAAACTAGATATACTGCTTAATTTACTATAATGAGCTTTTAAAGAAAAATCTTATAAGTTTTGGAAAATATATTTTTTAATGGAAGTCACTTCTTTTGCATAAAAAAAACTATTTGTTAGAAGAAAAATATTTAAAAAATAAAATAAAACGATAAGCTTTAAAAGCTTTTTGCGGTAATTTCTTGGATATATGTTGAGCATAATCTTGTGTATATGTACGGTGTAATCTTACGGTATAATCCTGGGTATATGTACGGTGTGATCTTACGGTATAATCTTGAGTATATGTACGGTGTAACCTTGGGTATATGTACAGTGTAATCTTGATTATATGTACGGTGTAATCTTGGGTATACGTACGGTGTAATCTTGGGTATATGTACGGTGTAACCTTGGATATATGTACGATGTAATCATGGGTAAAGGTACGATGTAACCTTGGGTATATGTACAGTGTAATCTTGGGTAAAATTGCGCATATGTACTGGAAAGTTTTTGTAAAGAGGTACATCGAACACAAAAAAAATATTTTTTGAGAAAATAGATTTAAATAAAAAACAAAGTTACCTATTAACAAGAGTAAACAAATATATTTTATTACATTTTAATACTTTCTAATATGAGTAAACACAAATGTAATATGTCATTTTAAAGGTAGTTAATTCTTTAATAAACAAATGTAAAAATCTCAAAAATGATATTTTGAAGAATTTGTTGATCCTACTCCTCTTAAGTCAGCCATTTTTTTTATTCTTCCCAAATATAAAAATATCTACTACAGGAAAAAATATTAATATTTTCCCTAAATGTAGTGGTCTATAAACTTTATACCAGAAAGAATTTTTTATATTCACTGATCTTTAATAAAGCCATTTTGTTTTTCGGCATTCATTTCAAAGAATTTGATGCTTAAAAGATTTTTTTTGAGCCAGCAAGCTTGACTGGAAACCCACTCCTGTACTTGCATTCTGGAAGCGATTTTCTCATAATTGCATTTTCTTCTTCCAGGAAAATCTTTTCCGCAAGCGCTTTCACCAACTTTTGGATGAGCACTTTGGCTCAAAGTGATAAAAAAAAGGATCTGTAAGTTCTTAGTTTAGCTATTAATTCCTCTATCTCTTGCCTGGATGGCTTTGGCTTGCTCTACTTGGTTTTAAGAAGATTCCGCATCATCTGTAATATCTGTTACTGAGAATAATAATCGTTTAAGGGAGTTCCGAGCAGAGAGTTGTAATATTAAATAGAGAGCGCCTTCAATGCCAGACTCTCGTAAGGCCGCGGTGCCAACATTGAAAAGAAAAACCCACATCACGTGGTTATAGTGCTGCCACATTTGGCGTTCAGACATCTGCAGGAGTTCCAAATTTGGCGCACTTTCTTCTTTTTTGGGGATAAGGAGTTCTGTCCGTATTCAACTTCTTAACATATATGTACGTATTTACTTATTTTCAAACAATATGCGCTAAATATTTCCTCTTCATTAACGAAACGAAAATATTTCATTTGTGTTCAATACTCGAAGAAGCGAAACTCTTTATATTTCTCAGGTTTTATTGTTCATATTTTCTTATTGAACTATAGAAAATAACAATTGAAAGAACTTCGCTTATGGTATTTTTTTTTACGTAAAAACGTCATGCAATTATTTCAAAACTACAAAGTAAGAAAAATATCCTTAATATATCTGTTAAACTCCCTTAAATTGTGCCACTCGTTAAAAAAAAAACGATATTTAAATACAAAATTAAACACAAAACCATGTTACAATACTTCTATCTCGTTTAGTTCTTAAAGTCGCCAAGGCCTGACAAGTAATGTTGGCGAATGAATGAATTGGCATTTCGACATATCACGTGGTTTCAATGATGGACACACGGAAATCAGCATTTTTATTCCTCTATTTGTATCATTACTCTATGGTCCCGAGCCCCAAATTCCGAAAGAATTACTAATTTGTTTTCTTCATAAAACGGTGCTATACATATTTAAGAACGTGTGTACAAAATTTCAAAAGAGTAAATGAAACAGAATATATGTTTTTGTAGATGTTTATATACCATTTATCATCTTTCTACACACTTTTTGTCTGCAACCATCGTCATTTACTCAAAATATTTTTTTTTATATTTTGGTCCCGTTTAAAATGCTAAGATTTTGTAACTAACTAATTTAAAACTAAACTGTTAATAGTTCTTGCAGCGCTAATATTTGTTTTAAAAACGTATGAATAGCTTTTTAAAATTAATTTTTAAATTATTTTTTTACGAATTATTAAACATACAAATTTGAATATATTTTAAGTTTTAAACTTAAAATATGTTTTTGAAAACAATTAAAACCCAAATCTGCAAAAGTACGTCGTCTATAGTATATATTTTGACGTTATTTAATCAATTAAAAAAGTTAAAAACATTAAAAATTGAAGAAGAAGTAGTGTTTTTTTTTTTAAATCTATTTAAGCTTAGAAAACGCAAAAAATAACAAAAACCATTTTTTAAAATAATTTTTTTGTTTTGATTAATGTTTAGAAAAAGATGTTATAATAATATAAAAAAATGGTATTTCTGAATTCATTAATAAACAAAGTTGGATTTGGGGCTCGGGATTCGCTTAAGCTATTAAGTTTCGAGTTAGTTTTGGTTAGTTTTGCTTCAAAAGCGGGTGAAGAAACGGAATTGGCAAACCTTTTTATTACGAAGCCGACTCTCTTGGATAAATTATCTCAATAAAGTTGTTGAATATATTTTCTAATAGTTAAAGTTATCAATACAATATATTTTCTAATAGTTAAATTTATCTATACAATATATTTTCTAATAGTTAAAGTTATCAATACAATATATTTTCTAACAGTTAAATTTATCTATACAATATATTTTCTAATAGTTAAAGTTATCTATACAAAATATTTTCTAATAGTTAAATTTATCTATACAATATATTTTCTAATAGTTAAAGTTATCTATACAATATATTTTCTAATAGTTAAAGTTATCTATACAATATATTTTCTAATAGTTAAAGTTATCTATACAATATATTTTCTAATAGTTAAAGTTATCTATACAATATATTTTCTAATAGTTAAAGTTATCTATACAATATATTTTTTAATAGTTAAAGTTATCTATACAATATATTTTCTAATAGTTAAAGTTATCTATACAATATATTTTCTAATAGTTAAAGTTATCTATACAATATATTTTTTAATAGTTAAAGTTATCTATACAATATATTTTCTAATAGTTAAAGTTATCTATACAATATATTTTCTAATAGTTAAAGTTATCTATACAATATATTTTCTAATAGTTAAAGTTATCTATACAATATATTTTCTAATAGTTAAAGTTATCTATACAATATATTTTCTAATAGTAAAAGTTATCTATACAATATATTTTCGAATAGTTAAAGTTATCTATACAATATATTTTCTAATAGTTAAATTTATCTATACAATATATTTTCAAATAGTTAAATTTATCTATACAATATATTTTCAAATAGTTAAAGTTATCCATACAATATATTTTCTAATAGTTAAATTTATCTATACAATATATTTTCTAATAGTTAAAGTTATGTATACAATATATTTTCTAATAGTTAAAGTTATCTATACAATATATTTTCTAATAGTTAAAGTTATCTATACAATATATTTTCTAATAGTGAAATTTATCTATACAATATATTTTATAATATTTAAAGTTATCTATACAATATATTTTCTAATAGTTAAATTTATCTATACAATATATTTTCTAATAGTTAAAGTTATCTATACAATATATTTTCTAATAGTTAAAGTTATCTATACAATATATTTTCTAATAGTTAAAGTTATCTATACAATATATTTTCTAATAGTTAAAGTTATCTATACAATATATTTTCTAATAGTTAAAGTTATCTATACAATATATTTTCTAATAGTTAAAGTTATCTATACAATATATTTTCTAATAGTTAAAGTTATCTATACAATATATTTTCAAATAGTTAAAGTTATCTATACAATATATTTTCTAATAGTTAAATTTATCTATACAATATATTTTCAAATAGTTAAAGTTATCTATACAATATATTTTCTAATAGTTAAAGTTATCTATACAATATATTTTCTAATAGTTAAAGTTATCTATACAATATATTTTCTAATAGTTAAAGTTAATAATTTAAATATAATTAGCTTATCACTTTTTAATAGTTCACAAAAAAACGAATTGATGGCAGCACCTCATAAACTAGAGCATTAGACACGCCTACAGAAAGCGCGAGGTAGGCGTCACTATGACGTCAAAAATGTGCTTTCCCCGCCTTCCGTCAGACAGCGCGAGAACGAGCACACCTTATATATATATATATAGTCTTCACTATCCTTGGGTAACCTGGACCCTTTCGGCCGCAATTGGGCTATTGCCATTTTGTTACTCCAAAGAGTTCAATTTCCAGGAATGAGAACATCCAATATTAAAAAAAATTCGTCTCGTCCTACTGTTTAAAAATTGTTAATCCAAAAATATTTAAATTATCGATACAACCTTTTAAAGGGTTATCATCGTTTTTTAAACTAAACCAACTACAAACATTACGATCAATTGTTAATGATTTATAATTTATATACAATTGTAATTTTTTTAAAAAAATTGGTATTTTTATTAATATCACAAATAAACTTTTAGAATTTATTTTCATCTTTTTGATATTCAATTAGCATTCAATTGAATAACTCATGTTAGAATAACTATACGCTTTCTTTCACCCTGAAACGGCCATCAATATTTTTTATTTATTCCCTAAAATTATCTTATTTCAAGTAATAAAATAACAAAATAGTTGTTTGATAGATACAGAATAAAAGACGAAGAAGAACCACTCTAATAAGGTTTGATAAAAAAAATTGTATGGCTGTGTCAAAGCACGCTCAAGTTAGTAATTTGAATTTTTTTTTATCAGATTATTGAATTAATTGCTAACAAAGATAAAGCAGTTCCAGAGAATAAAGTAAAATAATTCAAATAAAGCAGTTCCGTCTAACACTTCAGTTGCTTTGAATTATATGCTATGAGTTTAAACACGTCTGTGTCTGAGCCACAGTTAATCAGTTGGTAAGGCGTTCAGCTACTAATCAGAGGATTGCTGGTTCGAATCCGTGCGATGGACTTGACAAAGAAAAGTATAAAAGTAGTGATCTTGCGATCAGAGGGCTGCCAGCATCACTACAAAAATACTAGAAAGTCGTCCAGAACATCCAACAAATTATACTGTCGTGTATACGGGACTGGTGCACGAGAAATCTGATCAGGATCCAATGTCCTCACGCCGATTGAGGTTGCGTCGGGTGCCAGCTCAGGTGTTGTCCTCCTCATCTGACCATGGGTCAAAAATACGAGGCATAGTTCCTTTCTTTCGAGCTAGTCCTCGAACAGTCGCCAATAGCCCACTGTGCAGCTCTAGTGCGACATTAATTAACAAAACCAAACAAACGACCCAAATTAAATATACTCGTCGTTTATACAAATAAATGGAGTTCGTAAAATAAACTACATTACTCCGATATGGAATTGAAGGCCTGTAGAGATGGAATATGCATGAGTAAAGTTGATACTGGTATATACAGGTATGATGGTAAAGTAAACGAACGAACAAAACAGAAGCACACACAGATTTCCATTCGAAGGGGCGGAGCCTATTCCGCGACGTCTTCCGATTGGCGGGGAGAGGTGGCATCCTCCTTGATACTAGCAAAATACTCCAGGAGCACTTGCAGTTTAGTCAGCGGCTCGGCACTTTCACGGATCTTCAGAATTAGGCCTTTAATTCCGTCAGTTCCGGAGAAGATGAGCGCAATTTCATTGAAAAGTTCCGTGACAATGGCAAAATCGCCCATAGAATTAACACTTTTAAATCCAGGTGGGGGAATAGAGTTCACTGAAGCACAAGGTGGAACTTTATTGTTTACATTACGTCTTTTTTTCTTGGTGTTGATTTTGGTCGAACGAGTTCGATTTATTTTGCCATTTTTAGGAAATTCGATGCATTTACGGCTTGAGGCAAGATGCCCGTTCTTTCCACAATTTATGCATTTTGGGACAACTTGTCCCGCAGTGCAATCACGAGTTTGGTGATCCGAGGGACCACATTTCAGGCATCTGGTCTGCATAAAACAGTTGATAGCAAGATGATGAAAATGATTACAATTAAAACATTGAGATGGCCCTTTTCGGCTTCTAAAGGGTTCAACTCTAATGCCAAGTTGCATCAGCTCCCGTATTTTCAAAACTTTGTTACAGCCTGTAACTTTTGGCATTTCAACCAAGAAAATGGGACGGGTAGTTGATTTTACACTTCGTTTGAGTTTAGAAACTTTAGTAATATTGTAACCCAATTTGGTTAATTCACTCAGCAAGCAATCACATTCAGTTATTGCGGGAAGTCCTTTGACGACCACTTTAAACGGATTTACACTAGCTGAGGGTACTATGAAAAAGTCTTGATTTTCAGATTTTAGAAATGTCATAATGGCAAAATGCAAACTCTCAGAAAATGTTGAGATTTTAACAAATTTACCTTGATTGGTGGACTTGAAATTTTCACCAAACTTGGCCTTTATCCCTTTCAGCATTGACTCAAAGTTCGGTGATGTTTTCATGAAAATAGTTCCAGGATTTGGATCTTGTGTCGTGTTTGGTGGTGGGTCTATTTTTGTCTCAGAATCGTTGATTTCCATCTCCTCAGCAGCACTTGCTTCGGTAAGATTTAGATCATCGGGTTTCTGTTCTAGCTCTTCAGACGAAGATATTATTGAATCATCTTGATCCGATGTCTCATACTCAAAGGCTGAGAAATCGTATTTTTATTTTTTTTATAGTTTTATATAAACTATGAAATTAATATTAAAATATATAGATAGTAATATTTATATATTTTTCTAGAATATAATATATTATATTTAAAATTTCATATTTAATTCCTGAAGTTGATTTGGCTATATTAGTATTTCCATTCTGTCGTTGGCTTTAAGGGACCATACGCAAGTTTAAATAAAGTCATCACTTTTCAGAAATCTTTACTGATTTTGCCATTTATTGACACTGTGTTAAATGCAACATTAAATGTTTATTAATATTCCGCTCAAATATGGATTCATGAGTGATTATACTAATTACAACTTTTAGAAATCGGCGCCAAAATTTGGGTTTTTGTAAATTGGCACCAACTTCAAAAATGTGTACTAAGTATAAAATTGATATTCAACAATTCAATTTTTTCAACTCATTCGTAAAATTAAAAATTATTTTTATTTTTTAGCGCATTTTCCTTAAAGTCGGTTTTCTTTTTTTCGAGAAAGATTATTTTATTTTTCCCTTTTTAGTTTTTAATTTAGAAGGGGGCTTCGCCCCTTATTATTATTCACCAAGAAATTCCAGTAGCAACTTCTGCTCAGCAATGTATATTGGAAAACAATCCCTATCAATGCCAATAAATGCTGGTTAAATGAAATGCAATTGTTGTACAACTTCTGTTAAACAATGAAAATATTATGAAATCGGATAAATTGTATAAAAAAAACTTTGGAAAATCGACATTTCCGGGTATATAACAGCCGGATAACCGATTATTTTTTGCAACCGATTTTAAACGATTATTTTTTAGGCAGATTTTGCCTATGTGGATTTTTCTCTATCCATCAATAAAAGAATTTTCGAAATCGGACAATATTTTGTTTCAAACTGTCCGGTTAATTGAGAATTCCGGATAGTTAAATGCCGGATAATCGGATATTTTTTTTTAATTGCTCCCAAGTGAAAGAGCCCCTACCCAACAAAAAAAAATTGTGCAAAAATCTGAAGTAGAACCGAAATCCAGCGCGAACATACATAAATATATATATATATATATATATATATATATATATATATATATATATATATATATATATATATATATATATATATATATATATATATATATATATATATATATATATATATATATATATATATATATATATATATATATATATATATATATATATATATATATATATATATATATATATATATATATATATATATATATATATATATATATATATATATATATATATATATATATATATATATATATATATATATATATATATATATATATATATATATATATATATATATATATATATATATATATATATATATATATATATATATATATATATATATATATATATAAAACGATTGATTTGAAAACCTCTCGACTTTCTGGTGGTTTTATTTTGGGGTTTGGGTTGGCGCGCCGTTCAGTCGGTTAAAAAATTCCATGACGTATGATGGGTCTGTTATGAAGTACTTCTGTTACATCTAACCGATATGCTACCACTTCCAAAGGACCCAATTTTAGAGACGTTACACACCAAAATATTAATATTTATTCCAATAATTTGTTACTCTAAAGAGTTCCATTTCAAACAATTAGCACAGCCATCGAAGAAAAAAATCGTCCCGTCCTACGGCTTAAAAAATGTAATTTGTAGATAGATATTTAAATTATCGATACAACCTTTTAAAGGGTTAGTTAATATCACAAATAAATATTATACAATATTTGTTCACTTTTTCATATTCAATTAGCAATTCAATTGAAAATAACTCATGTTAGAATAATAAGCTTTCTTTAGTACGACAACAATGCCTTGTATTTTTGAACCATGGTCAGATAACAAGGACAACACCTGAGCTAGTACCCGACGCAACCTCAATATGCGTCAGGACATTGGACCCGGATAAGATTTAACTTGCACCAGTTCCGTATACACGCCGTAGAATTTTGAGGTAAGTTCGGATGGCGCTTTGTTACTTCGCAGTGGCTCTGGCAACCCTCCCATCACAAGTTCTCTGCATTTTAAAAATTTTGTCAAAACTCTTTTATCAGCAGTATTCGAACTCACAAACCTCTGGTTGCTAACCGACGACTGTACTTCGGGGATTGGTTGATTTTACCTGTGACGTCATAATGAGTAAATTAAAAAGGTTTGGTTAATTAACGTCTTACTAGAAATCCACAGAGGATTATTGGCGACGGTTCGGAGCCTATCAAGAAGGAAAGACCCGGGAACAATATCTCGTTCATTTGAACTATTGTCAGATAACGAGGACAACACATGAGCGGTGTAAGGTCGTAATCGGTGGATTGTGAATTCGAATATCAACTTCGATTTGAAATTGCGGCGAGCTCGTGATTGGAAGAATACTAGCTCAACCTCATCATCTGACCACCTCGTCAGCAACTGGTTTTATACTGCGAGCATAAATGGACTGCAGTAAAGCGAATATGACGTCATCATCGTGATGCAAACATCTCAGACCTTCGAGCATGAATGGACTGTAGTAGAGCGAATATGACGTCATAATCGTGAAACCAACATCTCAGACCTACACCTCAAACACGTGACTTCTTTTCAAAATTATGAATTCAAAAACACTCGCGATTGGCTGATGGATTGGGAAATGTGTAACAGTGAAAATTTATGAATGGAATGACGTAATTAAGCACGTGTCAGAGGCCATACATGTTGGCCTCACTTTGATGTTAGCGAGATTATAACGTTATGTTTGAAGTCTCAGACCTGATGGCACCAGACATGTGACTTTCTTCCAAAATTTATGAATGAAAAAACATTTGCGATTCACTTGTCATTTGGAAATAATAGTAAAGGTGTTACTTCATGAAGTACAGGGTATTTTTATGAATGAACTAGAAAAAAAATATGAATGGATGACGTAATAAACCACGTGTCTGAGGCCATACATGATGACCTCACTTTGATGTTAGCGAGATTATAACCTTATGTTTTCTCTACTATGAGGGATCCATAGTCGAAGGTTTTAGGATAATCTTTGGAATTTTCGTAATACATAAAAATACTTAAAAAGTATGTTTGCAAGTATTTATCATTACGAATTCCGTTTATTATAATATATCATGTGTTGATATTACATATACAAGCGACATAATTTAGTTATCTTACATCTTTTGGGTTTTTATTACGTGTCAAAGTTATAACGATAATTTTCAAACACTCTGTATATTTTACGTATTAAACTTGCAGAAAATATAAATTTGAACCACATTTAAGTGAGGTGGTACTATTTACAATGCTTTATAAGTTTTAATAGTTTCTTGAAAATTGATATAAGTAGCTAGCTCTATGCACTTTTTGGCCGCCACTCGGAATTGAACCGAGGACCTTCTGCATGATACGCCGATACTCTAGCAATCAGTCTAAAGTGGTAACGCCTGTCCAAGTGGAATAATCGGGTATATATGAAATGACCTCAACAGTACCCTCCTCCTTCTATCAGTGAGTCGGACGGAGGAACAAGTAATTGAGATACCCGTGAAGCGTTATCACGTGGATAGGGTTGAAGTTGTGGCAAGATGTGGTGTCAAAAGTGTTTGTTCGAAGGTTGAGTTGTTCTGCAGTCCCGAAGTCACCAATATAGCGATTTGTATTTTTGGGCCGTCACTCGGAATCGAACCTAGGACCTTCTGCATGATACGCTAATACTCTAGCAGTCAGGCTAAAGTAATCACTCCTGCCCAAGTGGGAGTATTCAGTTATATATGAAGTAACTCCCATAGTACTCCCTTATCAGTGAGTCGGACGGAAGAACGAATGGTTGAGATACCCGTGAAGTTACACTTCTATTTTTTATTTCAATATACCTAACTAGGCATGGGACATTTTATTGAATTTTTTTTCTGGAAGACAATGCTGTATTCATTTCTTAAAACGATAAATTGTCATACATTCAATTATTCCTTTTTTTAAAGTTTAAAAAAATTATTGATAAACATAACCATATCAATTGTTTGCAATGAATTGTTTTCATCTATGTAGAATGTAGTCATATATATGTATTAAAAAATAGCATTAAAAATATACTTCTAACGCTTGCATATATACTTATTATGTTATGCACAGAATATAATATTTATTTGACGAAATTTAATAGAAATATGTATTACTCTCCGCAGAATAATACATTTAAAAAAAGAAAGTACAACATACAAAACTAAGAAGTTAAATTTTTCTAAAGAAATAAATATTATTTTCTTCTAAAAATACTGGTAGATAATAAAAAATACATTTTCAATTTCAGTTATTATTACTGAATATTCTTAGCAATTCGCAAAAACATAGAATATAGAATAAAAGTAGTTTTTCAGATTATAGATGCGTTCCTTTTTTTATCCAGATAAATTGCCAGTTGTTTTCTTTTATTATTTTTCTACCTATAAAAGAGACGATGCCTGCTGGAATTGAAAAGAACATTGCGAAATATAATAAAATTGTTTTGAATATACGTTAAAAGGAATGTAATTTTGAAAACAATCATTACATCATTAGATAACGTTCAATATTGTAAACCTTCTCTGCATTTTACGTAATAATAATAATGCAATAAAAATGTTAATGCAGTATTTATATGGCCCAATACATCTGTGGAGTAGAAATTCGACCAATTTGTAAGGATACGTTTAAATTATCTAAAATATTTAAAACTTAATCCGATTCGCGTAAATTGATACATTCAAAATGCCAAAATATGTAAGCTCATATTGTTTATGATATGCATTTTCGTAATAGTTGTGTATATTTAAATGCATTTTTGTAATAGTTGTGTATATTTAAAAGCATTTTTCTAATAGTTGTGTATATTTAAATGCATTTTTGAAATAGTTGAGTATATCTAAATGCATTTTTCTAATAGTTGTGTATATTTAAATGCATTTTTGAAATAGTTGAGTATATCTAAATGCATTTTTCTAATAGTTGTGTATATTTAAATGCATTTTTGAAATAGTTGTGTATATCTAAATGCATTTTTGTAATAGTTGTGTATATTTAAATGCATTTTTGTAATAGTTGTGTATATCTAAATGCATTTTTGTAATAGTTGCGTATATTTAAATGCATTTTTGTAATAGTTGTGTATATTTAAATGCATTTTTGTAATAGTTGTGTATATCTAAATGCATTTTTGAAACAGTTGTGTATATTTAAATGCATTTTCGTATTAGTTGTGTATATTTAAATGCATTTTTGTAATAGTTGTGTATATCTAAATGCATTTTTGTAATAGTTGTGTATATCTAAATGCATTTTCGTAATAGTTGTGTATATTTAAATGCATTTTTGAAACATTTGTGTATATTTAAATGCATTTTCGTATTAGTTGTGTATATCTAAATGCATTTTTGTAATAGTTGTGTATATCTAAATGCATTTTTGTAATAGTTGTGTATATTTAAATGCATTTTTGTAATAGTTGTGTATATTTAAATGTATTTTTGTAATAATTGTGTATATTTAAATGCATTTTTGAAATAGATGTGTATATTTAAATGCATTTTTCTAATAGTTGTATATATTTAAATGCATTTTTGTAATAGTTGTGTATATTTAAATGCATTTTTGTAATAGTTGTGTATATTTAAATGCATTTTAGTAATAGTTGTGTATATTTAAATGCATTTTTGTAATAAGTGTGTATATTTAAATGCATTTTAGTAATAGTTGTGTATATTTAAAGGCATTTTCGTAATAGTTGCGTATATTTAAATGCATTTTTTTTAATAGTTGTGTGTATTTAAATATCTTTTTTACTTATTCTTTAATCTTATTGGACTGCGTTACATTAGACACTTATATTGCAGTAATGTAGTTTTTATGGATGGAAGTGGAGTCTGTATCGGTTATTTATACTGGGATAGCAAGCTTCCCAAGCAAATTGACCAATTATATGGTCAATAGGCTTGGGAGATGTTGACATTGTTACATCGCCACATTTAAGGATATATAGTAGCCTTGAAACTTCAAAAAAAATATATTTAAAAAAAACTATAAAAATATCATATGATTTATTAGGATCTATATAAAACACACAGCATCGGAATTGGACAAAAATTAAACACACAATGGTTAAAGACGCGTGTAAAGAAATGTGGGCATGTATACACAAGTATATTTTTAATATATTATAAACCTCTTTTTTTCAGTTTCGTATTTTTATGTCGTGCAGCATGATTACAATCAAAAAAATTCGCCCAATTCAATTGAAATTTAATATTATGTTAAACTATCAAATATGCATGCAATAACCTGAAAATGAACGGATAAACATTTGATAAGAAAATAATTTTAAAATAAAATCTTCAGTACTTATAATTTTGATTTTTTTTTAAATTCTTTTCACTAAATATTAATATTATTGTTTTTTTTGGTTTGGTTTCACTTTTTTAAATATAAATGTCTATGTATTATGTTAATTTAAGTAGTAATTTTCATGACGTTGAACTCTTACCATGTATTTTTTTAGCATTGACTTGTATTTCAAAGTAATAAAAAATTAAATAATGCATTTATTTAATTTATAATAATAATTTAGTAATTCAATAGTTTAATTCCAAAAATTTCATATATATATATATATATATATATATATTGTAACTTGTAGGAAAAAGAATCATCATATTATCTCAAACACCTTATCCTCCTATTCTTCCTTCCTTACCTTACTTAATATTTCTAATATATCCGATAAATCTATATTGTGACATATCAATATTTTTTATACGTTGATGTTTACGATAATTGATATTTACCATTAAATAGGCAACAGGGCAGTTTGATTCCCATTGTCTACCCACTTTTCGTCTTTTATCCCCAAACGAGTCTTGGTAGACAATCAAACACCAATCCTCTATTGGAAGAAACGATGTTGTATGTCTACCAACAGTCTTTATTATACCGGTTGCTAAGCGAAAGTCTCGTAAACTTTTTAATGTTCCTTCTTTAGACTTCCGAGAGGTCTTGCGGACTTCCGAGAGTGTTTTCGATTAACAGTCAACTCCAAATCGTAATATTTTTCCCTTTCGGAATTTCGATAGGGACTTTATAGACGCTTATAGGGATTTTATAAACGTTGGCAACACTTGAAGGAATGTTTGGTGTGAGTTTTAGGGTGTCTACAACAGAAGAACTCACCATATTTTCATCGGTCTGCTACACTTTGTCTAGGTTTTATAAGGGAAAATATACTTAGCGTTAATTTTTCAAAGAATAAAATAGTATTTTTTTTTAAAAAAAGGAAAACCGACTGTAAGGAAATGTTCTAAAAAGTAAGTAATAATTTTTAATTATACAAATGAGTTGAAGAAATTGAATTAATTAACATCAATTTTATACTTTTTAAAGCCTTTTTTTAAATCGGCGCAACTTTTCGTATATTTATTTGTAAATTGGCGCAAACTTCGAAAAATTGTAATAATTTTTCAAAGAATAAAATATTCTTTTTTAAAAAAAAAAGAAAAACCGACTGTAAGGAAATGTTCTAAAAAGCAAGTAATAATTTTTAATTTTACGAACAAGTTTAAGAAATTGAATTAACATCAATTTTATACTTTTTACAGCTTTTTTCTTTAATATCGGCGACACATTTTAGGTGTGTTTATTTGTAAATTGGCGCAAACTTCAAAAATTTGTAATAATTTTTCAAAGAATAAAATAATCTTTTCTATTTTTTTAAAAAAGGAAAACCGACTGTAAGAAAATGTTCTAAAAAGTAAATAATATTTTTTAATTTTACAAATAAGTTGACGAAATAGAATTAATTAACATCAATTTTATACTTTTAACTGCTTTTTTTTAATATCGGCGGTAAATTTTAGGTATGTTTATTTGTAAATTGGCTCCAACTTCAAAAAGTTGTAATAAGTATAAAATTGATGTTAAATAATTCAATATCTTCAATTTGTTCGTAAAACTATAGTAAAACTAAAAATTGCTTTTTTCTTTTTAGCTCATTTTCTTCATTTTTCTTATTTTATTTTCCCTTTTTAATTCAGCATAGGGTGAAGTTCATCACGAATAAATTCAAGTTTTTGCTCATATTTTTCTTCATCTCTGATCCGGTTTCATAAATACCGGGTAAACAAAATTATATTGTCTGAACAATTTATATTGTCTGAACAATTTATATTGTCTGAACATTTTATATTGTCTGAACAATTTATATTGTCTGAACAATTTATATTGTCTTAACAATTTATATTGTCTGAACAATTTATATTGTCTGAACAATTTATATTGTCTGAACAATTTATATTGTATGAACAATTTATATTGTATGAACAATTTATATTGTATGAACAATTTATTTTGTAAAATAATTCATACTCATATTAATAATGGCGGACGGACGAAATTTCGTTATTGTACAAAATTTACTTCCACAATTAAACTATTTTGAAAATCGGAGAAATTGTTTTAAAAAAACTCCGGTTAATCGATAGTTTCGGATATATAAAAGCCGGATAAATGATTAAAAAAATATCAAAAGAGGATTTTTCTCTTAACGAGGAAAAAAATTAGAAATCGGGAAATATTTTTTTTCAAACGGTTCGGTTAATTGAGGATTCCGGATATTTAAATACCGGAAAATGGGATATTATTTTCAATAGGTGCTCAATTTAAAAAAAAAATGCTTTTTTTTTAAGTTGACCAAACTTAGTTATGTGTAAAAAAAAGTACTTAAAAATGCTTATCTGAACCTATTCGTTTTGATTTGAGTACAATTGCATCTTAAATGAGCAATGACGTACTCAAATTTTAGTAACCGTACATTCTCAAAAATTCGTTTTGATTTGAGTACAATTGCATCTTAAATGAGCAATGCCGTACTCAAATTTTAGTAACCGTACATTCTCAAAAATTCGTTTTGATTTGAGTACAATTGCATCTTAAATGAGCAATGACGTACTCAAATTTTAGTAACCGTACATTCTCAAAAATTCGTTTTGATTTGAGTACAATTGCATCTTAAATGAGCAATGACGTACTCAAATTTTAGTAACCGTACATTCTCAAAAATTCGTTTTGATTTGAGTACAATTGCATCTTAAATGAGCAATGACGTACTCAAATTTTAGTAACCGTACATTCTCAAAAATTCGTTTTGATTTGAGTACAATTGCATCTTAAATGAGCAATGACGTACTCAAATTTAAGTAACCGTACATTCTCAAAAATTCGTTTTGATTTGAGTACAATTGCATCTTAAATGAGCAATGACGTACTCAAATTTTAGTAACCGTACATTCTCAAAAATTCGTTTTGATTTGAGTACAATTGCATCTTAAATGAGCAATGACGTACTCAAATTTTAGTAACCGTACATTCTCAAAAATTCGTTTTGATTTGAGTACAATTGCATCTTAAATGAGCAATGACGTACTCAAATTTTAGTAACCGTACATTCTCAAAAATTCGTTTTGATTTGAGTACAATTGCATCTTAAATGAGCAATGCCGTACTCAAATTTTAGTAACCGTACATTCTCAAAAATTCGTTTTGATTTGAGTACAATTGCATCTTAAATGAGCAATGACGTACTCAAATTTTAGTAACCGTACATTCTCAAAAATTCGTTTTGATTTGAGTACAATTGCATCTTAAATGAGCAATGACGTACTCAAATTTTAGTAACCGTACATTCTCAAAAATTCGTTTTGATTTGAGTACAATTGCATCTTAAATGAGCAATGACGTACTCAAATTTTAGTAACCGTACATTCTCAAAAATTCGTTTTGATTTGAGTACAATTGCATCTTAAATGAGCAATGACGTACTCAAATTTTAGTAACCGTACATTCTCAAAAATTCGTTTTGATTTGAGTACAATTGCATCTTAAATGAGAAATGACGTACTCAAATTTTAGTAACCGTACATTCTCAAAAATTCGTTTTGATTTGAGTACAATTGCATCTTAAATGAGCAATGCCGTACTCAAGTTTCAGTAACCGTACATTCTCAAAATGAGAAGTGTGATTTCATATTGCTAATCTCAGCTCTTGTACAATCCATCTTAACAAAGCGAACTGACAGACTTATAAAAGTTGTTCAGAAGATGGTTTTCAAACATAATTTAATGTCGATTGCTTAAATGGAAACTGAGTTATGGCATCTCAATTATTTTACTTCCCATTCTTTTGGAGCACCTTTTCAACAATTATGTTTAAAACTTCTCCAAGTTGCCCTGGTAGCTTAAAGGAAAAGGCTCTGGACTTCGGTGCCGGAGGATTTGGGTTCGATTCCCGGTGAAGTCTTTGTTGTAATTGCCGATATTTATTGAAAGTGATTTATGAAGGCAGCCTATGTAAGCAAGCATCTGCTATTTTTATTCATTTTTACTCATTGTATTCATTTTTGAGTACATGTCTTTCTCAAAATTGAAACTATTGCATTTGGAACCATGATAAAGCATCGAATGTAATCAAAAATTAGTACATTTTACCTATTTTTGAAAACCTATTTTTAACATTGCAGCTCCTGTTCCAGCTATAGTTGTTTAACTTCTTGGCCCATACAGACAGGTGCAAAAATATTAATTTGGTTTAACTCATGATTTAAATTATTTGAGGCTTTGATTTTATCAGTTTTGACATACAAATGTTCAACATTGTCATGTTCATTGCAATGCAGTTTGGGTGATAAATAACTACAACGATCTAGAAAAATGTTTTTGTATTTTTGTTAGAAAGCTCCTTACAGTTTCTCGTTATATACCTGGATATATTTTAAGACTCGAATTAGGTCATCCTAGGATCTTTTTAGTTTTTATACGTTTAATTTTAAAATACTGGATACACCTTCTCAAAATGTCAGATGATAGGTTTGCTAAAGTTTGCTACTTAAACATGTATAATTTATCCTTTAACTGCACAAACAATAAATTTAATTGCGCCATTTCAATAAAAAATATTTTACAAAACGCTGGTTTTTATTTTGTTTGGCTTTCGCAAAACTATAAAGTTGCTGAAGATTACATTTAAACGATTGTACAAGTATACCATGACCAATACACCCAAAATGATCTTGCTTCAATGGACAATAGTATTAACCACTCACAGTATAAATATATCAAAAACTCACATTTAATCGAAGACTATTTAAAAAGAATTATTATACAAATTCGTTGCAATCAATCACGTATATTTTTTAAAGGAGTTGCTTTCGAAATTTTTCCTAATAATTCCTGTAAATTTTGTAACACAACAGAAAAAGAAACCTTGGATCATGTATTTTTAGTCAGTCCAATTTACGATGCATTCAGACGAAAATACTTATCATCAATTGAATCCAGTAACATTTCAAACATCCTAAAATTTTACAAAAAAGGGTATTTTATAATTACGCAATCTTTGTTTTAAAATTCCGGGAGGACTTGATCAGTGAACTTGTGCAGGAATAACAGATTAAAACCCTAATTCTAATTGCTCATGTAATTTATTTTTGTCTTTTTATGCATATTTGATCAAATTGTGTTTTAAATTTTTTTTAAATTTATTAACTTGTATTTTGTGTTATCTAATTTTGTATCCGCTTTTGTTAAATTATGTTGCCTTTGAAAATGGGCTACGATCCACTACAATAAACTTATCTATCTATCTATCTATAGTTGTTTAGAATAAGGTTTTCCACATTTTTGTCGATTGCTTAAATGGAACTCATTTTTGAGAGTATTTTTCAAAATTGAAATTAATGCATTCGGAGCCATGATAAGCATCGAATGTACTAAGAAATGAGTACATTTTATTTATTTTTGAGTGCGTATATTACCAGCGTAAGATTATTCATTCATATATAAAAATTCTTGTGTGAAATTTTGAAGTTGTTGAGTAAAAATTTGAAGTTGTTGAGTAAAAATTTGAAGTTGAGTAAAATTGTGAGGTTGTTATGTAAAATTTTGAAGTTGTTCTGTTAAATTTTGAAGTTGTTATGTTAAATTTTGAAGTTGTTGAGTAAAATGTTGAAGTTGTTGAGTAAAATTTTGAAGTTGTTGAGTAAAATTTTGAAGTTGTTATGTAAAATTTTGAAGTTGTTGAGTAAAATTTTGAAGTTGTTATGTAAAATTTTGAAGTTGTTATGTTACATTTTGAAGTTGTTGTGTACACTTTTGAAGTTGTTATGTAAAATTTTTAAATTGTGGGAAATTTTGAAGTTGTGTAAAATATTGAAATTGTGTGAAATTTTGAAGTTAGAATTCAAAAATTACATAGTAATTTTTGAAGTAATTAATTGTAAAAGTTTGAAGTTGTGTAAAATTTTGAAGTTAATATATTTTTTTACCAACTGAAATAAAACCATAAGCCACTTCGGTGTGTACAATACCCCTCCTTTCCCCTGTAACATCGAAACATCTCTCAAATCTAATAGGTCAACCTTACTATAGTCCGTGAATAAAACATTCACCTTGGAATGGGCGGTCCTATGTTGTCCAAACTGTCGGCAGTGTGCAGCACCAGGGAGGGCACCCCCAGATTCTTGATGGGCGACAGCGGGGGCACGTGCCCAGCTGTCGGACTTGAAGCTGTCAGCTCGATCTTGGGCAGGAGGCACCCGCCCCCTCCTCTGCGCCTCTGGGGCTCAGTGGCGGCACCCCCGACGCTGCAGGCGTTACCGCCGCCACTGCTGTTGCCGTCGACCACCCACTTTGGTGGAATCATTCGCTGCTGATCCTTGGTTTGGCGACGGAAGAACCAACGGTTGGACATTGCATCGGCCTGTAGGGGGGTGAAGGTGCGGGACATGAAGGGTCGTGTGGAAGGGGATTACGAATGAAGGCAAGCAAGTGAAGGAGATTTCGTTCATAATGGGGTCCGTGAAGGAATGGGTCGTTGCGGATACGAAGGGAGAACTCAAGAAACGGTGGTATGGAGAAAATTGAATTTCAAATTTGTTTTCATTGATGGGGATTAAGTGAAACCCAAGCCTCAAATTCCGAAATTTTTTGTTATTTTTACATAAAAACAATGCTATACATACTTAACCCTCTGACGGATAAGCAATATTTCGAATCTGTAGGTTTGTTTTCACTGCAGGAATGTTTAATTTTCATTACCAACATATATATATATATATATTTTAAATATTCTTTTTAATTATATCAGTAGGGAAGGTTTTCGAAAGTCCTCCTAATGCTTTAAATTTGAATTTTTTTCAAAAAGATTTTTTGTCAATTTTTATATTATGCAAAACTAACTGGATATACTAGAGATATGCGTACTAATCATATGCGTACTAATTATATACATACTAACTGGAGATATGTGTACTAATCATATGCGTACTAACTGGAAATATGCGCACTAATTATATACGTACTAACTGGAGATATGCGTATTAACTAGATAAATGCGTACTAATCATATGCGTACTAACTGGAAATATGCGCACTAATTATATACGTACTAACTGGAGATATGCGTACTAATTATATATGTACTAACTGTATATATACGTACTAGTTATATGCGTAGTAACTAGATATATGCGTACTAATTATATACGTACTAACTGGAGATATGCGTACTAACTGGAGATATGCGTACTAATTATATACGTACTAACTGGAGATATGCCTACTAATTATATGCATACTAACTGGAGATGTGTGTACTAATTATATGCATACTAACTGGAGGTATGCGTAGTAATTATAACTGTACTAACTAAGGATATGCGTACTAATTATATGCATACTAACCGGACGTATGCGCACTAATTATATGTGTACTAACTGGAGATATGCGTACTAATTATATGCGTACTACCTGGATATATGCGTACTTATTATATGCGTACTAACTGGAGATATGCGTACTAACTGGAGATATGCGTATTAACTGGATGGATGCGGAAAAAATAGAGATACTCGAACGGATATATACGTTTGTATGCGTCAGGAGGGAAGGTGTGTACAAAATTTCAAATAGATATAAGAAATAGAACATATGTTTTCTTTAGATGTTAATATACCATTTATCATCTGGCTATCTACTTTTCATCTGCAACATTCGTCATTTACTCATTTTTAAAAAACAATTTGATCATTTTCCCTTTGGTCATTCCCGGGGAGTCCCTTCCAAGAAAGACAACGACATGCCCCGGTTGCCCAATGAACACAGGCGTTCAGCTGGTAATCAGAGGATTGCTAGTTCGAGGCCGTGCGATGAACTTGACAAAGAAAAAAAAATGGTGATTTTGTTATCGGAGGGTTGCAAGTTTCGTTGCAAAAATCCTAGAAAGTCATCCAGAATATCAAATAAATTATACCGGCGTCCTACCAAATTATACAAATTATAAAACTCGAATTTTGGCACAACGTTTCACCATAAAATGCTAAAGAGGAAGCACCATAAAATGGTGGAACTAAGCACCAAATGTTGGTTGCAGCTAAATGCGTACCAAATTTTGGTGCAATAATTTTTAACAATGTATAAACCACATTTAAGGCCAAAAAATGAATTCCCCAAATGTTGAGTTGGCTCTTCGTATCCGCAACTCCTCAAATATTATATTTGTTCCTAATACTCAATTGTAACACCTAAACAATAAGTTATAGAAGTTCAAAATGAAGAAATGTACGAAGTAAATGTATAACTTTACTTTGTTTAGAAACTTCAAAAAAAAAAATAGTATGCTGGAAGCAAGGGAAACTAGACTTGGACAATGGATCTGACAGTCAATGCAATCGCAGTACCTACTTGGTTTTAGTAAGTGAGCAAACTAACAGGGAGATCCGGATAATAAGAGATTAGTAAATGTCATTTGTTTATCATCCAAAGGCTTTACGCAAAATTTTGTTATTGTTATGTTGACAGCTACCTCGCATTGAATAACCCATTGCGACTCAGGTTATATTGTCTGAATACACCAATTGGACTTAAGCCGTTCAATCGGTTGCAGCCTGTTCATGATTCCGTATGGAAAAAAAAATTAAGTGATGATGAATACCGAAGGATTTGGTTGTCTTATTATTCTACAAAGGTTGCACCACCGACGAATAGTGCAAAACCTTAGTGAAATTTGTTTGCTTTATAGAAAATTTAAATTCCTAATATTACCAAATATACAAATATATCAATTCTGTATAAAATCTAAATTACTGGTAAGGTTTAAAAACAGGCACCCTAAAAAACGGGTTAACAGTATATAAAATGCAAAATTTTAACGTAAAAGTATGAAACAACTAATATTTAACATATTTTTAAAAAATCCTGTGCAATGCCAAAAGACAAACTTGCAAAGTATAAAATACTCTCGCCACATTGTAAAAAAATGTGCTTAAAAATGAGTACCTGAACATTCTCGTTTTACTTTGAGTACAATTGCATCGTATATGAGCGACAGCGTACTCAAATTTAAGTAATAGTACTTGCAGCCTAATCAGCAGTGTGATTTAATAGCTTCTCGGCTTTTGTTCACGCCAACTTAACTCAGTGACCTGAAAAACTCAAAATAGTTGTTCCAAAGATGGTTTTCCACTTCATTTGATGTCGATTCTTTGAATAGAAACTTAGTAAGTTTTAAAATTCAATTAAATTACTTCTCATTCTTTTGGCACACCATTTTTTTAACATTTCTTCTGTTTATAATTTTTTCATGTCGTCATGGTAGTTTAACGGATAAGGCACTGGATTACGGTGCCTGAGGATCTGGGTTCTATTCCCGGTAAGTATTGGTTGTAATAGTCTATATTTATTGAAAAGTGTGCACTTATGAAGGTAGTCTATGTAGGCAATCATCTAATCTCTCTATTCATTTTTACTCATTTTTGAGTAGATGTCTTTTTCAAAATTGAAACATGTGTTCGGAGCCATGATAAGCATCGAATGCACTCAAAAATGAGTACATTTAACTTATTTTTGAGTACCTATTTTTAACAGCGTAATAACGCTTCTAATGTCTAGGCATTTTATATATTGCTCGGGCATTTAAAATGCTTGAAATACTGTGCCTAAATGACATTTCTCCTAGGGCCTCCGTGGCCGAGTGGATAAAGGTGTCAGCTGGGAATCCCAGGGTTCCCGGTTTGAACCTGTGCGACGGACTAGACTATGAATAGTAAAAAAGTGGTGATATTGCGATCGGAAGGTTGTCAACTTCGCTACCAAAATACTAGAAAAGTCGTCCAGAACTCCCACTAGAATTATCGGCGTGTATACGGGACTGGTGCACGATACATCTGATCGAGGTCCAAAGTCCTGACGTCTATTGAAGGCGTTGGGTGCAAATCAGGTGTTGTCTTCGTCATGGTTCAAAAATATGAGGCATCGTTCCCAGGTCTTTCCTTCGAGATAGGCTCCGAACCGTCGCCAATAGAACTGTGCAGCTCTAGTGCGACGTTAGTTGACCAAACCAAACCAAACCAAACCGAACCAAACCATTTGTCCTAAGTAGCTTAGATGTTATATACTAGGGGAAATATTAAAAAATATTTAAATAATTCGTCTATTTCACACTTTAACCCAAAACTGAATGCTTGGTTTGGTTTGGTTAAATAACGTCGCACTAGAGTTGCACAGTGGGCTATTGGCGACGGTTCGGGGTCTATCTCGAAGGAAAGATCCGTGAACACATACACATTCACACACATTCATTCCTGCACCTCGTTATTTTAGAACCATGGTCAGATGATGAGGAAACACCTGAACTGGTACCCAACGCCTTCAATAGACGTCGGGACTTTGGACCCCAATCATATTTATCATGCACCAGTCCCGTATACACGCCGTTAATTTTTGCGGATGTTCTTGACGACTTTTCTAGTAATTTTGTAGCGACGCTGGTTACCCTCCGATCACAAGATCACTACTTTTTTACTTTTCTTTTGTCAAGTCCATCGCGCGGATTCGAACCACCAATTCTCGGATTAGTAGCAGAACGCCTTAGACAGCTCGGCCACGGAGGCCTCCCAAAACTCAATGCATTCTATATATTGCTAAGACATTGTATATAATGTCTAATTTTCGTACATTCTTGGTAAATTATACTTATGTTACTCTTAGAAATAAAGCATGTCTTCGTTTACTTAATGACACTAAAATCCGTGTCTTGCAAATGTATTACGAAGCCTAGACGTGCTTCCTTGTCTTATTCAAATTAAATGGATTTGCCCGATGTTGAACGAAATCTCCTTCTTACAGTTGTTGCAAGGTTCGAAAGAGAAAGGGACATCTCAGAATGGGAATTGTGATAGATGAAGCGGACGTGCAAAAAAGTCAAGATAAGCGAGCATTCTGCAACTTAAAAAAGTGGGCATGCAATTGATAATGTTACAATCAATACACATATATAAATAAATAAAAGCATTCAACAGGCGTATTAAAGAAAAAAAAATCCAATTAATTTCTTGAATTTATATTTTACCAGCTATTTTAATAATATATTTTATTTAAAATATATTTTTTGTCTTCGGTATATTTGTTGTATATATATTATATGTATATTATCAATTTTTCTTTTTATTATAGTTGTCATATAAAAGTTAAATTTATGTATATTTTTTTTATTTTTTTTTTGTATGTCATGAAGTAACTTTATAAAAGCATTTAACAGGCGCGCCTGTTGAATGCGCCTAGGCGTATTAAAGAAAACAAAACATTTGTTCATTTCTTGAATTAATTTACTACCAGCTATTTTAATAATGTTTTTTTTTTGTCTTCGGTATGTTTGATTTATAATTTTTAAGTATATTATCAATTTTACTTTTTTTTATAGTTGTCTTATAAAAGATAATTTTTTTGTTTGATTTGTTTTTCTATGCCATGAAGTAAATTTATAAAAACATTCAACAGGCGAATTAAAAGAAGACAAAACATTTGTGCATTTCTTGAATTAATTTACTACCAGCTCTTTTAATGATGTTTTTTTTTATAATTTTTTTGTCCGATATGTTTGATGCATATATATGTTATGTATATTATCAATTTACTTTTTTTATAGTTGTCTTATAAAAGTTAAATTTATGTGTACATTGTTTCATATTTTTTGTATTCTATGAAATAACTTTATTTTATTTTATTGATATCACACATACTTTTTTATTTTGAATAAGATACCAGAAATTCTTTCGTATTCAATGTACTTTTATGTCATTTACGATTTTTTATATTCTTAAAGAGTATGATTTGATAAGTTCACAAACTTTAATATTCTCACAAGATCTTATTAAACGATGCTTTACCAACTTTAAGATACTCAGCTGTTTTCCACAAAATATTCGTTACAAACATCGACACTTAACCTTAATAAGTGCATATAGGTGAAAGTCTTCCATTTTTAGTGGTCAAATGTAAATTTAGCGCTTTTTCTTCCGTTTAATTACACAAATAAAATGTTAAAATCAAAGACTTTTAAGACAAAAAGGGCATAATTTGTACCCAAAATTAATAACTAGAACAATTAATTATCATTTTAAAACGATATAATAAAAATAATAAGGAGAATTATTTACTAAACAGTTGTTAACTAGTATTTAATGCATATATTTGAATATCTTCCATTTTAGTGGTCAAATGTAGAGTCACCACTTTTTTTAAACTTTTAATTTTTTGAATAAAATATTAAAATCATAGACTTTTAAGACAAAATAGGCATAATTTGTACCCGAAATAAATAATTAGGACAGTTAATTAACAATTAAAACAATATAATAAACATAACTAGGCGAATTATTTACTAAACGGTTGTTAACTAGTACTTAATGCAAATATGTGAATATCTTCCATTTTAGTGGTCAAATGTAAATTCACCGGGTTTTTTTTTACTTTTAGTTCCACGAATAACGTTCTAGAATCATAGACTTTTAAAACAAATAATTTGTAACCAAAATTAATAACTGGAACAGTTAATTAACAAAACAAAACGGTACAATAAAATAATTAGGTGAATTATTAATTTAAACAGTTGTTAACTAGAACTTAATTGCATATATGTGAATGTCTTCCATTTTAGTGGTCAAATGTAAATTCACCGCTTTTTTAAACTTTTAATTACACGAATTAAATGTTAAAATCATAGACTTTTAAGACAAAATGGGCATAATTTGTACCCGAAATTAATAATTAGGACAGTTAATTAACAATTAAAACGATATAATAAAAATAACTAGGCGAATTATTTACTAAACGGTTGTTAACTAGTACTTAATGCAAATATGTGAATATCTTCCATTTTAGTGGTCAAATGTAAATTCACCGGTTTTTTTTTTACTTTTAATTACATGAATAAAATGTTAAAATCATAGACTTTTAAGACAAAAAAGGCATAATTTGTACCCAAAATTAATAACTAGAACAATTAATTAACATTTTAAAACGATATAATAAAAATAATATAGAGAATTATTTACTAAACAGTTGTTAACTAGCATTTAATACATATATTTGAATATCTTCCATTTTAGTGGTCAAATGTACATTCACCACTTTTTTTAAACTTTTAATTATATGAATAAAATATTAAAATCATAGACTTTTAAGACATAAAAGGCATACTTTGTTCCCGAAATTAATAACTAGAACAGTTATTAATTTCGAACGAATTTAAGAACAATTAAAACGATATAATAAAAATAAGTAAGCGAATTATTTACTAAACGGTTGTTAACTAGTAATTAATGCATATATGTGAACGTCTTCCATTTTAGTAGTCAAATGTAAATTCACCGAGTTTTTTTTTACTTTTAGTTCCACGAATAACGTTCTAGAATCATAGACTTTTAAAACAAATAATTTGTACCCAAAATTAATAACTTGAACAGTTAATTGACAAAACAAAACAGTACAATAAAATAATTAGGTGAATTATTAATTTAAACAGTTGTTAACTAGAACTTAATTGCATATATGTGAATGTCTTCCATTTTAGTGGTCAAATGTAAATTTAACGTTTTTTAAACTTTTAATTACACGAATAAAATGTTAAAATCATAGATTTTTAAGACAAACAGGCCATAATTTGTACACGAAATTAATAACTAGAACAGTTAATTAACAATTAAAACGGTATAATAAAAATAATTAGGCGAATTATTTACTAAACAGTTGTTAACTATTACTTAATGCATATATGTGAATAACTTCCATTTTATTGGTAAAATGAAAATTTACTGCTTTTTTTTAAAACTTAATTACACGAATAAAATGTTAAATCATAGACATTTTAGAAAAAAAGGGTACATTTTTTTGTACCCGAAATTTCTAACTAGAACAGTTAATTAACATTTTAAAACGATATAAGAAAAATAATTAGGCAAATTATTTACTAAACTGTTGTTAACTAGTACTTAATGCATATATGTGAATATATTTTATTTTAGTGGTCAAATGTAAATTTACCGCTTTTTTTTTAACTTTTAATTACACGAATAAAATGTTAAAATCATAGATTTTTAAGACAAACAGGCCATAATTTGTACACGAAATTAATAACTACAACAGTTAATTAACAATTAAAACGGTATAATAAAAATAATTAGGCGAATTATTTACTAAACAGTTGTTAACTATTACTTAATGCATATATGTGAATATATTTTATTTTAGTGGTCAAATGTAAATTTACCGCTTTTTTTAACTTTTAATTACACGAATAAAATGTTAAAATCTAAGACTTTTAAGACAAAAAGGGCATAATTTGTACACGAAATTAATAAGTAGAACATTTAATTAACAATTAAAACGATATAATAAAAATATTTAGGCGAATTATTTACTAAACAGTTGTTAACTATTGCTTAATGCATATGTGTGAATATATTTTATTTTAGTGGT
>OZ010678.1:30325565-30373065 GCA_963932185.1 Troglohyphantes excavatus
ACGATAAAGTAAATCGTCGAACATCTATCACAGTGTTTCACAACGTATGACAATTTGAGGGCATTAAATTAAGATTAATAACATTACATTATAACATTTATGAATCTTCATATAGGTTTATGTTCTATGTTGAGTCTTCAGGGTTTACGAAGGTCGTGGCTCCGTAGAAGCCTTCGCCTATGTCAAATAATTTAACATAACATTAGCTCTAGGCTACATAAATGAAGTTTACCATTGCGAATATGAACTTTGAAAGGGGCATCTCGGTTAAGGTAGGGTTCTATCAACTGGCATAACTGTTGAATAGGAGGAGTATTAGGCAGGTTATTATTTCTTCAGGAATTTTTTTTAATTCCTTTCATTTCTTTACATAATTTTATTTACAGAAGGTTATCAAGGATTTACAAGAGTTAACTTTCTAGCAAGAGCGCCGCCCTTAGCCGGTGAATATGTAGGGGATCTGTGTGATCATAAACCACTAGATCATTTAACTCTTCATTGTCAATAGGCGTGGCGTAAATAAATATGTATACATGTTATCTTTAGAATAATTTTTAAGTTGTATATATATTAGTATTTAAATTTCTTTTTTGTTTTTAACTTAATATGAACAGTTGCTAATTTTTATTAAATTGTCCCAAATAAATTAGACTAATTAAAACTTAGGTTGCATGCTGGTACAAATAAATACTGATTTTTATTAAACTAAAATTATAATTTTCGATTTAAACCATTTCTGTGTACAATGCTAATGGTTTACGATTTCGAATATAATCTTAGTAAAGCCGATTGCGTATAATTTAACTTGATCAATGTTTGGATAGTTTTATGTACTGAAATCTCGTGAGATTTCGACCTGAAATGCAGGTAAGATATCCTATTAAATGATTTAACGATAATAGTGTAATATTCTAAATGGAAAATTGATTTCCAATGATGTATTTAAACACGACGTAATCTATCTTTTTTTTCTTGTTTACATTTTATAATTGGTGATACTTTTGAAACGGATCTTATTACAGAAGAATGTGGAAAGCATTAACTGTTTAAAGTTTTTTTTTATCATGGCATACTGTGTTTACATGGCAAGTCGAACTGAAATGCATGCAAAATATCCTATTAAAAGATTTAATGGTAATGGTGTAATATTCTAAATGGAAAATTGATTTCCAATGATCAATTTAAACAAAACATACACAAATCGATTTTTTTTGCAGTTTCAAAAGAATACTGAATATGTGTACATATATAATGTAAGAATTTTTTTTCCTGTTAAAATTTTAAAATTGGTGATATTTTTGAAACGGTATCTTATTAAAGAAGAATATGAAAAGCACTAACTGTTTAAAGTTTTTTAAGATGACAAACTGAGTTTGCATGGCAAGTCGAACTGAAATGCATGTAAGATATAATATTAAATTATTTAATGATAATTGTGTAATTTTCTAAATGTAAAGTTGTTTTCCAATAATCCATTTAAACAAAACGTACACAAATCTAACATTTTTTTATGTCTTAAATAAATACTGAATATGTGTACCATAATTGTAAGGTATTTTTTTCTTATTTACATTTTTAAATTGGTGATACTTTTTAAACGGATATTGTTAATAAAGGTAGTTGAAAGCATTGACAGTTTTTTATAATTAAATACCGAATTCGCATGGAAAGTCGAATTGAAATTAATGTAAGATATCCCATTCAATGATAATGGTGTAATATTCTAAATGGAAAATTGGTTTCCAATGTTCCATTTAAACAAAACGTAAACAAATGTACCTTTTTTTTTTTAGGTTTTAAATGAATACTGAATATGTGTACCATAATTGTAAGGTATTTTTTTCATATTTACATTTTAAAATTGGTGATACTTTTGAAACGGATATTGTTAATAAAGGTAGTGGAAAGCATTAACAGCTTTTTTTATAATGAAATACCGAATTCGCATGGAAAGTCGAATTGAAATGAATGTAAGATATCCTTTTCAATGATAATGGTGTAATATTCTAAATGAAAATTGGATTCCAATGTTCCATTTAAACGTAAACAAATATAACTTTTTTGCGGTTACAAAAGAATACAGAATAAACTGTCCCTTAACCGTAAGATTTTTTTATTTTTTTTATAATTGGTGATACTTTTGAGAAGGATATTATTAACAAAAAATAGGGGGAAGCATTAACTGTTAAAAGTTTTTTATTGTGAAATACTGAATTTGCATAGAACGTCGAACTGAAATTCATGTAAGATATCTTATTAAATGATTTAATGGTAATGGTGTAATATTCTAAATGTGGAAAATTGGTTTCAAATGATATATTTACAAAACGTACACACGTACTTTTTTTCTGTTTCAAAAGAATACTGAATTATGACATACTGAATTCGCATGGAAAGTCGAACTGAAATGCATGTAAGATATCTTATTAAATGATTTAATGGTAATGGTGTAATATTCTAAATGTGGAAAATTGGTTTCAAATGATCTATTTACAAAACGTACACACGTACTTTTTTTCTGTTTCAAAAGAATACTGAATTATGACATACTGAATTCGCATGGAAAGTCGAACTGAAATGCATGTAAGATATCTTATTAAATGATTTAATGGTAATGGTGTAATATTCTAAATGTTTAAAATTGGTTTCAAATGATCTATTTACAAAACGTACACACGTACTTTTTTTCTGTTTCAAAAGAATACTGAATTATGACATACTAAATTTGCAAGTAAAATCGAACTGAAATTCATTTAAGATATCTTATTAAATGATTTAATGGTAATGGTGTAATATCCTAAATGTGGAAAATTGGTTTCAAATGATCTATTTACAAAACGTACACACGTACTTTTTTTCTGTTTCAAAAGAATACTGAATTACGACATACTGAATTTGCATGGAAAGTCAAACTGAAATGCATGTGAGACATTTAATGTTTTTATATTTTTAAACATGATAAAATAATTCATTTAGTACGCATTTTAAGTAATCCAAAAATATATCTAAAACAGTGTAATCCCAAATCAGGTGGATTGGCCACAATGTTACCGCTGCAATTGAGACTATATAAAAAAATTAATTAAAAAACGATTTATTTTAAAATTTACAAATGGACATGGAGCAATTTAGAAACACAAAATACCCTCCGTTCTTTTAATCATATACAGATTCGGAAAATGCATGCATGCCCAAGATCACTTAAGCACTCCGTACTAACTCACGTACAGCCAGCCTGTAAAACCAGGCATGCAAATTACTCCCACTTTTACCTGGAAATCATCCCCAAATGTAAATGCCGGGAGAATCTGGGTTTCTTCAATCGCGATCGCATTCCAGAGAATGCATTCCCGTAATGTTTAAACATGAGATTTCCCTATCTTGGGTGTATTGAATTTTCAAAAGCGCAATATAGATGTACGGGTAGATTGCGAGATTCTGATAAGAATATACTCCGTAGGATAGGAGAAATATTGACTGAGACACGGGTGTTTCAGGCGGTGACTGTTGAATGTATGCAAATGTGATGTTGACAGTAAAAGATCCATATTTGATGTATTTTATAGCTTCCAATTTTCGAATTGTTTAACTATGTAACGTTCTTAAATAAACCTCCTTTATTAAAAGGGGATATGTTACAAAATTCAGATTTTTCAGGAGAGATTAAAAGGTTGTTACCACTTCAATTGTAGTGGTCACAAACTAAAGAAAATAATTCGGATAGGGGAGGTTAAAAGGTGTACCACTTCAATTGTAGTGGTCACAAACTAAAGAAAATAATTCGGATAGGGGAGATTAAAAGGTGTACCACTTCAATTGTAGTGGTCACAAACTAAAGAAATTAATTCGGATAGGGGAGATTAAAAGGTGTACCACTTCAATTGTAGTGGTCACAAACTAAAGAAAATAATTCGGATAGGGGAGATTAAAAGGTGTACCACTTCAATTGTAGTGGTCACAAACTAAAGAAAATAATTCGGATAGGGGAGATTAAAAGGTGTACCACTTCAATTGTAGTGGTCACAAACTAAAGAAATTAATTCGGATAGGGGAGATTAAATGGTGTACCACTTCAATTGTAGTGGTCACAAACTAAAGAAAATAATTCGGATAGGGGAGATTAAAAGGTGTACCACTTCAATTGTAGTGGTCACAAACTAAAGAAATTAATTCGGATAGGGGAGATTAAATGGTGTACCACTTCAATTGTAGTGGTCACAAACTAAAGAAATTAATTCGGATAGGTGAGATTAAATGGTGTACCACTTCAATTGTAGTGGTCACAAACTAAAGAAAATAATTCGGATAGGGGAGATTAAAAGGTGTACCACTTCAATTGTAGTGGTCACAAACTAAAGAAATTAATTCGGATAGGGGAGATTAAATGGTGTACCACTTCAATTGTAGTGGTCACAAACTAAAGAAATTAATTCGGATAGGTGAGATTAAATGGTGTACCACTTCAATTGTAGTGGTCACAAACTAAAGAAAATAATTCGGATAGGGGAGATTAAAAGGTGTACCACTTCAATTGTAATGTTCACAAACTAAAGATAAAAGCTCGGATAGTTGTATGTAACGTTCGTAAATGAACCGGTATTTGTAAAAAGGGAATATGTTACAAAACTCAGATTTTTTAGGAGAGATTAAAAGGTACACTTCAAAGGTACACTTCAATTGTAGTGGTCACAAACTAAAGAAAATAATTCGGATAGGAGATATTAAAAAGTGTACCACTTCAATTGTAGTGTTCACAAACTAAAGAAAAAGTTCAGAAAATACATTATAAAGTTTTATTCATGAAAAAGTTAAAAATGAGTGACTAATAGAAAAATAATAGAAAACATAATTTTACAAACAAAATTATTTAATTTTGTTATAAAACTTCAAAAATAATTTATAATATTGTAAAAGAAAGGTTTTTGTTATGAAAAAGTAAAAAGTGAATGACAAATGAAAAAAATAATAGAAAACATAATTTTACGAACAAAATTATTAATTTTTTATTATAAAGCTTCAAAATGCTTTTGAATATTTTAACAAAAAATTTTTGTTATGAAAAAGTTAAAAATAAGTGACAAATGGAAAAATAATAGAAAGCATAATTTTAAAAACAAATTTATTTATTATAAAACTTCAAAAGTACATTATTATGTTATAAAAGAACAGTTTTTTTTATGAAAAAATTAAAAATGAGTGACAAATGTAAAAATTAAAAATGAGTGACAAATGTAAAAATAATAGAAAACATAATTTTACGAACAAAATAATTTTTTAATTCTTATAAATTTTCAAAAATACTTTATAATATTTTAAAAGAAAATTTGTTGTTATTAAAAAGTTATAAAATGAGTGATAAATGGAAAAATAATAGAAAACATAATTTTATGAACAAAATTATTTATTTTTTATTATAAAACTTCAAAAGTACTTTAGCATGTTATAAAATAACAGTTTTTTATGAACAAATTAAAAATGAGTGACAAATGGAAAAATAATAGAAAAATATTTTTACGAACACTTTTTTTTTTCTGTGAAACTTCAAAATACTTTATAATGTTATAAAAGAAAAATTTGTGTTATGAAAAAGTTAAAAATGAGTGACAAATGGAAAATAAAATCAATCATCAGCCTCACATGTCACCTTTTTTTACATAGTTTCGGATATTAGACCGGCCATTTCTCTCATTTAGGTAACTTCATAGAATCTGCTTTTTACACAGTATGTGTGTCTGGATATAAAAGTATACTTCCGCTAATAAAATTATTTTTCGAAAAGATTTCACATATCCCCTTTTTAAAATTCCGATTCAAATGCCATTTAACTCACAATTAACAATCATCCAATAAAAAAATGAAAACAACGGTGAATTCATTAAATTAACTACATTTAATTTCTCAGTGAGTACATTTCTTTGCAAACGATTGTTTATTGTTTTTACCTAAGTTTAATTAGCGTTTATTTGTTCTTGTATTTTGCATTTTTTTAATATATTCTCATAATGTATAATTGTTCGTGTATTTTGTATTTTTCCAATATATTCCCATAATGTTTTATTACTGATGTATTTTTGAAATTATTTCCATAATGTTTAATTGTTCGTGTATTTTGTATTTTTCCAATATATTCCCATAATGTTTAATTATTCGTGCATTTTGTATTTTTTAAATATATTCCCATAATATTGAATTGTTCGTGTATTTTGTATGTTTTAATATATTTTCTCAATGTTTAATTATTCGTGTATTTTGTATTTTTTAATATATTCCCTTAATGTATAATTGTTCGTGTATTTTGTATTTTTCCAATATATTCCCATAACGTTTAATTATTCGTGCATTTTGTATTTTTTAAATATATTCCCATAATATTTAATTATTCGTGTATTTTGTATTTTTTAATATATTCCCTCAATGTTTAATTATTTGTGTATTTTGTATTTTTTAATACATTCCTATAATGTGTAATTGTTCGTGTATTTTTTTATATATTCCCATAATGTATAATTGTTCGTGTATTTTGTATTTTTCCAATATATTCCCATAATGTTTAATTGTTCGTGTATTTTGTATTTTTTTAATATTCTCCCATACCGTTTTTGCTGAGGATACGTTGGAGTCTAAAACAGAATAAAATGTGCGTGGATCTTAAGTCACAGATCTTGAAAAATAAATATGTGGTAAGAAACTAGCGATTATTTTGTGAACTGATGAATAAATGCAAATCGATATTTAAAATAAAAGTTTCATAATTTCATGTATTTTTTAATTACTTACTGTCGAACTTAATCTAAAGTTTCTTTCCAATCATAAATGGCAATAAGTTTGTACTCCTGACCGGGAAACATAACAATAATAATTTCTACATTTTTTTAAAATTAATTACTAGAGCGTGCATTTAAAGAACATATTTTATATTTAAATAACTAATTTTATTTATTTTAATTAATTTCGAATTATATACTATTAGAATGTGACGTTTTTCTTGAATTTTTTTTTAAACATTACTAATTTCAAAATATTATATTAATATATTTATCGGCAAATGTATGATGTTTAAATCAATTTGTGAGCTTATTTTCAAAATGGAACATTTTTCTGATTGGAATTCAAAAGCCGAAACGAACGTAAAGTGCTTTGCGACGAGTTGAAGCGATTCACTTCTAAATGTAGAAAAGGGACTGAATCGCTTGAATTTCGTCGCCAAGCAACGTGCACTGGAAATCTTTCAGGAAAATGTTCGCCTTTGAAAATTATCCCTTTAATAATCCCTTTAATTGAAACATATCTGAATAACAAGAAGCATCCATTTCAGAACGAACGCAAGGCGAAATCCATACACGGAAATCAATGATGAAATGAGTATTTTAACGTATTTCAGAACTATTGGAATGATCGTTTGATCTTAATGATGTTAAACACGATATCGAAGCAATGATCAATGATGCTTCTCTGCAGTTTCAAATGTTCTAAACTCTATTATCAAGGAATCGTATTCTACCGCACATGTTAAGGACATTTTACTTAAAAGAGATAATATGCAATGGATATTAGTAAAATAGGTTTTAGAATAAAAAAAGCTAAGCTCATAATATTCTTTCTAAAAAAAAACAAATTATATTAACGAATTTATGTCGAATATTTATGAAAATTTAACGCAGAAAACCTATTTTGAATATTTTTATTAATGTGTTTTTCTTGTACATTTTATACTAATCTAATACATTTATAACCTATTTTCTATAAATAAAAAGTATTCTTTTTAGGTTTTGTAGGGGAGAAACAACTTACAGTTTGTGTAGAAAATATAACAAGCGCGAGTATTACCGAGTAAATGATTACATCGTTTAATTATCATTTTTATTTAAAAGTGTGGGTTATAATAGCATTAACGTGTTATGCTGGATTTAAAAATATAATCTAAACACACAAAGCTTACACTCATCATTCAGTGTAAAGGCCATAAACATGCATAAAGCAGGATATTAGTGTAAGTGATGAACAAACACACACAAAATATTTAATTTTAAAAATAATTCAATTTCTTTTACTAACTGGTAGTAACACATATTTAAAACTAAATTTTAAACCTTTTATTTTATAAGTTAGTCAATTTGATTTGTACAATTTGTTTTTATGTTGTCTGGATATAAACTGGAAATGAATGAATCTTCAGTAAACGGTTTTTATACCACTATGATAGAGTAAATCTACAAATAAATAAAAATATAAACATGTGTGTTTTGTTTATTGGTATCGTTTTTATATATAGAATGGAAGATTTGTTATTGAAAATTTATTCATTTTATACTTTACTGCTATATATTTTGACACCATAAGTTGAATTCTTATTAAGTTTGTTACCATTTTGATAATTTAAATTACATAAGGATATTTTAAAGTTTGGTTATTCACATTTTCGAAATAAAAGTGATTATGGCTTTCAATACCAAATTTATTTATTTTTTTAAAATATTGAAAGGAATGACAAGGTTTACAGTTACAAGAATTAACTTGAACTTTCCCGAATTTTTGAGTTAAAAACATATAAATACAAGTATTTACGAGTGCACTGTTAAAATTACGTACTCGAAAATAAGTAAAATGTACTCATTTTTGAGTACATTCGATGTTTATAATGGCTCCGAATACATCAGTTTCAATATTGGAAGACATATACTTCAAAATAAGTACAATGAGCAAATATATGTAGATACTTAATTACATAGGCTGCCTTCATGAATCACTTTCAATAAATATCGACAATTGCGACCACGTCATATCGGGAATCGAATCCAGATCCTTAGGCACCGCATTCTAGAGCCTCATCCGTTCAACTGCCTGGGCAACTTGAGGAAGTTAAAAACAGAATGAATGTTCAAAAGATTTGCCAAAAAATGGAAAGTAAGAAAATTGGATTGTAATAACTCAGTTTCTATTTAAGGAATCGATATTAAATAATGAGGGAAAACCATCTTCTGAACAACTATTTTAAGTTTGTCATGTTTTATTAAGATCGCTTGAACAGAAGCTGGGATTGGCAACATTAAATCACACTGCTCATTTTTGAAAAAGTATGATTACTTAAATTTGAGTACGTCATCGCTCATTTACGATGCAATTGTACTTAAAGAAAAACGAGTAGGTTCAGGTATTAATTTTTAAGTACCTTTTTTTTCACAGACTATAATCTCAGTAAGATCTGAGTGGTGCATTAGTTCTTTAAAAAAAAAATTTTTTGGCATTTATTGAGCGATACTATTTATTTTTGTTTGTTTCTTGAAAGGAACTCTTTTGTATTTTGAATACTTCGAAAGAAGATAACGTGGAACGTTATAAAAGAAAATACAAAAATTCTATTTCCACTTTTTCTAATTATGGGGAATTATCAAAATTTGAGGTGGGGAAGAATACCAAAATCCAGTTCACGTGTTTTCAAAATAATTCTTTGATTTCTCCTGCAATTTAGTCAAACTATGACTTACATACAATAAAAAAAAATTACATATAAATGAGTACCTAGACTTACTCGTTTTTCTTTGAGTAGAATTGCATCGTAAATGAGAGACGACGTACTATTTAAGTAACCGTACTTTCTCAAAAATGAGCAGTATGGTTTAATATTGCTAATATCAACTGCTGTTCAAGCTATCTTCACAAACCGACCTGACAAACTAAAAATTGTTGTTCAGAAGATGGTTATCCACATAATTTGATGTCGCTTAATTAAATGGAAACTTATTACAACTCAACTATCTTTCTTCCCATTCTTTTGGCACACCTTTTTAACATTTGTTCTGTATATAACTTCTTCAAGTCGCCCTGGTAATTTAACTGATAAGGCATTGGACTGCGGTGATGAAAATGTTCCCAGTTAGTCTTGGTTGTAATTGTTGATATTTATTGAAAGTGATTTATGAAGACAGCCTATGTATGCAAGCAACTGCTCTTTTTAAATTCATTTAACTCATATTTTTAAATACATGCCTTCTTTAAAATTGAAACTTATGTATTCGGAGCCATGATAAGCATCGAATGTACAAAAAATTAGTACATTTTACTTATTTTGAATACTTTTTTTTAACAGTGTACTTTCAATACTTCGAACAAATATAACTTGAATCATTGAAAATTAAAATTCGAAAATTCTATTTCCGTTTTTTCTTGTTATTGTGGTGAATTATGAAAATTTGCTGGGAGAGGACACCAAAATCCAGTTTGCGCGAGTCAAAATTTGTTCTTAGGTATCTCCTGCAATTATCAAAATAGTAAGAATACCAAAATCTAATTTGCATGAGTCTAAAAATGTTCTTACGTATCTCCAGCAATTATCAAAAGAGTAAGAATACCAAAATCTGGTTTGCGTGAGTCTAAATATGTTCTTACGTATCTCTTGCAATTATCAAAATAGTAAGAATACCAAAATCTAATTTGCATGAGTCTAAAATTGTTCTTACGTATCTCCTGCAATTATCAAAATAGTAAGAATACCAAAATCTAATTTGCATGAGTCTAAAAATGTTCTTACGTATCTCCAGCAATTATCAAAAGAGTAAGAATACCAAAATCTGGTTCGCATTAGTCTAAAAATGTTCTTAGGTATCTCCAGCAATTATCAAAAGAGTAAGAATACCAAAATCTGGTTTGCGTGAGTCTAAATATGTTCTTATGTATCTCCTGCAATTATCAAAAGAGTAAGAATACCAAAATCTGGTTTGCTTGAGTCTAAAAATGTTCTTAGGTATCCCTGCAATTATCAAAAGAGTAAGAATACCAACATCTGGTTCGCATTAGTCTAAAAATGTTCTTAGGTATCTCCTGCAATTTTCAAAAGAGTAAGAATACCAAAATCTGGTTTGCTTGAGTCTAAAAATGTTCTTAGGTATCCCTGCAATTATCAAAAGAGTAAGAATACCAACATCTCGTTCGCATTAGTCTAAAAATGTTCTTAGGTATCTCCTGCAATTTTCAAAAGAGTAAGAATACCAAAATCTAGTTTGCATGAGTCTAAAAATGTTCTTAGGTATCCCTGCAATTATCAAAATAGTAACAATACCAACATCTGGTTTGCATTAGTCTAAAAATGTTCTTAGGTATCTCCTGCAATTTTCAAAAGAGTAAGAATACCAAAATCCAGTTTGAGTGAGTCTAAAAATGTTCATAGATATATATCTCCCGCAATTCAGTCAAACAATGACTTAGAAAACTAAATTAATTTTTATATTTACATATTAAAGTTAAAATTAAAGTTTGTTCACCACCAAACTAAGCAGCGCATGCAAGGACGAACAGAAAGGATAAATGTATACCAAAAACATATCCACAGCAGGAAAGGACCAGACGCACACTTAGACAAATGGAGTTGCTCCTCTGCCTTACCGTACGTCGTTACCGCAAACAACATTCTCCTGCAAGTACTCCTTCTTTAAAACATCCACCTCCGTACGAAAAACAAACAAAAAAACAAACAAAAAACACGCACTTAAAAAAATTCGAATTCTGCAAAAACACACACTTCAACTTCAATCCGAGACAAACAATGCACTTTAGTCACGCGGTGGAATACAAATCCAAGGTAAGATGGAAGTTGAAGTCATTTTTTTTTCTTATGATAAGTCCGCGAAGTATATCCAAAGTGCTGGCGAAGAAAATCTGTTCGATTTATCCAGAGCATATGGAAACATCCTAGGGAAAAAGGTTCGCGCGAACCGCTCACGGCTGGAGTTCTGAACAGTGGGTAAGACGCAGACGAGAGAACGAGAGCTTCGTTTTCTCCGCCAGGGGGACGTTGGCGTTTATCTTCCATCCAAGACCACTTTCTATTCGGGATATTCAGATAAAGAAGCAATAAAAATTGGCTCGTTGGGCGTTGCATTAAAGACAAACGAATAGGGTGCAATTGCACTTAAAGTACTGCAACGATGATTAATTATGTGTTCTAAAAAAGGTTAAAATTGAGTATTACTCAAAGAAGAGAGAAAGTTGAGTCTTTGGACTCTTAGTAGTGACTCTCACTCACTCCAAAATAACAAGCTGTTCTTTTGATCGCTGTTCTTTCAAGTGAAAAAGAACGGCATGTTCTTTTACATTACAAATTTTTTATTTCGTAAAAGAACTGCCTGTTTTTTTACATCATTACAAAATATTTTATTTCGTAAATGACGGCCTGTTCTTTTACATTTCAAAGTATTTTATTTCGTAAAAGAACTGCCTTTTCTTTTACATTACAAAATATTTTATTTCGTAAAAGAACGACCTTTTTTTTTATATTACAAAATATTTTATTTCGTAAAAGAACGGCCTGTTTTTTTACATTACAAACATTTTTATTTCGTAAAAGAACTGCCTGTTTTTTTACATCATTACAAAATATTTTATTTCGTAAATGACGGCCTGTTCTTTTACATTGCAAAGTACTTTATTTCGTAAAAGAACTGCCTGTTCTTTTACATTACAAAATATTTTATTTCGTAAAAGAACGACCTTTTTTTTTATATTACAAAATATTTTATTTCGTAAAAGAACGGCCTGTTTTTTTACATTACAAAATTTTTTATTTCGTAAAAGAACTGCCTGTTTTTTTACATCATTACAAAATATTTTATTTCGTAAAAGAACGGCCTGTTCTTTTACATTGCAAAGTATTTTATTTCGTAAAAGAACTGCCTGTTCTTTTACATTACAAAATATTTTATTTCGTAAAAGAACGACCTGTTTTTTTTTACATTACAAAATATTTTATTTCGTAAAAGAACGGCCTGTTCTTTTACATCACAAAATATTTTATTTCGTAAAAAAACGGCATGTTTTTTTACATTACAAAATATTTTATTTCGTAAAAGAACTGCCTGTTTTTTTACATCATTACAAAATATTTTATTTCGTAAAAGAACGGCATGTTCTTTTACATCACAAAATATTTTATTTCGTAAAAGAACGGCATGTTCTTTTACATCACAAAATATTTTATTTCGTAAAAGAACGGCATGTTCTTTTACATCACAAAATATTTTATTTCGTAAAAGAACGGCATGTTCTTTTACATTACAAAATATTTTATTTCGTTAGCTTGTTCTTTTTTAAACTTAAGTGTGACATCTTAAGTGTGACATCACCTAGGTTTCAACATATTTTATTAACCCTTTGCACTCAAGTGTAGTCTTTAAATCATCAAAATAACGACGTGTTACTGTTTTCTCTGTTCTTCAAAATTAATTAGAACAACATTTTCTTAAGTGACGGCGGGTGGCCAGAATCCCATTTTAAAATCAAACACCTGCCTTCTAAAGGTTAAAATGTAATTCTTGAAACTTGAAAAGAAATCATTTTTGTCATCTGGAAGTATCAAGTATGTTGTTCTAAAACTTTCTTCATATTGAAATTCCTCACAACCCTTGTTTTAAAAAAAAAAATTGAAAAGGTTCTTAAACCTATACTTTTTATCTACCACTAAATTTTTAAATATTAATTTTATATAGGTTTAAATATTTCTGTTATGTCGTGTGTTTTTGTTGTTATATTGTGTGTTTTTGTTGTTATTTTGTGTGCCTTTGTTGTTATTTTGTGTGATTTGTTAATATTATGTTTTGTTGTTATTTTGTGTGGTTTGTTAATATTATGTTTTGTTGTTATTTTGTGTGATTTGTTAATATTATGTTTTGTTGTTATTTTGTGTGATTTGTTAATATTATGTTTTGTTGTTATTTTGTGTGATTTGTTGTTATGTAGTGTGCTTTTGTTTTTATTTTGTGTGATTTGTTGTTATGTAGTGTGCTTTTGTTTTTATTTTGTGTGATTTGTTGTTATGTAGTGTGCTTTTGTTGTTATTTTGTGTAATTCGTTGTTATTATTTTGTGTGCCTTTGTCGTTATTTTGTGTGCTTTTGTTGTTATTTTGTGTGCTTTTGCTGTTATGTTGTATGCTTTTGTTGTTAAGTTGTGTGCTTTTATCTTTCATTTATATGATACTTATTGTTATCCTACCTGTCCCGTTTTGACAATGTCGTGCCCAACTCTTCGATATTTTTTAAATTCCGATGCCTTGGGGTACTCATTCGAATTGGGTGAGTAAATCTTTTCGAACAAGCACCCAGTTTCTACACAAGATCCTATAAGTATAGCAACAACATTATTATAAACTTGAAAAGTCGTATTTTTAATTCAGATGTTATTAACATGTAATCCTTGAATTATTTATAGATAGATGTTTGAAGGGTTGCAGATATCGCGTATTATTCTTAAATATTTTCACATAAATCGATCCATGTTGTAAATGCATCTCATATTGATTTATACTCCCTGTAGCAAAAACACACACATGAAAACAATATTTGAAAAGAGACAGTTTCTAAACTCGTGATTGACACATCAAACTGATAATAATCAAGAATCTTTTCTCGCAAACAAGAAAAATACGTCGCTGAAAAAAAGCACCTTTTTGGAAATGTGGGTAATTTATTATGGCGGACAGATACTGTTGTTTTTCATGGCTACGAAGTTTACCTTCTTGTTTGCTCTTTCTTGCCTTTTATTTTACCTTTGCGTCTCTTTAATAATATGTTCCGCATTGATTTTTTTAGTTAACCCTTGACTACGAACTTTCGGAAACTTCCGTGGAAAAGTTTGTTTTCTGGCACAGAGGTTTTTTTAGCGGAAAAGATTAGACCGGATATTTTTATTTATCAGTTGGTTAATATTCATAAAAAGTGGTACTTTGGAAATTTTATTTGCTTAAGGGTACAGTCAAAGGGACTTTCAAAATAGTAACAAACCTTCGCAATTATGATTATTTCATTTTTTATATAAATAACACTGTCGATTATATTTATAAGCACAACTATACAAATGTTCCGTAAATGCATTTTTCGAAAAAAAAAAAATTTCATTAATATTCCTTTTAGGAAAATGCATTTTTCTCATTTTGTTAAATTTGAACTTTGAAATATTCCATGGTATTAGTTTTTTGTGTAAAAACTTGTAAAGTTTTTAAAAAAAATATATGCTTATAGAATATTATTTTTGCATGTTTATCGCATGCAAGTTGAATAAGGATTTTTATATTATGAATATTGTTTGGAAATATCTATATTTTAATGGAAATCTAAAACGTTCAATTTAAAAAAAAAATGTTTTTTATCCATTCCAAAAAGTAGTACATTTTACTTATTATTGAACTGTGTAGTACAAATTACTTATTATTGAATACCCATTTGTAACAGTCTAGTACATTTTACTTATCATTGAATACCTATTTTTAACAGTGTAGTACATTTGACTTATTATTGAATACCTATTTTTAGTACATTTAACTTATTATTGAATAGTTTAGTACAATTTACTTATTATTGAATACCCATTTTTAAAATTGTAGTACCTTTTACTTATTATTGAATACCTATTTTTAACAGTGTAGTACATTTTACTTATTATTGAATACCTATTTTTAACTGTGTAGTACATTTGGCTTATTATTGAATACCTATTTTTAACAGTGTAGTACATTTTACTTATTATTGGACAGTGTAGTACAATTTACTTATTATTGAATACCCATTTTTTATCTGTGTAGTACATTTGACTTATTATTGAATACCTATTTTTAACAGTGTAGTGCATTTTACTTATTATTGAATACCCATTTTTAAAAGTGTAGTACATTTTACTTATTATTGAATACCTATTTTTAAAAGCATAGTACATTTGACCTATTATTGAATACCCATTTTTAAAAGTGTAGTACATTTTACTTATTATTGAATACCTATTTTTAAAAGTGTAGTACATTTGGCCTATTATTGAATACCCATTTTTAACAGTGTAGTACATTTTACTTATTATTGAATACCCATTTTTAAAATTGTAGTACATTTTACTTATTATTGAATACCTATTTTTAAAAGTGTAGTACATTTTACTTATTATTGAATACCTAGTTTTAACGGTGTGGTGGCTCGTTTATTTTCGAATAGTTTAAAGCAGTTTTGATTGCCTTCGTGCATCGTGAATGATTTAGAATTTCTAACATGAAATTCTCAAAATTCTAATAAACAGACTCATTTGAAGCCACTGACGATGCTGCGTATTCCGCTTCGAGGTGTTTACAAAGATACACATTGTTATGTTCTACAATCCAGTATTGTTATGTTATGTTCATTGTTATGTTCTACAATCCAACTCCCACTGAAAATCTTGAAAATGTATTCACTGTTCGACTTGCGATCTGTTTTGTCGATGATCCAATTTGCATCCACGAATCCGATAAGTTATTCAGAATTTCCACCAGCAGTAGTATCATTAGGATCACCAATTTTCAGTTGCTAGTTAGAGAATACCCCATTTTATATCTGTCCAATTGACTTTAGAAGATTTGCGGAATTTTCTACTCACTATTGATTCGGCTGCGGATATGTCAGGTTTTGTGCAATTTGAGATATAAAACAGAGTAGTCATTGCATATATATATATTGGGGATTATTTTTAAACTGCTTTGGTTTGGTTAATTAACGCCCCACTAGAGCTGCACAGTGGGTTATTGGCGACGGTTCGGGGTCTATCTCGAAGGAAAGACCCGGAAACACATACACATTCACACACACATTCATGCATGTACCTCGTTATTTTAGAACCATGGTTAGATGACGAGGAAACACCTGAACTGGCACCCAACGTCTTTAATAGACGTCGGGACTTTGCACCCCTATCGGATTTATCGTGCACCAGTCCCGTGTACACGCCAGTATAATTTTTGAGGATGTTCAAGACGACTTTTCTAGTATTTTGTAGCGAAGCTGGCAATCCTCCGATCACAAGAAAATTACTAAGAAGACCCCTTTAACCGCTCGGCCACGGAGGCCTCTATTTTTCAACTGAGAATCGACTATTTGAATACTGTAAAACATATGTTCTATCATGCGATTAACATAGGAATTTTTGGTGTCTTGAGAATATCCCATCTACATTGCGCTTTACATTGATTCCTAGATAAAAAATGAAGGAAATTGAAAGAAAATATCAAAATTATTTTCTGATTAAAATAATTTATAGATATCAAAAAATATCCGTAAATTGTAGAGATATCATATTTATTTTATGATTTTTGATATACACTCAAACATGTTTTTGTGCGGTCTTTTTTTGTGTGAATTTTTTGTGTGAGGTATATGAAAATTTCAATCAAATTGGAACATAATTGATTATCTGGCTACCGAGACATGTACAAGCGTCTAGTGAAACAACAGTCGTCACAAAAACTGATCACTGACTACATGTAACTGAAAAAAAGTCAACTCTAAATGTGTGCGAGGTAGTATCTTCAAGTGACGAAAGCGATTTTGAATCAAGTTTGCGTATTGTCAGACTACGAAGGATAATGATTATACGTTAGGAAAAGTTTTGTATGTGTAAAATAAGTACATATGTAAATAAAATATTTAAAAACGTTTGCATGTGTATTTTCTAAATCAGATACAAAAAGGTTTGGCGATTCCAAGTAGCTGTCAAGCCTCGTGTCTTGATTTCGTTTAAAAAAGCAATTCCTAGTTATTTCGTGAGGTTTTGAGTTATTTTCTATGCGAGACTTTTTTTACGCGGTCCCTAACCACCGCATAAAAAAAAAAAAAATTAATTGTGTTGCGAAAACTATTTTTTATAGCTACTCGTGAAGTTTTGTGCGAATTTTTTTATGCGGTCCTTATCCACCGCACACAAACAGGTTTGAGTGTACTGTGAAAGTAAAGATACTTAAAAATTAGTGCATTTTGTTCAGTTATGTAAGAAGCAGCAATTGCTAACTCAATACCTTTCTGTCTGAGTTTTACCACTGAAATTTAAATGTATGCCATGCCAGTGCTTTGATTTTATATAACCAAATATATTTTCACACATGAAACATTCTTCTAGAAACATTTTCAAACATAAACTTTGATGCTTGGTAAAATAAACTAATCTATATTCACTAAAATAATCTTTCATGAGTATAAAATAATTTGCCGCCTAAATTTTGCTCTCAGGTTAACAGAAAATGCATTGAAAATGTCTTATATTAAGTTTTCAAAAATATACATGCAGTGGTTAGCATTACTGTATTAAACATATTACTTAAAGGAAATAAAATATTCAAATATATATATTTATCTGCCAGTTGAAAAGTTTAAATTATATGTATAAATAAATTACAAAAACAAACAATTAACCGATTTCATAATCAATTTTTTTCTGCAGATTTTGAGTAAGTGGATATCCATATATACAACAAAAAAAATTGAGATCGGACAATATTTTTTTTTAAACGGTCCGGTTAATTGAGAATTCAGGATAGTTAAATGCCGGAATTTTTTTTCAAATGGTTCCCAAGTGAAACATTCCATATCCAACAAAAAAAATTGTCCAAATATCTGAATTAGAACCGAAATCTTGCTCGAACATACAAAAAAAAATACATAACAGTCGAATGGATACCTTCTCTCCCTGGCGCGATTTGGCGGTTTTAATTTAAAGTTTCTGGTGGTTTTATTTTGGACTTTGGTTGGCTCGCTGTTCAGTTAGTGAAACAAAATTGAAGGGTTTGCTGCAAAAAGAATGCATCTACAACCTAGGAGAATTTGGAGTTACATGTACTATCTTGTGATAAAAAAAATTGTTCGTTTGGTACCAGAAAGATGTAGCTCCAATCGTTAGTTCTCGCGTTACTCAAGAAATGGAGATGTCTGTCTCATTAGTTTGTTGCAATATAAAGGTAGCTCCTGGAGCTACCACCATTTTTCCCCAAACGACTGACGTGCACTTATAAACAGTAGAGTTTTCGGTTCTTTTAATTTTTGTGGTTTTACCATGGACTACAACCAGACAATACAGCAGATGAGCCGGACGTTACAGACGGGGAGTGTGATGGTTAAAAATATAATTTTCTGTTTTGAAAGCCAAGTTATATGCTATATTTTCTTTAAATAAAATAATATAATAGTAAATTGTATTTTTTTGTAAAATATTTTTCATAGAGGTTTACAGAGCATCTATCTATTTGGGTGCAAGAAAGAGGTAGCTCCAACAATACAACATGTGCCACGTCATCTGGAAGATATATTTTTGAGTGAAAATACTATCATAATATGTAGGAACAATTAAGGTTTGGTTTGGTTTTATTAATAAACGTCGCACTAGAGCTGCACAGTGGGCTATTGGCGACAGTTCGGGGCCTATCTCGAAGGAAAGACCCGGGAACAATGCCTCGTATTTTTGAACCATGGTCAGATGACAAGGAAACACCTGAAAAGGCACCCAACGCCTTCAATAGACGTCGGGACTTTGGACCCCGATCAGATGTATCGTGCACCAGACCCGTGTACACGCCAGTATAATTTGTTGGATATTCTGGACGACTTTCTAGTATTTTTGTAGCGAAGTAGTCTAGTATTTTTTACTTTTCTTTGTCAAGTCCATCGCACGGATTCGGACCACCAATCCTCTGATTAGTAGCTGAACGCCTTATCCACTGAGCAACTGGGGCTCAGGAACAATTAAGAAGATTGATCAAAAAGAATATCTTGAATTAAAGAAATTTAAAATTTTCGAAAGGTTTTTACGGTTTTCTGCAAACTTGAATAATTGTAGCTACCACTTTTTTATTAAGCAAACCGATAAATTGTAATCGGAATATATTTTTTGACGTCCACTTTGAGGAAGGACCTCATCCGAATCCTAATAAGTTTGCTATTCCGAAGGGGGTGGGGATCCGAGAACAATGTCGGCAAGTGCCGCGTGCTTAATTGAGATTCTGTTCGCTTCCAGAATGTTCTAATAAGAACATGCCCTGAGGCCAATCCAATAGCACAAGGGCTGTCACGAAAGTTCGCTTACCGGTGCGGTCGTGATTAAAACACGGTAGGATTGTCGGAGATTTATGAGATTTGTTTCACAAAAGATTTCTGACGTCATTATGAAGTTTAGGTCAATGGGAGCAAAACATTTATATTTTATATTTAGGAATAGCAAAAATACTCGTTCTTTGCATTAGATTTATAAAAGGTTTGGTTTGGTTAATTAATGTGGCACTATAGCTGTACAGTGGGCTATTGGCGACGGTTCGAGGTCTATCTCGAAGGAAAGACCCGGGAACACATACACATTCATACATGCACCTCGTTATTTTAGATTAGTTTTGTTTTGTTAATTAACGTCGCACTAGAGCTGCACAGTGGGCTATTGGCGACGGTTCGGGGTCAATCTAGAAAGAAAGACCCGGGAACACATACACATTCACACACACATTCATACATGCGCCTCGTTATTTTAGAACCATGGTCAGATGACGAGGAAACACCTGAACTGCACCCAACGCCTTCAATAGACGTCGGGACTTTCGACCCCGGTCAGATGTATCGTGCACCAGTCCCTTATACACGCCGTTAATTTTTGCGAATGTTCTGTACGACTTAGATTTATAAAAGAGATGCACAAATGATATGGTTTGGTTTGTTTTGGTTAATTAACGTCGCACTAGAGTGCACAGTGGGCTATTGTCGACGGTTCGTGGCACACCTCGATTGGTTTTGGTTTGGTTTTTGTTAATTAACGTCGCACTAGAGCTGCACAGTGGGCTATTGGAGGCGGTTCGAACGATGCTTAGTATTTTTGAACCATGGTCAGATGACGAAGACATCACCTGAGCTGGAACCCAATGCCTTCAATAGACGTCGGGCTATGGACACCGATCAGATTTATCTTGCAACAGTCCCGTATTCACGCCGCTCATTTTTTGTGGATGTCCTGGACGACCTTCTAGTATTTTGGTAGCGAAGTTGGCAACCCTCCGATCGCAATATAACTACTTTTTTTTTTAACTATTCTTAGTCTAGTCCGTCGCACAGGTTCGAACCGGGAACCCTCGGATTCCCAGCTGACGCCTTATTCCACTCAGCCACGGAGACCGGCATACCTCGAAGGGAAGACCCTGGAACGATGCCTCGAATTTTCTAACCACGGTCAGATGACGAAGACAAACCTGATATGGTACTCAAAGAAAAACGAGTTCATTCAGGTACTCATTTGTAAGTACCTTTTTTTACAGTGTACCGAAGAGTTTCTTTCTAAAAACAAACAAAAATAGTAAAAAATGTAAACGTTAAGTAAATTTTGGAAAACTTCGAGATGGACTAACGCATTCCTAATATCTACTATCATACACTGTTGAAAAAAGGTACTTAAAAATCAGTACCTGAACCTACTCGCTTTCTTTAAATTCAATTGCAAAGTAAATTAGCGATGACGTACTCAAATTTAAGTAACCTTACTTTTTCAAAAATGAGCAATGTGATTTAATATTTCTAATATCACAGCTTCTGTTCAAGTGATCTTTACAAAACCCGACAAACTTATACTAGTTTAAGTTATACCCGACAAAGTTATAATATACCCGGGGACAGCCTAAGTTGAACCTGAAGCGGAAGCTATGATATGTATAAAATATTCAATTGCTTTAGGCCCAACTTAGGTTGTACCCGAGTACATTCTACTACGCAACCTCAATAGGCGTTAGGACATTGAACCCCGATCAGATTTCTCGTGCACCAGTCCCGTATACACGCCAGTATAATTTGTTGGATATTTTTTTAGATGACTTCTTAGTATTCTAGTAGCGAAGCTGGCAACCCCCGATCGCAAGATTACTACATTTTTACTTTTCGTTGTCAAGTCCATCAGTCGGGCTCGAACTCGCAATCATCTGATTACTAGCCGAAACGTCTTTATCCACATCCACTGGGCAACTGGAAGCCCACCGATATTTAAAAGCACCAGCCCTATTTATTATATGTAGGAAGTTTATGGGAAATACTTGGTGCAGGACCACCATTGAATAACCCTTGGTACCACAAACTTTATTTTCTTTTTATTTTGAGCCAATTACCTAACTTTTGAGTTATTTAATAGGTAATTGGTTACTTTCGAAAACTCCTGTTTTAACCAATTATAAACAAAAGCTATAAATATAAGATTGGTAACGGTTATATAAAATGTAAGTGCCTGTTATTATCGTTAAAGGTTGTGGTATAAAGTCTTTTCAGTTTGTCATATGAACTTGGTTAACGAAGCATATTTATTCGCTCAAAGACTCTTTCTAAAGGTTAATTTACAAGTATATTTTTTTCTAAAAGTGATATGTGAGAATTTCCCCATGCTAAAACCGATTCTTTTTCGAATTTCCTTTACTTTTGTTTAACTTTTGGCTTTGTTTGGTCGAACTATCAATAAAAGTCTTAAACCTGAGATAATGATTTGGATAAAAAATTAAAGCCGTAAATTATATTTTTACAGTGTTTCTCGGTTAACAAGGAAAAATTGGTTTTTATTTGAAATCGCGGCTAATGAACCATATTTATTTGGGATTGATTTATAAACCGCAGAGTATATCATTGGAAAGCTCAAGGTTGAATTTTGTCTAACGAACCATATTTATTGCAGATGAAGTATTTTCTTATGAAAGAAGTTTTAACATTAAAATATTAATGAAAGTATTTGATTTCTGACTCTTTAATAAAATTTATTGCATCTGTTCAAATATCAAACTATTTTTTTTTAATTTATAGTAATGTAGGAGTTTATTCTTATACGCTATTCTCTCATTTTGGTTCGAGTGTTCACTATAGTCCGATAGGTAGACTATCGGCGTCGCATGCAGAAGGTTCTCGGTTCGATTCCAAGTGACTGCTAAGTTTAACGCACTGCAATTGGTGACTCCCAGACAGCAGACCAACGCAACCTTCGAAACACACTTGTAACACCACATCGAATCAAATACCACAATTTCAACCACTGCCAACGTGATAACACTTCACGGCATCAACCATGGCCCATGTGAAAACACTTCACGGGTATCTCAATCATTCGTTCCTCCTTCCGACTCACTGCGAGGGGAATACTGTGGGGATCACTTAATATACCCGATGCTCCCACTTGGGCTCGAGTGATCACTTTAGTCTGATTGGTAGAGTATCGAAGTGTCATGCCGAAGTCCCTCGGTTCGATCCCGAGTGTTAGCCAAAAAGTGTGTAGATGATTTGATGATGACATGATTAATTTAGGTAGGAATGGAATTTGTAGTTTTATTTTATGACTTGCACTAATCAAAAGTAAGGCATCGATAAATTGGAGGATTGTCTATCAAATGGTGTAAGTTAAAAAAAAAATCAGGAAATGGACTGACACTAATTTCCATTACTAGATAGCTAAGATATTTAACAACCAAGTGGCTTAATTAGTGACCGAAATTAAGTAGGTTGCTCAATAATGAGTTTAAAGTCTTTCAATTTAACATTAAAGCCAAGATGTGTTACACATTGTACGCCCAAACTACATACAAACATTGTACACCTTTACATTGTACGCCCTTACATTGTACGTACATTGTACGCCCAAACTACATACAAACATTGTACACCCTTACATTGTACGCCCTTACATTGTACGTACATTGTACGCCCTTACATTTTACGTACATTGTACGCCCTTACATTGTACGTACATTGTACGCCCTTACATTGTACGTACATTGTGCGTACATTGCACGCCCTTACATTGTACGTACATTGTACGCCTTTACATTGTACGTACGTTATACGCCCTTACATTGTACGTACGTTATACGCCCTTACATTGTACGTACATTGTACGTACGTTATACGCTCTTATTGTACGTACATTGTACGCCCTTACATTGTACGTACAGTGTACACCCTTACATTGTACGTACAGTGTACGCCCTTACATTGTACGTACAGTGTACGCCCTTACATTGTACGTACAGTGTACGCCCTTACATTGTACGTACATTGTACGCCCTTACATTGTACGTACAGTGTACACCCTTACATTGTACGTACAGTGTACGCCCTTACATTGTACGTACAGTGTACGCCCTTACATTGTACGTACAGTGTACGCCCTTACATTGTACGTACATTGTACGCCCTTACATTGTACGTACATTGTACGCCCTTATTTTTTAGCTCTGTTTTTGGACTTACACCTATCCCCCCCTTTTACACTATAAGAAAACTATAATTATCTATAGCGTATAATGGAATGTCCAAGGAATTAATATTTTTAAATAATTTGTCATGAAATTAATTAGTTATTACATTCCACTATAATTTGTGAACGAACAAAGATATTAACCATTTAACCAAGCGGAAAAATAAATTTGAATATGCAACTAAATAAATATCACATATACATTGACTCAACGAAATCAAGAAAACAAAGTCTTATGAATTTAAAATACTCTGCATTTTTATTTAAAATCTCTATGAATATTTAAGATAAGCTTTAAGCATGTTGTAGGATATAAAGAGTAGAAACCTTTGAGTACAATGCATTCTTTACATTGTATAGAGAAGCAAGTTAAATATTTAACTTGCAGTTTCATAACTTTTCGGCGGATTTGAGCTTTGTTGTGTAGTAACGTTACAATAGCTTCAGGGTGGAAATTCCATTCAAATTTATTTTACTTTAAATTTTTATATTAAATGTCAAAATTCTTTTCTTATAGTATATACGGTTGAGCAAACACTAGTTTGCATGAAACCGCTTAAAGCAAAAACAATTTATTCAAAAAATAAAATGGATGGATGGATGGATGGACAGACAGACAGACAGACAGATAGATAGATAGACAGATAGACAGATAGATAGACAGATATATAGACAGATATATAGATTGATAGATAGATAGATAGACCGATAGATAATACGGTGTAAGACAAGGAATTAATTTAATTATCGGAAGATAAAAATTAATAATATGTGCTAAGGAAAGATCCAAATTGAAAATTGTAAGGCGTGCTCAGACGTGAAAGATACTTACTGTCTGACAGCTGATAAATTATACGAAAAACATGCTGAATCTTTACAAAAGAGACGATTTTGATATCGATATGTATAATATGACTTTCGCCCCTCCAAGATCACAGCCAATTGAAAAATTATGTAATATAACAATAATTCACCCAAAAATTTCATCATAATTTTTTGTATTTTTTAAATGCTAAGTTTTTTTAAAAAAAATATTTACATATTTTTGCAATTTTTTTTCACAGATGCTTTGAATATAATGCAACATAATTTACATTAAAAGTTTGTATACTACATGCATTTAATTTTTATATAAATAGTTATTTATAATAACATAAAAAGTTACATTGAAACTATTTTTTTTACTTTAGTCATTTTTTTATATAAAAAATTACTACTCATACAGCAAATTCGCCTGCCAATTTATATATTCACATATTATAAAATATGCTTAAATATTACAATTTATCCTTTAATAATTAAAAAACGGCTTAGAATTTCGAAAACTTAATAAACGATGAATTTTTCGTTCCTTGAAAATCATAATACATCATCCAGCATAAAAACGTAAATAATTCCTTAAATGACATAGATACAGTACTAGAATTTTGCAAACGTATTGAGAAAATTCCAAACTAAAATTGTAGCAAACAAAAAAACAAATGGTAACTTTACAATTTTTAAGGTCCTGTGTCACATCAATAATGTTCAAGCCATCTTCTGATCAAACCATCTTAACAAAGCGACCGCACACACTTAAAGTTTGGTTTCAGAAGATGCACACTTTCAGAAGGTGGTTTTGCACATTATTTGATGTCGATTGCTTGAATGAAAACTGAGTTATTACAACTCAATGATCTTACTTTCCATTCTTTTGGCACACCTCTTAAACAAGTCTTCCGTTAATAACTTTTTCACGTATCCCTGTTAGTACAACGGATAAAGAACTGGACTGCAATGCCTTAGGATCTGGGTTAGATTTCCGACTTGGTTGTAATTGTCGATATTTATAGAAAGTGATTTATAAAGGTAGCCTATGTAGAACAACTTCTACTCTTTTTATACATTGTGCTTATTTTTGAGTACAAGTCTTTTTCAAAATTGAAACTTATGTATTCAGAATGATAAGCATTGAATGTAATCAAAAATGAGTAGATTTTACTTTTTTTTGAGTACCTATTTTTAACAGTGAAAACCATTCTTTTGGCATACCTCTTAAACAAGTCTTCCGTTTATAACTTCTTCACGTCGCCCTGTTAGTACAACGGATAAAGAACTGGACTGCGATGCTTTAGGATCTGGGTTCGATTCCAGGCAAGACTTGGTAGTACTTGTCGATATTTATTGAAAGTAATTTATGAAGGTAGCTTATGTAGGGCAATAGCTACTCTTTTTATTCATTGTACTCATTTGTGATTACATGTAATATTCAAAATTGAAACTTATGTATTTAAAACAATGATAAGCATCGAATGTTATAAAAAATGAGTATATTTTACTTATTTTTGAGTGATATTTGAACAGTGTAATTACACTCAAACCTGTTTTTGTGCGGTAAATAGGGACCGTATAAAAAAACGCATAAAAAAATTCGCACAAAACTTCACGAGTAGCTATAAAAAATAGTTTTCGCAACACAATTAAAAAATATTTGTTTTATGTGGTGGATAGGAACCGCATAAAAAAAGTCTCACATAGAAAATAACTCAAAACCTTACGAAATAACTAGGAATTGCTTTTTTAAACGAAATCAAGACACGAGGCTTGACAGCTACTTGGAATCCCGCCAAACCTTTTGGAATCTGATTTAGAAAATACACATGCGAAAATTTTAGCATTTTTTTTTTACATATGTACTTATTTTACGCATACAAAACTTTTCAAAACGTATAACCATTATCCTTCGTAGTCTGACAATACGCGAACTTGGTTCAAAATCGCTTTCGTCACTTGAAGATACTACCTCGCACTCGTTTAGAGTTGACTTTTTATCCGTTACCATGTAGTCGGTGATCAGTTTTTGGGATGACTGTTGTTTCACTAGAAACTTGTATATGTCTCGGTAGCCAGGTAATCAATTATGTTCCAATTTGATTGAAATTTTCATCAACCGCACAAAAAAAATCGCACAAAAAAGGACGAATCATATCCATTTACCTACAGAAATAAAAACAGAAAAATCAATTTAATATTTCATCAGTTATATCACACAATTACGCAGTCACCCTAAAGTAAATTGCAATGGGTAACACCACTCAATTTCCCTCTCTCTATACCATCCAATCGGTAAAGCGAAGGTCGTTTCTGTCGTGTTATTTACAGCGACAGATTTATGTCGCATAACACGAGCCATTTCCAATAACAAGCAATTATTTTATTCCCCTTTTTCGATTGTTGTTGTTATTTGATTGAGGGAATTCGTTTCGGTTTCTTGTTATAACCGGGATTGAATTCCCGATCGTTGAGAAAGTAATTTCGTTAATTTTGACACCAAATAAGGAGAATGAGTGTTGTGAACGAAAAATTAAACACAAATGTATTCAAATCAACGTAAACGTAGAATAAAGTCAAGCTGCTTTGGAATGAATTACTGAATTTTTATGAAGTTTTCATTCCCTAAGCAGCTTGGTCGTTAAGTAGTACTATCAAACCTGTTTTTGTGCGGTCTTTTATTGTGCGATTTTTTATTTGTGCGATTTTTTATTTGTGCGGTATATGAAAATTTCAATCAAATTGGAATGATTATCTGGCTACCGAGACATATGCAAGCGTCTAGTGAAACAACAGTCGTCGCAAAAACTGATCACTGACTACATGGTAACTGAAAAAAAAGTCAACTCTAAACGAGTGCGAGGTAGTATCTTCAAGTGTCGAAAGCGATTTTGAACCAGTTTACCACAAGAAAGTTCGCGTATTGTCGGACTACGAATGATAATGATTATACGTTATGAAAAGTTTTGTATGTGTAAAATAAGTACATAGGTTAACTAAATATTTAAAAATGTTTGCATGTGTATTTTCTAAATCAGATTCCAAACGGATTGGCGAGATTCCAAGAAGCTGTTAAGCCTCGTGTCATGATTTCGTTTAAAAAAGCAATTATTTCGTATGGTTTTGAGTCATTTTCTACGTGAGACTTTTTTATGCAGTCTCTATTCACCGCATAAAAAAATATTTTTTAATTGTGTTGCGTAAACTATTTTTTATAGCTACTCGTGAAGTTTTGTTTGATTTTTTATGCGTTTTTTTTATGCGGTCCCTATCCACCGCACAAAAACAGATTTGACTGTATAAGCCAGTGGTTCCAAATTATCATTTAATCGCGGACCACATTGCCAAAACTAAAAAGGAATGGGGAGACTTTCTCATATGAGGTTATGGCGGTCCACTTACTGGGTATGTATACACTGTATAAAAAAAGGTACTTAAAAACGAGTACTTGAACTTACTCGTTTTTCTTTGACTACAATTGCATCGTAAATGAGCGATGACGTACTCAAATTTAAGTAATCGTACAGTCGCAAAAATGAGCAGTATGGTAATCTCAATTGGTAATCTCAGATTCTGTTCAAGACATCTTAACAAAGCGACCTGGTAAACTGAAATATTGTTTAGAAGATGGTTTTCACATTATTTGATGTCGATTGCTTAAATGAAAACTGAGTTATTACAACTTAATTATCTCACTTCCCATTGTTTTGGTACACCGTTTTAACATTACTTCTGTTTATGACTTCTCCAAGTCGCCCTGGTAGTTAAACGGAAAAGGATCAGGACTGCGGTGCCTGAGGATCTGGGTTCGATTCCCGGTAAGTCTTGGTTACAACTCAATTTCCTTATTTCCCCATTGTTTTGGCAATGCCTTTTTAACATTTCTTCGGTTTATAACTTCATTACATGGGCCTGGTAGTACAACAGACGAGGCACTGAACTGCGGTGCCTGAGGAGTTGGGTTAGATTCCCGGCAAGTCTTCTTGGTTGTAATTGTTGATATTTTTTTAAAGTTATTTATGAAGACAGCCATTGCAGGCAAGCAACTTTTAATTTTATTCATTTTTACTCATTTTCGAAAACACGCCCTTTTAAAAAATGAAACTTATGTTTTCGGAGCTATAACAAGCATCGAATGTACTCAAAAATGAGTACATTTTACTTATTTTTAACAGTTTCCCGGTTTGGCATGTAGCAGTAGGGTAAAGGCTTATTCACATCTGTAAGTTATTCAACAAGGATTCAAATAACTTAAAGCCTCGATTAGTTTTTTTGCTCAATTTGGATAGTTAATCAAAATTCAATTCGTTCATTAGTTTTAAAAAAAGATTTCAGAAAAGTCGCAAAGGGCGACTGTTCAATTCATTTTGACCTACATTTCTTTGGACCCTGGGGACCCCAAGTTAGGAACCACTGGTATAAGCAACAAACATTCTAAACTTAACTATAACACTATGTTCCGTGTCTAGACCGCTAGAAATATAATTTGGCAAAAAGTCCGGTAATTTTACAATATCCGAGTTTTTTGACAAAGATATTTTTAAAAATATGTTTGACAAAGAAATACGATAGTGTAATAGCCTACTTTGATAAAAGACAAAGTTTGTCAAAGAATGTTTTATAACAGATTGTTTCGTCGTCTAATGTTTTATAAAAGATGGGTGTTCGTGTATTCTGCGCCGTGGCCTTGGCAGCTAGGAACTTTCCAACTTTCGTTATTATCTCCGTGTCAGATCTGATTTCGCTTTTTGTTTGGTTCGTGGTTGTTACCAAATAAACTGCGTTCTTGATATTTGAAGCAAGAACGAACAAAAACGTTATTAGAAGTGAACGTATAAACCTGCAAAATTCGAACGAATTAATAAACAACTAAAAACGAACGAATTAATAAAGAAACAAATAAAAACGAACGAATTAATAAACCAATTAAAACGAATTAATAAACTAATGAATTAATAAACAAATAAAAACGAACGAATTAATAAACTAATGAATTAACAAACAAATAAAAACGAGCGAATTAATAAACAATTAAAAGCGAACGAATTAATAAACCAACAAAGCGAACGAAGTAATAAACAAATAAAAACGAACTCATTAATAAACAAAGAAAAACGAACGAATTAATAAACAACTAAAAACGAACGAATTTATAAAGAAATAAAAAAAGAACGAATTAATAAATAATAAATTAAAACGGACAATAATAAACCAATAAAAACGAACGAATTAATAAACAAATAAAAACGAATTGATTAATAAACAAATAAAAACGAACGAATTAATAAACAAATAAAAACGAATTGATTAATAAACAAATAAAAACGAACGAATTAATAAACAAATAAAAACGAACGAATTAATAAACAAATAAAAACGTACGAATAAATAAATTAAAACGAACGAATTAATAAACCAATAAAAACGAACGAATTAATAAACCAATAAAAACGAACGAATTAATAAACAAATAGAGACGAACGAATAATTAAACAAATAAAAACTAACGAATTAATAAATAAATTAAAACGAACGAATTAATAAACCAATAAAAAAGAACGAATTAATAAACCAATAAAAAAGAACGAATTAATAAACAAATAAAAAAGAACGAATTAATAAACAAATAAAAAAGAACGAATTAATAAACAAATAAAAACGAACGAAATAATAAACATAGAGACGAACGAATTAATAAACAAATAAAAAGAATGAATTTATAAACAAATAAAAACGAACGAATTAATAAACAAATAGAGATGAACGAATTAATAAACAAATAGAGATGAACGAATTAATAAACATATAAAAAATAAAAAATTTATAAACAAATAAAAACGAACGAATTAATAAACAAATAAAACAGAACGAATTAATAAATAAATAAAAAAGAACGAATTTATAAACTAATAAAAACGAAAGAATGAATTAACAAATAAAAACCAAAGAATTAATAAACAAATAAAAACGAACGAATTAATAAACAAATGGAAACGATCGAATTAATAAACAAATCAAAACGAACAAATTAATAAACTAAAACAAGAAAAAAAACCGAACAAATATCCCCATTCTATAAGGACAACAAAAATACGAGCGAGCTTTTGCAGATGACTCTGTGATTCGAGAAACCACGCCAAAGTTCGAATTTCCGAATCACTGAGCCATCTGCAAAAGCTCACGCGCGTTTTTCCCGCCCGGATAATATGGACCTAAGCAAAAATAATGAACTTGAAAAACAAAAGAACCAAAATAAATAACTCATCATAATCCTTTTCGAAAGGCGCAGCATTAAAAGCATTAATAAAGGGATGGGATGTTCAAGGAACATCCACCAAATGACTCTTCACGGCGAATTCCCTTTTAATTCTTTCTCTGCGGAGTCTTTGCTTAATCCCTCCTATTTAAACAGAATGGGAAGGATTCAGAAGGATAACCTCATTAAAGATCCACGTGTTTTCATTGACTAGTAAATGGTTTGTTTTTCTAAGAAACAATACGTGACATTTAAATCTAATAAAATAATAAGAGAGATGTGATAAATATTTCGAATATAAAATTGTAGCTTTGTATGTATATTATATATATATATATATATATATATATATATATATATATATATATATATATATATATATATATATATATTATTTTTTTTCCTTCTCCTGAGAGCTTTTGCAGATGGCTCAGTTATTCGGAAAGCACTAAACATTTGTTTAAAGTTTTACGTGTGGGATAGGACAATCATTTTAAAAGTCATGTGGTATGAAACAAGCTATTTGAAGAATAAGAGATAATTATACCTGATCCGACATTTGGCGTTGTTTCGTTAATTTTTTATACAGATCGTCTTCGATTGCACTGTTCAGTATTTGACACGTGAATGACCTTACCCTGAACCTACGTGCTTTGAGGAAAATTGTTAACGACATCTCCGGTAGACAGTTACACGCCTCCTATTTTAAAGCGTCTTCCTTCCACAAAGCTTTGAAAACTCTTTTTCTTGATTCACAAAGCAAACAATGTCTTCCCCCTTTTAGAAATTAGCCCACAGCTATCGGCACTTTTCTGTTATGGAACCCCACGAAAAGATTAAGATTTTTGTTAAGATTTAAAGTACGGTCCGAACAAAACGTGGCATCGAGCAAAGTTAATATTACGGAAACGAAAACATGACATTTTAATTAACTAATAACTATGTCAACTAATAACGATGCAGTAATTAGGTCAGTATAGTTTTAGAATATTCGAACTCTGAAACAAAACAAAGATAAAGGATAAGTTAGAAGGAGTAGTTTTCTAGCAGTTGATCTGTAAATTAGAACAAACTTTGCTTTTGTTGAAAAAAAATCATAGTTTAAACTTGGAAGATATGTCCATTCAAGTGTATTATTAAACATACTAAAAGTCCCCACATCTATCCCAATGAGGAGGCCTCTGTGGCCGAGAGTTTAAAGGCGTCAGCTAGGAATACGAAGGTTCCTGTTTCGATGCCCGGTGGTGGACTTGACAAAGAAAAGTAAAAAGTAGTGATCTTGTGATCGGAGGGTTGCCAGCTTCACTACAAAATACTAGAAAAGTCGTCCAGAACATCAGCAAAAATTAACGGCGTGTATACGCGACTGGTGCACGATAAATCAGATCGGGGTCCAAATTCCCGACCCGACCATGGTTCTAAAATAACGAGGTGCATGTATGAATGTGTGTGTGAATGTGTATGTGTTCCCTGGTCTTTCCTTCGAGATTGACCCCGAACCGTCGCCAATAGCCCACTGTGCAGCTCTAGTGCGACGTTAATTAACCAAACCAAAATAACCCAATTAGCAAAAATAATAATAATAAACACTGGAGCGAAGACTAAGCGTGCGCGACCACTTTACAGCTTTAAGAGTGAAGGTAGGAAAAGTAGTCCTTTCACATAAGTTTGCGTAGATTTAAAAAGGCATTTCTAGCATTCAAAAATACATTAAATGGTTTGACATATTTACTTTCTAACTAATAAGAAAAAAAAGAGAAAATTAACCGAAAAATTCAATTTTTAATCTTTTACTAGAGACTCCCGCAAAACGAAGGTAGAATGTTTTCTCATCATTCTTTTTTAATAGTACGCATCCGCGCGGCACGATAAAGTACATTGTATCTCAATGGGAGTGTTGAATGTATTCTCTAGTGTTTATTACGATTTTAGCTCATTGCATCTACATGTGTAACTTTAAAAAAAAAAAACATTAAAAAACTAAATTTACATTATTAAATTTTGTCTATCGGTTTAACAAAACAAAAATCATTGAGCATTTCATATACGTACATTTCAGGCATATATATGCAGTGTTTGGCAGGCCGCTAGCATTCTGCTTTATTAAACTAATATAAATAACTTTTAAATTTATATATGTATAACTGTAACTACCAAGAAAATTTAAAAATAAAAATAAATATATACATTTTTAATATCTTATTATATCACAGATCCGTTAGTAGATAGAACGTATTTAAAAAGGTGTCTACTGCACCAAAATTTAAGAAGTTATCATTTTACCACACACAGATGCATCTATGTCCACAATATTACTTAAAAGCGGAACTAGAATTATGTAGATTTCCACACTAATATAAATAATTTCATATTCCGCATAGTTCATTTTATATATCGTTACTGACGATAAAAGGGTAATTCTTTGCAATTGGATGATGAGAATAATCCACTCGAATAATCACTTTAAGCTACATTCACATGCTTTCATTATTATTCTCACATAAAATTAAATTGTAATTTTTCTATTCCGTTTGATAAGAGATTGGACGTTTTTTTGGTGTTAAGGTAAGAAGTTTGGTGTAAAGTATGAGCATGCATTTATTAATCGATATTATAGACACGAGATTGACCCATTGAACACTAACTGTAACTTCTGGAAGGCTCAAAATTTGTTTCCTCAATGGGCGTGTTGAAGCCAATGTGGAAGCAATTATACTGTACCCCATTGTTTAAGGGATTTAGTGGTGTTTTCAATACCACAACATTGTCGAAAAATTAAATGTATAAAAATATTATATATATACATACATATATATATATATATATATATATATATATATATATATATATTGTTCTGAGAGAGAAGCACTAAACATTTTTTTTAAGTTTTACGTGTGGGATAGGACAATCATTTTAAAAGTCATGTGGTATGAAACAAGCTATTTGAAGCATAATTGGTAATTATACCTGATCCGACATATGGCCCTTTCGTTAATGGTTTCTACAGATCGTCTTCGGTTGCAATGTTCAGTATTTGACACCTGAATGACCTTACCCTGATCCTGTGTGCTTTGAGGAAAATTGTTAACGACCTCTCCGGTAGACAGTTACACGCCTCCTATTTTAAAGCCTCTTCCTTCCACAAAGATTTGAAAACTCTTTTTCTTGCCTCTCAAAGCAAACAATGTCTTCCCCCTTTTAGAAATTAGCCCACAGCTATCGGCTCTTTTCTGTTATGGAACCCCACGAAAAGATTAAGATTTTTGTTAAGATTTAAAGTACGGTCCGAAAAAAACGTAGCATCGAGCAAAGTTAATATAACGGAAAATACAAAGAAAACATGACATTTTAATTAACTCATAACTATGTCAACTAATAACGATGCAGTAATTAGGTCGGTATAGTTTTAGAATTTACGAACGCTAAAACAAAAAGAAGGTAAGGGATAAATTATACGGAGTAGTTTTCTAGCAGGTGGTAGGCAAATTAGAACAAATTTTGCTGTTTGTTGAAAAAAAATCATAGTTTAAACTTGGGAGATATGTCCATTCAATTGTATTATTAAACATACTAGAGCCCCAGTTTCTCAGTGGATAAAGGCGTTCAGCTACTAATCAGAGGATTGGTGGTTCAAATCCGTGCGATGGACTTGACAAAGAAAAGTAAAAAAGTAGTGATCTTGCGGATCGGAGGGTTGCCAGCTTCGCTACAAAAACACTATAAAGTCGTCCAGAACATTCAACAAATTATACTGGCATGTATAAGGGACTGGTGCACGATAAATCTGATCAAGGTCCAATGTCCTGACGCCTATAGAGGTTGCGTCGGCTGCCAACTCAGGTTTTGCCCTCGTCATCTGACCATGGTTCAAAAATAGGACGCATTGTTCCCGGGTCTTTCCTTCGAGATAGTCCCCGAACCGTCGCCAATAGCCCAATGTGCATTTCTAGTGCGACGTTAATTAAACAAACCAAACCAATTAAACATACTAAGAGATCCCCAAATCTAACCAGGCTTTCGTGGCCGAGCGGTTAAGGCGTTCATCTACTAACCCGAGGATTGGTGGTTCGAACCCGTGCGATGGACTTGACAAAGAAAAGTAAAAAAAAAAAAAAAAAAGTAGTGATATTGTGATCGGAGGGTTGCCAGCTTCGCTACAAAATACTAGAAAAGTCGTCCAGAACATCAGCAAAAATTAAAAGCGTGTATACGGGACTGGTGCACGATAAATCAGATCGGGGTCCAAAGTCCCGACGTCTATTGAAAGAGTTGGGTGCCAGTTCAGGTGTTTCCTCGTCATCTGACTATGGTTTTAAAATAACGAGGTGTATGTATGAATGTGTGTGTGAATGTGTATGTGTTCCCGGGTCTTTAGTTCACGATTGACCCCGAACCGTCGCCAATAGCCCACTGTGCAGCTCTAGTGCGACGTTAATTAACAAAACCAACTAAAATAACGAGGTACATGTATGAATGTGTGTTTGAATGTGTATGTGAATGTGTATGTGTTCCCGGGTCTTTCCTTCGATATTGACCCCGAACCGTTGCCAATAGCCCACTGTGCAGCTCTAGTGCGACGTTATTTAACCAAACCAAACCAAACCCCCACATATAATCACTGAGCTAAAATAATAATAATTAACACTGGAGCGAAGACTAAGCGGGCCCGACCACTTTACACCCTTTTGATTGAAGGTAGGAAAAATAGTCTTTTCGAATAGGTTTGCGTAGATTAAATAATTCATTTCTAGCATTCAAGAATACGTTAAATGGTTTGACATATTTACTTTCTTAATATTACTTTATTAATTACTTTATTAAGAAGAAAAAAAAAGAAACAAAAACAAAACAATTTTTAATCTTTCTGTGACGTCACTTGAGACTCCCGCAAAACGAAGGTAGAATGTTTTCTAATCCTTTCTTCCGAATAGTATGCATTTGCGCGGCACGATAAAGTACATTGTTGCTCAATGGGAGTGTTGAATGTACTCGCTACAGTGTTTATTATGATTTTAGCTCATTGCATTTACATTTTTAAATTAATTAAAAAACTAAATTGACGTTATTAATTTTGGTTTCTCCGTTTAACAAAACAAAAATCATTGAGCATTTCAAATACGTACATTTCAGTCATATATATGCAGTGTTTGTCTGGCCGCAAACATTTTGCTTTATTAAATTAATATAAATAACTTTAAACAAATATATATGTGTAATTTTAACTACCATGAAAATTAAAAATAAAAATTGATATATAAATTTTTAAATACAACTTATTTGGCATATTTGTTACTTTTCTGAACGTATTGAAAACGGTGTCTACTGCACCAAATTTTAAAAAGTTATCAATTAATCACACACAAATGCATCTATATCCGTAATATTACTTAAAAGCGGAACTACAATTAAGTAGATTTCCACACTAATATAAAAAATGGCAATTTCATATTCCGCATAGTTCATTTTATATATCGTTAATGATGATAAAAGGGTAATTAATCCTTTGCAATTGGATGATGAGAATAATCACTTTAAGCTACATTCACATGCTTTCATTATTATTCTTACATAAAATGAAATTGTAATTTTTCTATTCCGTTTGATAAGAGATTGGACGTTTTTTTGGTGTTAAGGTAAGAAAGTTAGGTGTTAAGTATGAGCATGCATTTATTAATCGATATTATAGACACGAGATTGACCCATTAAACACTAACTGTAACTTCTGGAAGGCTCAAAACTTGTTTCCTCAATGGGCGTGTTGAAGCCAATGTGGAAGCAATTATACAGTACCCCATTTTTTAAGGGATTTAGTGGTGTTTTTAATACCACAACATTGTCGAAAAATTAAATGTATAAAAATATTATATATATATATATATATATATATATATATATATATGTTGTTCTGAGAGAGAAGCACTAAACATTTGTTTTAAGTTTTACGTGTGGGATAGGACAATCATTTTAAAAGTCATGTGGTACGAAACAAGCTATTTGAAGCATAATAGGTAATTATACCTGATCCGACATATGGCCCTTTCGTTAATGGTTTCTACAGATCGTCTTCGGTTGCAATGTTCAGTATTTGACACCTGAATGACCTTACCTTGATCCTGTGTGCTTTGAGGAAAATTGTTAACGACCTCTCCGGTAGACAGTTACACGCCTCCTATTTTAAAGCGTCTTCCTTCCACAAAGCTTTGAAAACTATTTTTCTTGCCTCTCAAAGAAAACAATGTCTTCCCCCTTTTAGAAATTAGCCCACAGCTATCGGCACTTTTCTGGTATGGAACCCCACAAAAAGATTAAAATTTATGTTAAGATTTAAAGTACGGTCCGAACTAAACGTGGCATCGAGCAAAGTTAATATTACGGAAACGAAAACATGACATTTTAATTAACTAATAACTATGTCAACTAATAACGATGCAGTAATTAGGTCGGTATAGTTTTAGAATTTACGAACGCTGAAACAAAAAGAAGGTAAGGGATATATTATATGGAGTAGTTTTCTAGCAGGTGATCAGCAAATTAGAACAAACTTTGCTGTTTGATGAAAAAAAAATTCATAGTTTAAACTTGGGAGATATGTCCATTCAATTGTATTATTAAACATACTAGAGCCCCAGTTGCTCAGTGGATAAAGGGGTTCAGCTACTAATATGAGGATTGGTGGTACGAATCCGTGCGATGGACTTGACAAAGAAAAGTAAAAAAGTAGTGATCTTGCGGATCGGAGGGTTGCCAGATTCGCTACAAAAATACTAGAAAGTCGTCCAGAACATACAACAAATTATACTGTCGTGTATACGGGACTAGTGCACGATACATCAGATCGGGGTTCAATGTCCAGACGCCTATTGAGGTTGCGTCGGCTACCAACTCAGGTTTTGCCCTCGTCATCTGACCATGGTTCAAAAATACGAGGCATCGTTCCCGGGTCTTTCCTTCGAGATAGTTCCCGATACGTCGCCAATAGCCCACTGTGAATTTCTAGTGCGACGTTAATTAAACAAACCAAACCAATTAAACATACTAAAAGATAACCACATCTAACCCACTGAGCTAAAATAATAATAATAAACACTGGAGAGAAGACTAAGCGTGCGCGACCACTTTACACCTTTTTGAGTGAAGGTAGGAAAAATAGTCCTTTCACATAGGTTTGCTTAATTTAAAAAGGCATTTCTAGCATTCAAAAATACATTAAATGGTTTGACATATTTACTTTCTTACTATTACTTTATTAATTACTTTATTAAGAAGAAAAAGAAAAAAAAAAGAACAAAAAAAACAATTTTTAATCTTTCTGTGACGACACTTGAGACTCCCGCAAAACGAAGGTAGAATGTTTTCTAATCCTTTCTTCCGAATAGTATGCATCCGCACGGCACGATAAAGTCCATTGTTGCTCAATGGGAGTGTTGAATGTACTCGCTACAGTGTTTATTATGATTTTAGCTCATTGCATTTACATTTTTAAATTAATTAAAAAACTAAATTGACGTTATTAAATTTGGTTTCTCCGTTTAACAAAACAAAAATCATTGAGCATTTCAAATACGTACATTTCAGTCATATATATGCAGTGTTTGTCTGGCCGCAAACATTTTGCTTTATTAAATTAATATAAATAACTTTAAACAAATATATATGTGTAATTTTAACTACCATGAAAATTAAAAATAAAAATTGATATATAAATTTTTAAATACAACTTATTTGGCATATTTGTTACTTTTCTGAACGTATTGAAAACGGTTACTGCACCAAATTTTAAAAAGTTATCAATTAATCACACACAAATACATCTATATCCGTAATATTACTTAAAAGCGGAACTACAATTAAGTAGATTTCCACACTAATATAAAAAATGGCAATTTCATATTCCGCATAGTTCATTTTATATATCGTTAATAATGATAAAAGGGTAATTAATCCTTTGCAATTGGATGATGAGAATAATCACTTTAAGCTACATTCACATGCTTTCATTATTATTCTTACATAAAATGAAATTGTAATTTTTCTATTCCGTTTGATAAGAGATTGGACGTTTTTTTGGTGTTAAGGTAAGAAAGTTAGGTGTTAAGTATGAGCATGCATTTATTAATCGATATTATAGACACGAGATTGACCCATTAAACACTAACTGTAACTTCTGGAAGGCTCAAAACTTGTTTCCTCAATGGGCGTGTTGAAGCCAATGTGGAAGCAATTATACAGTACCCCATTTTTTAAGGGATTTAGTGGTGTTTTTAATACCACAACATTGTCGAAAAATTAAATGTATAAAAATATTATATATATATATATATATATATATATATATATATATATATATATATATATATGTTGTTCTGAGAGAGAAGCACTAAACATTTGTTTTAAGTTTTACGTGTGGGATAGGACAATCATTTTAAAAGTCATGTGGTATGAAACAAGCTATTTGAAGCATAATAGGTAATTATACCTGATCCGACATATGGCCCTTTCGTTAATGGTTTCTACAGATCGTCTTCGGTTGCAATGTTCAGTATTTGACACCTGAATGACCTTACCTTGATCCTGTGTGCTTTGAGGAAAATTGTTAACGACCTCTCCGGTAGACAGTTACACGCCTCCTATTTTAAAGCGTCTTCCTTCCACAAAGCTTTGAAAACTATTTTTCTTGCCTCTCAAAGAAAACAATGTCTTCCCCCTTTTAGAAATTAGCCCACAGCTATCGGCACTTTTCTGGTATGGAACCCCACGAAAAGATTAAGATTTATGTTAAGATTTAAAGTACGGTCCGAACTAAACGTGGCATCGAGCAAAGTTAATATTACGGAAACGAAAACATGACATTTTAATTAACTAATAACTATGTCAACTAATAACGATGCAGTAATTAGGTCGGTATAGTTTTAGAATTTACGAACGCTGAAGCAAAAAGAAGGTAAGGGATATATTATATGGAGTAGTTTTCTAGCAGGTGATCAGCAAATTAGAACAAACTTTGCTGTTTGATGAAAAAAAAATTCATAGTTTAAACTTGGGAGATATGTCCATTCAATTGTATTATTAAACATACTAGAGCCCCAGTTGCTCAGTGGATAAAGGGGTTCAGCTACTAATATGAGGATTGGTGGTACGAATCCGTGCGATGGACTTGACAAAGAAAAGTAAAAAAGTAGTGATCTTGCGGATCGGAGGGTTGCCAGATTCGCTACAAAAATACTAGAAAGTCGTCCAGAACATACAACAAATTATACTGTCGTGTATACGGGACTAGTGCACGATACATCAGATCGGGGTTCAATGTCCAGACGCCTATTGAGGTTGCGTCGGCTACCAACTCAGGTTTTGCCCTCGTCATCTGACCATGGTTCAAAAATACGAGGCATCGTTCCCGGGTCTTTCCTTCGAGATAGTTCCCGATACGTCGCCAATAGCCCACTGTGAATTTCTAGTGCGACGTTAATTAAACAAACCAAACCAATTAAACATACTAAAAGATAACCACATCTAACCCACTGAGCTAAAATAATAATAATAAACACTGGAGAGAAGACTAAGCGTGCGCGACCACTTTACACCTTTTTGAGTGAAGGTAGGAAAAATAGTCCTTTCACATAGGTTTGCTTAATTTAAAAAGGCATTTCTAGCATTCAAAAATACATTAAATGGTTTGACATATTTACTTTCTTACTATTACTTTATTAATTACTTTATTAAGAAGAAAAAGAAAAAAAAAAGAACAAAAAAAACAATTTTTAATCTTTCTGTGACGACACTTGAGACTCCCGCAAAACGAAGGTAGAATGTTTTCTAATCCTTTCTTCCGAATAGTATGCATCCGCACGGCACGATAAAGTCCATTGTTGCTCAATGGGAGTGTTGAATGTACTCGCTACAGTGTTTATTATGATTTTAGCTCATTGCATTTACATTTTTAAATTAATTAAAAAACTAAATTGACGTTATTAAATTTGGTTTCTCCGTTTAACAAAACAAAAATCATTGAGCATTTCAAATACGTACATTTCAGTCATATATATGCAGTGTTTGTCTGGCCGCAAACATTTTGCTTTATTAAATTAATATAAATAACTTTAAACAAATATATATGTGTAATTTTAACTACCATGAAAATTAAAAATAAAAATTGATATATAAATTTTTAAATACAACTTATTTGGCATATTTGTTACTTTTCTGAACGTATTGAAAACGGTTACTGCACCAAATTTTAAAAAGTTATCAATTAATCACACACAAATACATCTATATCCGTAATATTACTTAAAAGCGGAACTACAATTAAGTAGATTTCCACACTAATATAAAAAATGGCAATTTCATATTCCGCATAGTTCATTTTATATATCGTTAATAATGATAAAAGGGTAATTAATCCTTTGCAATTGGATGATGAGAATAATCACTTTAAGCTACATTCACATGCTTTCATTATTATTCTTACATAAAATGAAATTGTAATTTTTCTATTCCGTTTGATAAGAGATTGGACGTTTTTTTGGTGTTAAGGTAAGAAAGTTAGGTGTTAAGTATGAGCATGCATTTATTAATCGATATTATAGACACGAGATTGACCCATTAAACACTAACTGTAACTTCTGGAAGGCTCAAAACTTGTTTCCTCAATGGGCGTGTTGAAGCCAATGTGGAAGCAATTATACAGTACCCCATTTTTTAAGGGATTTAGTGGTGTTTTTAATACCACAACATTGTCGAAAAATTAAATGTATAAAAATATTATATATATATATATATATATATATATATATATATATATATATATATATATATATATATATATGTTGTTCTGAGAGAGAAGCACTAAACATTTGTTTTAAGTTTTACGTGTGGGATAGGACAATCATTTTAAAAGTCATGTGGTATGAAACAAGCTATTTGAAGCATAATAGGTAATTATACCTGATCCGACATATGGCCCTTTCGTTAATGGTTTCTACAGATCGTCTTCGGTTGCAATGTTCAGTATTTGACACCTGAATGACCTTACCTTGATCCTGTGTGCTTTGAGGAAAATTGTTAACGACCTCTCCGGTAGACAGTTACACGCCTCCTATTTTAAAGCGTCTTCCTTCCACAAAGCTTTGAAAACTATTTTTCTTGCCTCTCAAAGAAAACAATGTCTTCCCCCTTTTAGAAATTAGCCCACAGCTATCGGCACTTTTCTGGTATGGAACCCCACGAAAAGATTAAGATTTATGTTAAGATTTAAAGTACGGTCCGAACTAAACGTGGCATCGAGCAAAGTTAATATTACGGAAACGAAAACATGACATTTTAATTAACTAATAACTATGTCAACTAATAACGATGCAGTAATTAGGTCGGTATAGTTTTAGAATTTACGAACGCTGAAACAAAAAGAAGGTAAGGGATATATTATATGGAGTAGTTTTCTAGCAGGTGATCAGCAAATTAGAACAAACTTTGCTGTTTGATGAAAAAAAAATTCATAGTTTAAACTTGGGAGATATGTCCATTCAATTGTATTATTAAACATACTAGAGCCCCAGTTGCTCAGTGGATAAAGGGGTTCAGCTACTAATCAGAGGATTGGTGGTACGAATCCGTGCGATGGACTTGACAAAGAAAAGTAAAAAAGTAGTGATCTTGCGGATCGGAGGGTTGCCAGATTCGCTACAAAAATACTAGAAAGTCGTCCAGAACATACAACAAATTATACTGTCGTGTATACGGGACTAGTGCACGATACATCAGATCGGGGTTCAATGTCCAGACGCCTATTGAGGTTGCGTCGGCTGCCAACTCAGGTTTTGCCCTCGTCATCTGACCATGGTTCAAAAATACGAGGCATCGTTCCCGGGTCTTTCCTTCGAGATAGTTCCCGAAACGTCGCCAATAGCCCACTGTGAATTTCTAGTGCGACGTTAATTAAACAAACCAAACCAATTAAACATACTAAAAGATAACCACATCTAACCCACTGAGCTAAAATAATAATAATAAACACTGGAGAGAAGACTAAGCGTGCGCGACCACTTTACACCTTTTTGAGTGAAGGTAGGAAAAATAGTCCTTTCACATAGGTTTGCTTAATTTAAAAAGGCATTTCTAGCATTCAAAAATACATTAAATGGTTTGACATATTTACTTTATTACTATTACTTTATTAATTACTTTATTAAGAAGAAAAAGAAAAAAAAAAGAACAAAAAAAACAATTTTTAATCTTTCTGTGACGACACTTGAGACTCCCGCAAAACGAAGGTAGAATGTTTTCTAATCCTTTCTTCCGAATAGTATGCATCCGCACGGCACGATAAAGTACATTGTTGCTCAATGGGAGTGTTGAATGTACTCGCTACAGTGTTTATTATGATTTTAGCTCATTGCATTTACATTTTTAAATTAATTAAAAAACTAAATTGACGTTATTAAATTTGGTTTCTCCGTTTAACAAAACAAAAATCATTGAGCATTTCAAATACGTACATTTCAGTCATATATATGCAGTGTTTGTCTGGCCGCAAACATTTTGCTTTATTAAATTAATATAAATAACTTTAAACAATATATATGTGTAATTTTAACTACCATGAAAATTAAAAATAAAAATTGATATATAAATTTTTAAATACAACTTATTTGGCATATTTGTTACTTTTCTGAACGTATTGAAAACGGTGTCTACTGCACCAAATTTTAAAAAGTTATCAATTAATCACACACAAATACATCTATATCCGTAATATTACTTAAAAGCGGAACTACAATTAAGTAGATTTCCACACTAATATAAAAAATGGCAATTTCATATTCCGCATAGTTCATTTTATATATCGTTAATGATGATAAAAGGGTAATTAATCCTTTGCAATTGGATGATGAGAATAATCACTTTAAGCTACATTCACATGCTTTCATTATTATTCTTACATAAAATGAAATTGTAATTTTTCTATTCCGTTTGATAAGAGATTGGACGTTTTTTTGGTGTTAAGGTAAGAAAGTTAGGTGTTAAGTATGAGCATGCATTTATTAATCGATATTATAGACACGAGATTGACCCATTAAACACTAACTGTAACTTCTGGAAGGCTCAAAACTTGTTTCCTCAATGGGCGTGTTGAAGCCAATGTGGAAGCAATTATACAGTACCCCATTTTTTAAGGGATTTAGTGGTGTTTTTAATACCACAACATTGTCGAAAAATTAAATGTATAAAAATATTATATATATATATATATATATACATATATATATATATATATATATATATATATATATATATATATATGTTGTTCTGAGAGAGAAGCACTAAACATTTGTTTTAAGTTTTACGTGTGGGATAGGACAATCATTTTAAAAGTCATGTGGTATGAAACAAGCTATTTGAAGCATAATAGGTAATTATACCTGATCCGACATATGGCCCTTTCGTTAATGGTTTCTACAGATCGTCTTCGGTTGCAATGTTTAGTATTTGACACCTGAATGACCTTACCTTGATCCTGTGTGCTTTGAGGAAAATTGTTAACGACCTCTCCGGTAGACAGTTACACGCCTCCTATTTTAAAGCGTCTTCCTTCCACAAAGCTTTGAAAACTATTTTTCTTGCCTCTCAAAGAAAACAATGTCTTCCCCCTTTTAGAAATTAGCCCACAGCTATCGGCACTTTTCTGGTATGGAACCCCACGAAAAGATTAAGATTTATGTTAAGATTTAAAGTACGGTCCGAACTAAACGTGGCATCGAGCAAAGTTAATATTACGGAAACGAAAACATGACATTTTAATTAACTAATAACTATGTCAACTAATAACGATGCAGTAATTAGGTCGGTATAGTTTTAGAATTTACGAACGCTGAAACAAAAAGAAGGTAAGGGATATATTATATGGAGTAGTTTTCTAGCAGGTGATCAGCAAATTAGAACAAACTTTGCTGTTTGATGAAAAAAAAATTCATAGTTTAAACTTGGGAGATATGTCCATTCAATTGTATTATTAAACATACTAGAGCCCCAGTTGCTCAGTGGATAAAGGCGTTCAGCTACTAATCAGAGGATTGGTGGTACGAATCCGTGCGATGGACTTGACAAAGAAAAGTAAAAAAGTAGTGATCTTGCGGATCGGAGGGTTGCCAGATTCGCTACAAAAATACTAGAAAGTCGTCCAGAACATACAACAAATTATACTGTCGTGTATACGGGACTAGTGCACGATACATCAGATCGGGGTTCAATGTCCAGACGCCTATTGAGGTTGCGTCGGCTGCCAACTCAGGTTTTGCCCTCGTCATCTGACCATGGTTCAAAAATACGAGGCATCGTTCCCGGGTCTTTCCTTCGAGATAGTTCCCGAAACGTCGCCAATAGCCCACTGTGAATTTCTAGTTCGACGTTAATTAAACAAACCAAACCAATTAAACATACTAAAAGATAACCACATCTAACCCACTGAGCTAAAATAATAATAATAAACACTGGAGAGAAGACTAAGCGTGCGCGACCACTTTACACCTTTTTGAGTGAAGGTAGGAAAAATAGTCCTTTCACATAGGTTTGCTTAATTTAAAAAGGCATTTCTAGCATTCAAAAATACATTAAATGGTTTGACATATTTACTTTCTTACTATTACTTTATTAATTACTTTATTAAGAAGAAAAAGAAAAAAAAAAGAACAAGAAAAAAAACAATTTTAATCTTTTTGTGACGTTACATGAGACTCCTGCAAAACGAAGGTAGAATGTTTTCTTATCCTTTCTTCCGAATAATATGCATCCGATAAAGTACATTGTTGCTCAATGGGAGTGTTGAATGTACTCGCTACAGTGTTTACTACGATTTTAGCTCATTGCATTTACATTTGTAAATTTAAAAAAAAATTAAAAAACTAAATTGACATTATTAAATTTTGTATCTCGGTTTAACAAACAAAAAATCGTTGAGCATTTCATATACGTACATTTCAGACATTTATATGCATTGTTTTCCGCAATTGCTGGCTGCAAACATTTTGCTTTATTAAATTAATATAAATAACTTTAAATATATAAATATATATATATATGTGTAATTCTAACTACCATGAAAAATTAAAAATTAAAATTAATATATAAATTTTTAATTACATATTTATACGGCAGTTCTGTAACGTACTCGAACGTATTGAAAAAAGTGTCTACTGCACCAACATCTAAAAAGTTATCATTTAACCACACAAAGATGCATCTATATTCGTAACATTACTTTAAAGCGGAACTGCAATTATGTAGATTTCCACACTAATATAAAAAAAAATTGCTATTTTATATTCCGTATAATTCATTTTATATATTGTTAATAACGATAAAAGAGTAATTCTTTACAATTGGATGATAAGAATAATCCACTCAAATGATTTAAGCTACATTCACATGCTTTCATTATTATTCTTACATAAAATAAAAATTGTAATTTCTCTATTCCGTTTGATAAGAGATTGGACGTTTTTTTGGTGTTAAGCACTGAACTCTAACTGTAACTGCTGGAAGGCTCAAAATTTGTTTCCTCTACGGGCGCGTTGAAACCAATTGAAAGCTGCCATACGGTGCCCCAACATTTAAAAAAAATGATTTAGTGGTGTTTCTTATTACCAAAGCATTGTAGAAGTATTAAATATATATAAATATTATATTTTCTTCTTGTAGAATTAATTTTTATATTGCCAAACTGGTAGTTTTTGCTCTTGCTTTTTAACTACTTCTACTTTGACTTGCAAATGACTTCCTATTTTAATAGCAGATTACATTTAAAATGAGTTTAAAAAGAAAATAAAAAAAACTTACCCAAAAATAATATATGTCGGCGTATTTTAACATGAAAAATATACGAAATATTACAGTATCAAGAAAAGTGTGCCCCATCATGGCGGCCTCCATATCGGCTTCAAGACAACAAAATGTCTTGCCCTATCCAGAAGTTACAGTTAGAGATCAGTGGTGTTAAGGTAAGAAGTTTGGTGTTAAGTATGAAGCATGCATTTATTAATCGACATTCTAGACGCGAGATTAACCCATTGAACTCTAAATGTAACTTCTGGAAGGCTCAAACCTCGTTTCCTCTATGGACGCGTTGAAGCTAATGTGGAAGCCACTATACTCTACCCTATTTTTTTAAGTGATTTAGTGGTGGTTTTTAATACCATACCATTGTCGAAAAATCAAATATATATATATAGAGAGAGAGAGAAAGACAGAGAGAGAGAGAGAAAGAGAGAGAGAGAGAAAAATATATATATATATATATAGAGAGAGAGAGAGAGAGAGAGAGAGAAAGAGAGAGAGAGAGAAAAAGATATATATATATATATATATATATATAGAGAGAGAGAGAGAGAGAGACAGAGAGAGAGAGAGAGAGAGAGAG